>CAJJDP010000067.1:11678-408181 GCA_905182995.1 Paramecium octaurelia
CTTTTCCTTGTTTCAAGGTGTGTCCCAATCCCTTGATCCAAATATGTCTTTCTGAAATCTGACTTTAAATCTAATATTAATTGTGGTTCAAAATAAGCTTATGAAAGCACCAGATTTTATCAGACATTTTAAATGTGGTGCAAAACTTACAAGCAGCCTCCTCACTGACAGGGATTATTATTTGATACCTAATAACTGAGAAAGTGATATCTATGCAGATGCATCAGGCTTGGTGCACCCTGGATCTCATCATGACCCAGGAAGCCATCACACTACTCCCCAAGTTATTATTTTAAAAATAATAATTATTTATTGTTATTAAAACATTTAAATATAATATATGCTTGAGGATGTTTTAGCTATAGGTAGAATTAAGAGAAAATTCACGATTTTACTTTTTCTTATCTAAAAGAATTACAAAATGAAAAAAAAATAAGATTTTCAGAAAATAATAATATAAATCATTTAATGGTCAAACCTTAAATTCATTAGTGTTTATTGATCAAGGCAAATGTATCATTTACTCATATTCTTAATAGTTTAATTACAAACAACCAAACATTAATAAGGCTTCTAAATCCAGATAATTCTATTTGTCAGTAATATTTTCATTTACTAATTCCATGTTGCCAAGTTTTTCATTCATAGATATTTTGAATGCAACTCCTTTCATACAATAGTATTTTGGGCAACCTTCATATTCTTGTATAATTTGCCCAATTTATTAGGAATCTCCTATTTATTTTTCAAATATTCCATATTCTATGTTTTTATAAGGTAGGCAACATTATCTTTAGTAATAATCAAACTTGTTTCTCTTTTCACAGTTATAACAAAGACCTAATGCCGCTCATTTTAATCTAGTATAATAATCTTTATCAAAGGTTTTGAAAATATATTTGAAGCTTTACAATCATTTTTGATTTCCTATTGAATAGCTTCAATCTCTCCAATTTTTTCCATTAAATTATTGGCACCATACAGATCAAACACATAATTATTTTTAGTGATATATACTCAATAAAAAAAATTTAAAATATTCACTTACAGCAAATTTAATCTAGATCGTAAGCAAGTTTACCCCGAGAGTCTCTTATCTCAAACGCTTAAAAAAGCTTTGTGTAACTAATGAGACCATCAGGAATTAGGATCCAATGACCCCAGATAATCAAATTTGGACACGCTTAAAAAATTGGCTTGTTTTCTCAGATCCAGTCTTGCGGATGGGGATCAAAAATGCAGATTAGCAAGGGCAATCCTCAGAATCACCTAAGGCATTAGTCTAAAATTGCATCCTTCATAGATCAAAAAGGATAAACCTTCTAGAACTTGATCTGTCCTATAGAATATTACATAATGGACTGAGAAACTGAACAAATGTGGCATATTTTATTTCATCAGTATTCCGAGCCTATTTTTTCACCCTAATTTTTGTAATTGTGTATAATTTTTTTTTAATTATTAGTAATACTTTTATAAGTGATTTCTGAAATAATTTTTAAAACGACTATCTTTTAAGTTGTACTTCTTCTTTATATCCATCAATTTATCCTAACAGAGTACATTTTTAGATCGTCAATAAAATTTATATTTACTTTCTCCTTCATATTTAATTAATCTATCGTATTCAGCAGACAGCTTTAATTATCGATATTAATAACAGAAATAATTTTTGCAATAATTTGATTCTTCTATTACAGTCCATTCTTTCTTTTTTTAATTATCACTTACTTATTTTTAGAATTAATTCTTCTTGCATGAAAAAAAATGTCAAATGGTCTAATTTTCTTTTATTTTTGACTTAGATGTTCTAATAATGACATATTTTGGCTAAGATTCAAAGTTATAGAAATCAATTTAATTATTGAAATGTAACGATTAGTTACCAGAAAACTATTCATATGCTTGACTTTCAGTTCTTTAGCTTGCCATCAAAAAGATTAATTTAATTTTATCATAACTAAAAATTGCATATAATAAATGTTTAAAAAATATTCTATAATCGAATGAACAAAAATTCTTTATCTTTTAATATCCAAACATGATATAATAAATATTAGATACAATAAAATGTGAAAAATTAAAAATATATTTTGAGTCCATTTAAGATAAAGATTTTTGTTATGATTTTTGATAAAATTATTAAAATGGTAAACTTCTCATACTTAGATATAATTTTAATTCATTAAATGTGTTTCAATATTTCAATTTTTCAAAGTAAGATTAATCGAATTAGTTGATATTTGTAATTTCTATTGTTAATTCCTAAGAATAATATGGGTAAATAAGTCAAAACAACTTTAAACTAGTATAGAAACTATTTCCTCATCTCAAGTGAATAGTTTAAATTCATTTCTTTAATTAAGCATAAGTAAATCAGAAATAATTGAAAGTAATTTTAAGAATATCCTGAATTAATTAGAGAATGGCTTTCGAGAATTGGTGCTGAAAATATAGATTATAATCCCTTTGCATGAAAAAGATTATGTAAAAAGTTAGATATATAATTAAAAATAAGCTGATAGAATGAATTAGATCATAGTTTTTTTTTCTTCTAGATTTCAATCCGATTTCTACAATTTTCTATTATTTTTTCCTTCTATTTAAGAAACATAATTGTGACTTTTTATTAATTAGATATCATTCAAGGAAAAGATTCTTATAAATTTTGTGTTGTTTGCATCTCCCAATACTTACATAATCCTTAATGAAAAAATTTTTACAGCATGTCTTAATATTTCCTTACTTAAATCTTTTTATTTAGATAATTCTTTCCACGTTTTTCAAATTTTCTATCATCACTTAAAGTTCCATATATTTAATTATCATAATAATTGATAACCTAAATAGTTTGGCGCATATATATCTACTAGTTAGCATGATAGTTAAAGAAGTGGTTATGCTTTAAAAGTAAATTAAATAATTTTATTATATTAAAGAACTACCAATTTTATATGAAATTTTTTTGAAAGTTAGAAATTTGATGAAAAATATCAAATATTCTAAACGAAGATGAACAGGAAATTAGCTAACTAGAATTGCTGTAGTTCATTGCGATGGCATCAGTAATTTAAGGCTTTTTGAAATCGATAGTGAATCTTAATACTTGATATTGGGATGACGTAAAAATTGATTCATATCAAAAGATAGTATTTGATCTAAATTAATTTACTTCATAGGGTTTTTAGAATAAAGAATAAATTAAAGTATTTTGACTTTATAAAAGCAAAATCAGTTGAAAAAACTAAATTTACAACTGGTGAAAAATTTTCCAAATATCACCTAGCACTCTAAGATTATATCCACATTGTTCAAATATTTTATGATTATTTAATTAAATATCGAAATATGTAGAATTAAAATATAGGGAAGATTATCTATGAAGTAAGAAATTAATAATGAATATGCAGTACCAAATATTTTTGAAAGAAGATTGGCAAAACAAAATTTCTTAAAAATTCTGAAGTAAGGATTTTAAATTCTTATCAAAAAAAATTGAGTAATAACAAATTCCTGATCTATAAGTAAGGAGAATATAATTTGTCAGATAGAATGTGAGTTAGTTATAAAAAATTTTGGAATTAAAATAACAGATATAAATTGACAAATATTTGACATCTAGTATGTTCATTGAATTGAATATATCATCAAACATAACATAAGAAATTTCATAACTATCACAAAAAAATTACCTAATACAAAGCAATAGTTTAGAAAGTACTAAATAAAAATTCTAAATCACCTTAATCAGCTTTTCCGTTTGTATCTCTGTTTTTTCAAAAGATGAGAGAGTAGCAGCATTAAAATATAGAGAAAAAAATATATCATTGCAAGAAAAGTAAAAATTATAAGTTGCAGATATTGATACATTAATAAGTAACAATAAAAAGCAGATTAATTGAAAAATGTTCCAAGCATCTATGTAAATCTAACTTCATATTATTTTGTATTTATTTGACATTAAAATTCTATACATTTATCATATAACACCAAAATAATTATTTTATATATATAATTAATAGAAATACAATGTAATAAGTATAAGAAGCAGGCGCTTAAAATTAAGATCCTTAGAAAAATCTTCAAGAATAACTCTAGAATTTAATGGTGTTTAATAAAAATTAAGAAAAAGAAATAGAAGATTTAAATATAAAAGTTTCTCATCTCGAACAAGAGACAAAAAACCTGAAACTTGACAGATAAAATATAATTAATGGTTGTTAGGTGTAATTAGGTTAACTTGAGTTAAAGAAGGAATAGAAATTAGCAGAGCAGAAAAGTATATACGAGGCCACTATATAGGAATTATATGATTAGATTAAACGATTAAATAATAACATTGAAGAAGATCAAAAAAAAACATAGCAAATAATAAGTGAGAAGAATGGTACGATTGAAAAATAATGGAATATAATTAAATAAATGGGAAAAAGTTTGCAAATAAATAGTTTGATTCAATAGAATTAATATTCAAATAGCATAACATAATCTAACTATCCAAAGAGTTAGACTTCTAATTCAATGATAATTGAAGGATAAAGCAAGTATATGGTGAATTAAAATTAATTTATTACTAAGGATGGACAAATATTTTAAGCTTTTGAATATTATTTAGCTTAAAATAATCGCTTGTAATAACAATTAGATAGTATACTATTTAAGAACGAGAATTTACAAACATTATCTAATTATATTAAGGATTAATAAAAGGTCATCTAGGAAAAAAATGAAATCTTTGCAGATATCGCCAGGAGTGTAGACAAGCTAAAGAAAAATTAATAAAATACGGTCTTGCATGAAGAATGGAATAAAATATAAGAACTTACTTTATTAGGGAGGAAAGAAAATGGTTTGAATAAATTGTTTAAGTGTTGTGATGGATAATATGAAATTGTATATTGTCAATCCAAGAAATGTGTGTATCATATTAACTGCTTATATGATAAAATAATAAGATAAGGATAATTAACTATTAATAATTGCGATTGTGATTAACCATTTCCTTATTAATTTTTAAGAAGGATGAACTTTGTTGAAGCAAAATGCTTATTGGAAAATATTCTGGAAGGCCAGCAAAAACAATTATTATCTGAAATTGTAAAGAGTAGAAAACTTCTTGTTTACAAATGCCCCAACCTATTTTGTAGTTTTGAATGGTGCTTCGGACCAAATAATGAAAGCCTCAACATTGGATCTTTATCCTATTGTCCAAATTGTTAGATGATCGTTTAATCTGAGGTAAAAGTAGAATGATTGTTATAATAAATATTTAATGAATTGAAATTTTTACAAGATCTCTCAGTACGTAATCCATCTTGCTCAGCGGATATTAGTAGTCTGCATTAGGTGAGTATAGTACAGGCACTTGATCATCGATAAGTTAATAGCGTAGGTCGACCAAAATATAAAGGCAGAATTTGTATTTATTGTTGTTTGCAAATTGTATAAATACATTTACAAAGGAAGGAGAAAGCTTTAATTTGGAAATATCGAGTGATTAACTGGGATATTTAGGTAGTGGTTATCCTTTATATTTTGACTTCATCAAATCTTGTTTAACCATTATCACTATCTAATATATTACAGTTGGTAACTTTTAATTAATTACTCACTTTGGAACCTTGTTTGAATTGTCTGAAACTGAAGAATGATTGCAACAAAAGTAAGACGTATAAAGTTTAACCGCTTTATACTTAACAATGATCTACTTAATATATTTTAGACATAATTAAATTAAACTAGATAGTTTTTGTGATTTAAAACAAACAACTCCAGGAGATCTTGGATTTATCACGAGAAGAATTAGAACTAAAAATAAAAGAGGAATTTGAGAACGTAGTAAAAATATGCTTTATTTTCAAATAAATAATTAAACAGAAAAAAAACTAGAGAATCCTTTTGGATTAATTATAAGATACTTACTTTGAATAGAACTATTTTTCTGGAAGTGCCCTTTTATAATGATATAATTAAACTTAACGATATCATTCAAATATAAGCAAGACAAACTTAAATTCCTAAAAAAAACAAAATACAACACTTTTAAATACTATTTAAAACAATCATTTAATTTAGATTTAAACAACAATGGATATGTAAATTTTTAAGGGATTGTTTTGGCTTTAAGATAAGCTCCAGAACTTATAGATATTAATTGGAAAAGCTTAAATGAATGGATAGAGTTATCTTAATTCAAAAGACTGCTGGAAATCTTTATTAACTTTTTCTTATTAATATCTTTATTAGTAGTCACTTGTACTACAGAATACAGCAAAAATAAAATGATATCCGTTAAATCTTGTTTCACACTTTTAATAATGATAATTTGCTATTACTTTTTTCCTTAAATAACTAAAGAATAACTTTCAGAAAGTACATATCTTGGCCACAATCTTGGAAGAGTTAATCGTTTAAATTGACTATTTTGATGTCTTTATTTACTATCTACATAGCGAAATTCATAGATGGAGAATTGTTTTGGCTCTTTGCTTGGTATTTAATTAATTTATAATTAGTAACTCGTTTCTCTTAAATCCTTAATAACAAATTAAAAATTACAAAATCAATTAGTAACAATAGCCAACCACTTAGGATGAATTAAATGAACTTTATGAACTTCAACAACACAATTTAACCAAGAATCATGCTTATATTAATTATACGTTGATAATCACAAACATATACCGAAATCTGATACTGATTAATTAAATTATGACATTTATAGGATTAAGTCTTTACAATTGGGCTGACAAATACATTCTCTTGAATCATTCAACTGTAAAGCACTAACCCTCTTCTAGTTTATCTCTTGAGATGTTTACATTAATATCATATACTCCTATTATAATTTCTTGTCAACATCTTATGAATTCTAATGAAGACTAGATTCCTTAAATATAATTGATCAGTGCATTCGTGTTTTATTTGATCCCTAAAGACCTGATTATTAACAAAATATGGAAGATAAAAAAATCAAGGAATTTTCTCCCTATGATGAATCCCAATTTAATTCTTGTTATGATAGGACAAATCCTGCCTTACAAGATAAGGCAATTCATAATTGGATCAATTAGAAAAAGCACATTTTAAACAAAGAAGAATTCTAGATTTACTTAATGAGGAATAAAAAATTAAACATAAGAGATCTTTAGAAAAGTAATTAACAAAAATTTAGAAATAAATTAGGTAAATAGAAGCTTAATTGTTATAAAAATAAAATACTAAACTAATAACATAATCAGATTAAGTTCCCTAAAGTTTTAATTAAGATAAATCTTAGGACTCTTGAATTATTGACATGTGTAAATATTTGTAAATTATTTATTCAATTTTTCTAATGTGAATGAAATTAATATATTAAAATTCATGGACCCTTAGCTTAGAGAAGAACATAGATAACTTCTGGAGAAGAATCAAAAGTAACTGTTGTCTTACGGCACTTCTGGCTTTAGAGAAGAATCAAAATATTTGAAATTTGTTGGTTGGAGAGTGGGAATCTTCATAGGACTAATGTCGAAGAACACAAAATTAAAATTAGGAGTCATGATAACAGCATCTCATAATAAGATTATAGATAATGGTTTTAAGATAGTGCCACCAAAAGGTGGAATGTTGTCAATTGAGGAAGAGTAGAATATAGAAATATTTTATAAATCCGATGAAATCGTCAAATCTGAAACATTATATGATACTGGAATAGTCTATGTGGGAAGGGATACTAGACCATCCAGCGAATCATTATGTTAAATAGTCCTAGAAGGAATTAAAGAAGCTGGAGCTATTGGAATCAATTTAGGAATTGTAACCACACCATAATTTGCATTTTTAGTGTATGCAACAAATTTAGGATTAGTAAATCAAATAGAATCTAAATAAGAATTTTTTGTAGAATATTTTTGCGACATCTTTTTGTAATTGGTCAAAAGCCCTATAAAAGGGACATTAGTTATAGATGGAGCAGAAGGTGTTGGGGGAATATGGATAAAATAATTTTAAGAGAAATTAGCAACGGTATTAACGATTAAGAGAATCAATTATGGGGAAGAATCGCATTTATTAAATGACTGTTGTGGCTCAGAATTTGTTTAAAAGGAAAAGAAATTACCTAAAAGCTTTGTTTATGACCCTACTTATAGGTATGCATCATTGGACGGCGATGCTGATAGATTAGTTTATTAGTAATAATGAAATTATATCATAGTTCTCTTGATTAAAATAAGTTGTAAATTATTGAAGGTGATAGATTTGCTGTTCTATTTGCAATGTATATCAAGTAACAACTAGAAAAATAGCCTGGTTTAAAATTAACCATCGGTATTATCTAAACAGCTTATGCTAATTCGGCATCAACTAAATACATCACAGAATAATTAGGAATCTAAGCTAAATATGCACCTACAGGAGTCAAATATTTGCATAGAGCTGCTCATGAGTTTGATATCGGAATCTATTTTGAAGCAAATGGCCATGGAGCTGTTATTTATGAAAACCATGTTCTGTAAAAAGTCAAGGAGTTTGAACTTTTTGAACTTGAATTGTTTTTAAGACTCTCAAATTAAGCAATAGGGGATGCTATTACTAATATATTAATGACAGAGTTTCTGTTAAACAAATTAGAAATGAATATTTAGGATTGGTTGCTAATCTATTCAGATTACCCTGCACTTTCAACCAAGTTGTATGTAAAAAATAAATAAATCATCAAAACCAATTATGAGGAAACATCCTTAATTGAACCGATAGGTATTCTTTAATTATACAATTTAGATCTTAAATTAAAAGTGGATGAAATAATGTCAAAATATGATAATACATATCGGACTTGCATTAGGCCATCTGGTACTGAAAATGTTGTTAGGGTCCATAGTGAAGGTCCTGAGGTTGAAATTATTCGAGAGATAGACTCTAGAATCAATGAACTGTTAAAATCTTATATGGAGATATGAGAATTTATGATATTTGCATAGTTTGCATATATAAATATTTTTAAGTTTTTAAGCTCTAATAAATAATATTGGAAGTATTAATATGATATAGTACTTAACTTAGAACAAATAGTTTACTCTAAAATAGGTTCATTCTTAATATAATTTTCCAATCATTTAGAAGATGTAAATGCACAAATCTAAATTACTAATGAGGCATATTTTGGTCGAATTAATTATATCTTCTCTAAATAATGAGATTTTAGGATTAATTATTAAAAATCATAATTTATCACAAACAAGTTAGATCCTTAATTCATAAACATTTTAATTATTCACATATAAATACATAATTTATAACCCCATTTTTTAATATTTTTAATGAGAAAGAACGAGTATGACTTTTATGTAGATGATCAAGTCACTTTTAATAAATATCAGCTCACTCTAAAATGCAAATATCATACAAAGATTTCGATATTAAAATAGTATTTGTTGAAATACATCAAAAAAAATTTTGATATTATGCATAATGATGTCACTCTCAAAGAATCTATGACTTTGGACGAGGTTTTCTCTAGATATTGCTAAAATACCATCATTCTATTGATAAAATAAGATCCAATGATCGATGTTTTGGTAAAACATTCGATTCAGTATCAAAATTTAAGAAGATCAAGACCAACTTCAAATGAGGCTTTAGATGAAATATTTCCTCTCGAAATTAAAAACGACTAAGAAAATATGAAGAATCCAGTTGTTAAACATGAATTAGACACTCTGCCATCTACTACTTAAAAGAAATGTTCGAATTGCGGGATTTAAAATAAAATGATTGAGAATTATGAAAGTTCAATATCTAATCTAATACAAGAAAATGAATAACTTCAATTAAAGATGAGACAACTTAAAGAATAAAGAAATATTAGTAAATAAAAAGAGAGCATTGCAGTAAATAGCTACAGACAACTAAAAAGATCATGATTATATCAATTTTTTCATCATATTTGTAAATTCTACTAATGACAGAGCTCCGTCATGATTTGCATCTACTTCATTCATAATTTCTATCCAATATTCATTGCCAGTCAAATTGCATTTGAATGCTTCACTCAATTCTTCAACATTGATATTTCCAGAGGCATTCTAGAATATTTCATTTCAATAGTACTCTATCGATCAATTTAAATGCTGTCTCAATCTTAGACTTTTGTAAAATGGCCTATTTATCAATTGCCTATGCTAAAAATTATGAATAAGAAAGAGTTTCATCTTCAGCACATATCTTATTGGATTACCTTTCGGCTGTTTCAGAATCAAATATCTTGAGCATTGCAGCCTATAACTCTTCCACATCGATATACCCATCATTTTTTGTATCGATACATGTAAAGACTTCTCTCAATTCACTTAATTCTTCTCTAGAAGCTAAATAGAGCACTATCAATTTAAGAGTGGCTTCTTATAATTTAGATTAACAATTATAATTCACCAAATTGGTTAATACTCTTTTCAATTAACTATCAGTAACTTAAAGCTCATAATTCTTAGCAATCCAAGGATCATTTAATGCTTATTCAATTGTAATTCTTTGACTAGGATCTTTAAGTAAGATTTTCCTAACAAATTCTTTAGATTCATTACTATTTTTGCTCCAATCCTATTCATCAAAAATAAGGGGTTTTTTAAGAACGTTATCAATAATTTTTCTATTAGTATCTCCACCGAATGGAGGGTACCCACATAATAAGATATAGGTTATTACACCAATAGCCCAAATATCAATAGATTCATTATATTTCTTTTATTGTATCTCAGGTGCCTGATAGTATGGGTGATTAACTGAACTATGCATTTTATGGGAAATCTTTGAACACAACCCAAAATCAATTAAAATTGCTGAAGCAAATTCAGAACATCTTTCAAGCATGATATTTTCAGGTCTGATTTCTCTATGAGCAATCCCATGAAGATGACAATAGTTAACTGCGTACAGTAATTATCGGATGATTCTTGCAGCATATGTTTCAGAGAATATTCTTCTTTCTTATATCTTACTAAATAATTCTCCTCCTGAATAAAAATCTGTTATTATGTAGTGAAACCTGTCATCACTATAATATTCATTGATTTTTAAGATATTTGGATGATCAAGCTTTTCTAAATTGTTGACTTCTGACAATACTCTTTCTTCTTCTTTCTCAGTGGCATTCTTTTAAACAATCTTAACTGCTCTCATGATACCAGTTTTTTTATTAATTACCTTACGTATTTCAGAATATTATCCTTTGCCAATTGGTGGAGTCAAGAATTAGTATTCTGTACTTACTCGTCCCTTTTTTTTAATTAGCAGATTTAATGCCAGCACTGATGGTTTCTCTATTGTTATGAGGTATTGGTTTACATTCTTATTTCCTTTGATAATCTTGTTCAAATTCCGCTTGGCTTTTCATCATCATTTTGTTGCCCATTAATTATTACAATGAATACTGATATTTTAATAATTTTATATAAAATTCATAAGGTCAATCATCATTTCTATATTATTATGGATTATAGTTACGCTGCATGAGAGGATGAAAATTGTCGCGAATCCACAAAATATCAGACAGCCCCCTTGAATATCCAATAATAATTACCGGTTATTGTTGCTGCCAAAGTTTATCCAATCAACCACATTCCACAGCTTAAATATTGTTTATATGCTTACAAAATTAAAAACCAACCTTTCCCTATATTTCCTTCCAAAAATCTAAAGTACTTGAGTATAAAATCCAATCTTAATTCAGCTGCTAAAATCATCAAAGCGAACAAGCTTAATAAAATATTTCTCATACAATTAATATATCATGAAAATCCAATTCCAAAATGCAAGAAGTTCGACAACTGTTATTATATCGACTATTGTTATGGCGATTATTGCTGCAGCACAACTCAGGTTGATAATTCTGACGATGGTTTTAAGTGGTGTTCCCTATTTTGGTTCGCTCATTTTGTTTAATACTTAATTAAATTAAAATATTATTTCAATTAAATAATTCCTTCAACCTATTGATACATCCAATCACTTTATCTCTTAAAGTTTTGATGGTCAAGTTAAATCCAGCCTTTATTTTAAAATCACCATCTAAGTACCCTCTAATGATCAATTTTCCATCCTTCTAGCTAATTCTCAATCCTCCCAACATAACTTTACCTTCTTGCAATTATGTTTCATTCACTCTAAAATGTATGAGTATATTATTATACATTTTGGATTGATATTGATCTTCTAATCGTATTGATTTGAAAACAATATAATAATCTTCGTTCAATAATTCTATGTATTTGAGATAGGTAATCAATTGTTTTTTAATCATAGAATGCTTATTTAATTGCAATTCTCCAATAGACATCTACTCATTAATTGGTTGTAATTTGAAGTTTTCAAACAAATCAAATTCAAATAATGAGTTTGAATTCGACCATTTGAGAAATTTGCTGATTTCTGTATTCAAATCAAATTGAAACCTATATCATAACTATTATATAAACACTTAATCTGAATGAACATAGTTTTTTACACAAAATAATGAGAGAAGTACAACTCAATATTATGGATATTCTAAATATAGGTGTCACTGTCATCTATGATATCAACTAATTCTGTGAATTTCTCCAGGGCTTCTTGAGCATACAAAGTTAACTCATTGATTCTAATTGACTTAATATTCGAGAAAACCATCATCCAATTGTCTACTGATTATTGTTATTATGACTGTTGAACTGCTTTATCTGAAATTTACTTCGATTGCTATTTAATCATAAATTTATCTTCATCTTTTTACAACCCTTTTTAACTAGTTGAAGGTGATTTTATGATGGGTAGCTATTTATTGGTAATAGTTTCTAATGTGAGATCATTGTCGTTTTTTTCATCGTTTTTGTCTGCTTCACATAATGATTAATCATTAGAATGAGTGTTATCCTGAGCAATACCTAAATTTTGGATGGAATTAACTTATCTATTATGCCTGTATTTTCCCTTGACTCTCCTCAGCAGGATTATTGGACAAGTTCACTAACTAATGTGAAGACACCTATGCAGAGGGTTTGCTTTTGAAAAGTAAAAGACACTCTTTGCACTTAGTCAAAAATGATCCCATTTCCAAAAGTTGATAATTTTATAATACTTAATATGCATTTTATAATCAATGACAAAATCCATATAAATTGTAACTATAATTTCAAATTATCTAAAATAGAAACCAAACACTTTTGTTACAACCTATCAAAACAAACAAACACAATAAAATTTTATCGATTTTATTAAGGTTCTTATTAAAAATCATAAAAGCATCACATTTCAAACGATCGTTATTTTCCCAGAATAAACGGACTTAAAAATTTTTCAGAATCACTTTTGGTATTACTTTGATCCATCCCAAATTTTATGATTTATATATTCTTAATCATGGGGGATTCCCCTATTGCCTATTAAAAAATTATGCCATCCTTTTTCGGGCACTCACTAAATTATTCAAACATCATACTAAAACTCTTGTTCTTTTTATGTGGGGTCTGTCTTAAATTTAATACCCAAGCCTCTTAAATAGGCCACAACTCTCCTCTCAATTTCCAGTTGCTAAAAGTTGTCGCAATGGAATTGAGGCAATAAGCTATCTAAAGATTCAACTGATTCCCTAGTCAAGTCCTCAAAGATTTCAATTTTAGATCTTGTCAAATCTTCCCCCTTTATACCATATTACATAGTTTGTAATGAAAATAAGAATTTTGTTTAATAATGATAAGTATTTTCATATATATACGTAAGTCAAAAATGATGCCCCTAACAGCTATTAATCCTACAATTAAATTTACATCATTTAGGTTAAATATCCGAAAATACTTAACTTGACTTCCAACTAAGATAAAATTCTCTAATTCTCTGTATGTCAATGACTAATACTAATTTGAACAATTACACTAGATTGACCTTAATTTAAACTCTTCTAATGTAATTTCTATTGAAAAATTGTTGCTTTACAGTTAAATTTAAAAGAAATGATACTTTAAGCATAGGTTCAATTTTTCTAAAGAAAAGTTTACAAAGGAACTTTTGAAGTCATTTTTGATCCATAGATTATTTTAAGTAAGATTTATTTGCATGAAACTTAGAAGCTGCATCAGCCACAATTAATTTATCACCTATATGAATATGAGGATGGTTTACTTTTTTCATAATTTGTCTTAGTTGTAATAAGGATCAGTAAATATCTAAGAGAGTTTATTCCTAATTATCAAATCCATTATCTATGATCTAAAAGGTACAATACAGATTCTGCCATAAATTAACCACATATTCTATTCATCAATCAAATAGAAAATTACCAACTAAAAAATAATAATCTTTCCTAATAATATTCACTTGTAAAATGTTCTTAAGAAAACAGTAAATTAGCCTTTATCTCGATAATCTGATTTAGGCTATGTAATTAATTTATCAAATCAATAATGAGTGTCGCGACCCCACAAAGTGATTGGAATAAGTAAGAATTTCAACTCTTCAGAAAGATTGCAATTTTAAGGATGGCGAATTAAGGTAAGGTAGATTATTCAATACTTTCTTGTAAATTAATGTAGATTGAATGCAGGATAAAAATTTAAGAAGACATCTATTTAGTATTTGAAACATTGTTGATCCAATTATTCTCAATTTATGTATAAATTTTGCAAATTTCCATCCATTTGTAATTGCATAATTACTTTTTAATTTGCAAATATAAAATTCCTTCTTAGAGAGAGATGATTAAATAAAGTAAATTTCAGTTTGTTTAGACTTCTATCCTCTAGAATTTTGGATGCTATAGTTTAAGCATTGGGTTCAATTAAATTATATAATAATATATGCAATAATTATTACACGAAGGAGGGAACAGAAATCCGAAATAAAATTAATTTGAATGGAGATCTATCACTCCTGAAAGAGAATTTGGTTAGATGTTGTAAGGTAAGCCTCTCATAACTGAACCAAATGAAAATAAATAAACAGCTAAATCAATGAGTTAGGAAAATAACATCAATAATCATGATTTCTAATCAAAGCAAACCAATTTAAATAAGTTGTTAATACCTGATAGTTAGTAATAGAAATTTTAGAGGCCCTTGAATTACATGTAAACCTCACTAAAGAAAATGTCAGAAATTGGATAACAAATCAATTCAATATTACAAAAGTTCAAATAAAATAGGATCCACAGACCTTAATCAGATTTAAATATGTTTGATAAGCATTCAATGATGAAAAAAACAAGTTAGAATGACATAAGTCTATCAACTAATTTGAATTTGAATCATAGTTATATTGATAATCGAGGGACTGAGACTGAACGATCTTATTTTCAATACAAAAATCATAAGGAGAATGGGAAGCAGCAAAGCAAGGATTCAAAGGATTATCAATTCATATTCTAAAATAGTAATAATCAGTTTTAAACGAATTCTTTAAAGAAAATTATTGAAAAGAAAATAGCTTTAGCTATGCAGACAAATACCAATAACATCTTATATAACGATTACAAGAAGTAAATTAATAAAGAATCCTAATAAGACAGATCTTACAATATCTAAAAATACATAACAAATAAATTCTTAAGAAATTCATCATGTTTATAGCCAAATGAAAAAAGTGATAGGAAGAACAAATAGATGTCAAGTTATTTTTCATAGAATCATTACTCTAAAAGCTAATCATCCTTCTTAATTGAGAGAGAAAACAGCAAATCTGAAAATACAACTAGTCGAAATAACAGAATTCGAGTCTCTAGTTATATAAAAACTCCTACTAAAAATAATAGTGATCTAATTAAACAATTTAGTCCTCGATTTATTTCTTAGCAACTATCATCATATTAAGTTAGTTCTAGTAAGATTAATTCTTTGTTGTCTTCCATGAACAAAGACATAGAAAAGATAAAAACATATAATAATATTTAAAATTTGAATATTTATCATATATAGGCAATACCACTATTTTTAAGTAATGATCCAAATCAAACTCATGTAATTGTGGGGTGTTCTGACTTATCAGTTCGTGCAATCAATTTATACTCAGGTAGAATTCAAGTCTTGGGGAAGCATCAGAAACCAATTAGATCTATTACTAAAATTGTAATTTAACAGAATTTTAAAACGTTTTACTCCTGTTCTTTAGATAACCAAGTCATTCAGTGGGTGAGCGAATCAATGCATGGCACCTATCGATTGAAACATTCTTGGAGAATGGATGAAGTCCCTTTACAACTCTATTAAACTGAAAAAGGAGTTTTATATATTGTAACAGCCAATTATATTTTCTATTTTTCTTCAGTTACAAAAAAGCAAATTGCATATCATGGAGTATTCAATTGTATGATCTAAACATCGAGTAATATTTTGGTTGCTATTGATAATTTCATATACAAATTATAAGCTGATTCTTTGTAATTGGTTTGCACTTCAAAGAAGCCTATCAAGAATATGATATACGAAGAAGGCCTACTTTATGTACTTTAGAGGGATGGAGCATTATTGATTTATGAAGAAGCAAAACATTTAAAGTTTAACTCTGAAATAGACATTGGAGCTATGAATATCTTTAGCATGCAAAATGGCCAAATTATAATACAAACAAATGATAGCGAATTTATTGTTTATTCTTAGCAAATAAGCAAATCTTATCAGATAGATGGTAAAATCAAATGTCTATTAGCATTACAATAAATGTTATTAATAGGAAGTAATAAGAAATTGATTGAAACGCTAAAATTTTGAATATTATATTATGTTTACTTTATAGTTAAATAATTATGTATAATATCCTTATTTAGAGAATTAATATTTAATAAACTTTAAATTTCTATTGACGTTGAAATGTATATATATAATTCAAGTTAGTTATCTTTCAATCAGTTATTTATAGATTCCATTTTTCTCAATTAAGTCCTGATGTCTTCCTTATTCAACGATCTCTCCATTTTGAATGACAACAATTTTATTAGAATTAATAATGGTGGATAGTCTGTGAGCAATAATAATGATGGTTTTTTGTCCAGTTGAAACCAATCCATCTATGGCTGATTATACTTGGAATTCTGATTCAGAATCTAAGGCACTAGTGGCTTCATCAAAAATAAGTATTTTAGGATTCTTGATCAAGGCTCTTGCAATAGCAATTCTTTATTTTTATCCTCCTGAAAGTTTGACTCCTCTTTCTCCAACAATAGTATCCAGACCATCTGGAAATACTTATTTGTTGGAAACAAACTCATAGGCATTTGCTAATTTCATAGCATTATCGATATCTTCCTATGTGTAATTTTAAACTCCATAAGTAATGTTTTCTTTTAGAGTACCAGAAAATAAAGTTGGCTCTTAAGCCACAAATCCTATAGTTTAATGAAGCTTTTGCTAGTTGTATTCCTTAATGTCGATATTGTCAAATAAAATCTATCCTTCAGTTGAGTCATAAAACCTTTCCAATAATTAAACAATAGTTGACTTTCCACTGCCACTCTATCCCACCAATGCCACAACCTCGCCTTTCTTAATTTCTAAATCAATTGATTTCAAAGTAGTCACATTAGATTTGGTTGGATATTAGAATGTAACATTTTTAAGTGTGATTTCACCAGTGATTTGTTAAGCATCAAGTGATCCATTCTATATCTTCACTGGATGATCCATTATAGAAAATATCTTCTCAGAAACAGCTGCTGCAGATATCATCTGATTCATAAATCCACTCACTGCCAAAATGGATACTAATGATATTAAGTTTGATATTACTTGTCATTGTTAATGTATATAACACAAATGAACTTAAATCTCCAATTGTTAATTAATCTTCGATCACCAGACTTCCTCCATAATACAGAATAGCTAATATAACTGCATATCCCAATAGAATTCCAATGGACATGAATTGACTTCCCAATATGGCAATTTTATTTCCTATTCCATATACTGTTGATGTTGCATTTTTATATTGGGATCCTTCTTTGTCTTCAGTCGAGAATGATCTTACGATCCTCATGTTACCAAGGACTTCAGATGCTATCTAAGTTGAGGCTGCTACTGCTTACTGGTATTCTTTTGTTAATTTTTTGTAGGATCTTACAAATAAAATAACTATTATTGTAAATGGAGGAATAACACAAAATAACACCAATGTAAGATTCCAACTTATAAACCACAATAGAATTAGACTACCTATAAATTACACTGCATTTTTTAAAATCATTGAAATTGAATCGTTTGCTCCCTTATTAATCACAGATATATCTGATGACAATCTAGATATCAATTCTCCTGATCTATTTGAATCAAAGAACTCAATATCTTTTGTGATTAGTTTTTAAAATAATTCATTCCTTAGGTCAAAAGTGATTTTTTCACCCAAAATGTTATAAGCATAAGCCCTAACAAATGTAAAGATGGCTGATACGATGGTCAATATTATGAAATAAAATGTTAATTTATTTAGATCCTCTTTGCCATCTGATTTGGTTATTGAATCGATCATTTATCTAAAATTACATTTTTTCTTACCCTGTCAGGTATGGAAGAGCCACCATTGATAGTGAAGTCACTAATAATCCAAAATTGCCCAAGAACAGCAATAATTTATGCTTCCATGAATATTGAATTAACCTCATAAAATTTGAACCTTTTGGTTTATTCCCTATTGAAATTTCAGATTCTATCGCTGTCCTACTTTTCTTCTCCTCTTATATTTTTTAATAATCAGCATCGAAATTCATTTTCTTTTAAATTTTATTCATGTTGACAAAATAATTTATAATATAAATGTTTAAGGACGGAATTCCAAAAATCCAAAACTTTTATTTTTAGATAATAATAATTTTAAAACAAATATATTTTATTCATTATTGGCTGTTGTCTAATTATAAATTGGATAAATCATTCAATCTGTTTGAAAAACAACTATTCCAAAAAATGAATATGCTACCATTTTAAGCATACCCATTTATCATGATAACTACTTTTAGCCTTTTTAATAGAGTTAATAATTTAAAAAAATTATGGAATTGTAAAGGTAAATCCCCCATTTTTTACTTCTATCTATATAACAAAAATTTGCTCATCTAGGGATGTGAATCTGATATTAGATATTTAAAAATAGAGTGAATCATGAAAATCTTTAGAAAACAAAATAAACTAAACTTCAGCTATATATGGATCAGTTAATAACGCACTAATTAATGATAATAATAAATTATTGACAATTTTCTATAAAGTAAATATATATTGAGATTTGATACAAAGAATTTCTTAAAAGACAAATAAATACAATTTTATAGATTATCCATATATATATTTGCGGAAGAAAAATATAAAGTCAACATTGTTTTATTACAGATTTGATTTTCTATTATATAGTCGAAAGTGTTTTCTCATCTCTTTATTTTTAGACAAATAGATTTACAGGGCTCTTAGTTGTAATTTGTTCAAAATTAAATGATTAATTATTCCTTTTCCTCTTGAATAACTATTGTTGTGTTACGTTGTTCACTTGCGTTTGTTATCCATTATTTGAATTTTATGTAGAACTGGTTTAATTGATATTATTAGTAATCATCAATTAAATATTTAATTATTTCTTTTTGATTTAGTTTTCTGATCTATTCAATTTACTATTTTAATTTCCTGAATTCTTGCCAGAACCCAAATCAACAGTTTTGTTATTGTATTTTTATTGCTGCTTTTTGATTTGCACAGACTTAAATGGATATTATTGATTCAAGTAGACCTCTGCTAATTAATGATTGGCCCACTTAGGAGAGTTAGGTTTGTACTTATTAGTAGTTGAAATAGATCTTAACTTCCGTTTGTGAGTCTTGCTTTAAGCTTCATAGATCTAATGCTCTGGCTCAACATTAAAATTGACTTACTTTGTATTTGAAAATTATTGTTCTTTCATAGATCTTGTTCTGCTCTTCAATCCAACATATTTAGCTTGAAATTAGTTATTGATTACATTTTCTGATGATTGGAATCACAAATCCACATTTCTGTGATTCGATTACTGGCTTAAGTAGTACAATCTCAAAATGTCCTTGATCCATTTTCATCTTTGCATCTTCATCAATTGCCTAGATATTCGAGTTAATAAGTACCTATTTGGAAATGTCATAAAATCTATTGTGGACATTCAACAATTAATTAATCAAAGGTAAATCTTTGGGTAAATACAAGTAAGCTATTTCTAAAGCTCTTGATAAATAATTCTCTGCTTCACTAAAACAAAAAGACTCAACTTTCTAAACAAATTTGGACTCCGTTGAAGTGCAATACAGAGAAATCACAAACAAACATATCATATGCAAATATAGTTAGTTAGTGGGAAAGTCCTCGACATGGGTAAAATTGTTTAAATTCACTGGATTCATTTGGATGAAGAATAAAATGTTGGCCCTATGAATGTACGCTTATGGACATCCAGAATACACTGAATCGTAACTCTTTAATACTAATCATTGTACTTCTTAAGTAGTTTGGGTTTGCATTTGATAACCCTGTACTATAGTTTGATGTTTGGGTTTTAGAATTGGTAAGCTCTTTTTGAGAATTTCTTCAAGGACTTGTTAGTGTATTTAGCTCTGCATGTACTTTTGGAGATCAATCAGTATTTTCGAGGCTTTTCTTATTGCCATTTTAGCAAAAGCCAAAGCCTCTGAGTGCTGACCACTCTCTGAAAGGATGATGCAGCATTGCAAATAACAGTGGAGACGTGTAATTGAAAGGAGATAGCCTTCTTAATCTGTTCTGGGGGTTTTCTTTAAAGCCAAAATGGCGTCTTCAAAACAAGTAAAAGCTTATTCCAACCAGCCGATGGCATAAAAGACGACTCCCAAATTAATTCTTATCATGAGGAAGTAGTGAATCAATGGATTAGAATAGGAAATGGCAGTTAGTATTTATTCTGCTTATTTTAAGTGATACACACATTGGGAATATTGATTAGCTTCAAAGTCCTAGATGCCCAATTGAATAAAGTCAATTAACTATTCTTCTGCTTAACCCTCATTAATTTTAAGGACTTTATTGTTCTTTTTTTAATTGGCCTCTATGAGATTAAATATATAGTTTACATCCTTAACCATCATCATTATTATTATGTATAATCTCAACAGGTTGAACTTGATCCAAAATTTATTGGAGAATATTGATGTCAGTTGAGGGAGGAATGGGGTTTTGTTTTTTTTAAACATTTGAGACTAGATTATTTAACAACTTCGGAGATTTCAGTTCTTGCATTTTATTATAATAAAATATATATATATATAGTAGAAGTATAGTAAATATCTTACTAACTAATTGAGATAAATTAAAATACGATCGCTTGATGTCATTAGGGTGATTGCTGAACACAATCCACCATTGTGTATATTATTTTGATTGATCCGTTACATGATGCATTATGTTGAAAAGTGCCATCACTAAATACTGCTTCTGAATACTTATTTTTATTTTATTAATATATATTCAATGGGATTTTTCGATTATTTCTTTGGAAAAAAAAAAGAACCTGAAAAATAAGCTCCACAACCACAAGCAGTCGTTCAATAGCCAAAATCCAACAAATAGATTGAAGAAGAAGTTTGTTATATTTTATTACATTAAGAATTGGATTTACGCTTCGATACTTTAATATTTGACATCCCCAATCTGGAATATTACTATTTCTGAATTTATAGATTAAAACTGCATCGTCTTTGATGACGAAGAGGAGAATAAATTAGAATATTAGGCCTTGTTCAAAAAATACAAAAAGATGATGGCCAATCTTGTTGACAATATGATGAATGAGTTAGGCGTAAAAGAAGAGCAATTTGCTGAGCAAGTGGAAAAGGGATTAAAGCATCCTAAGGAAAAACAGGTATTTGAAAAACTATTGACAATCGATAACTTTTTGGTTTTCAAAACACAAATGATCAAGAGAAACAAAGAATTAGAATTAGAGGCCTTAAAAGAAATCGAAAAGTAAGATCAGAAAAAGTAAATGATATATCCAATTCAATAGAGTTTAAAAAGGATAAGTTGTGAATCCCTAAAATAATGCCAATATCAAGCTACTTGAGATGGAAGCAGAGAAGGCTGAATTAGAACATGCCTTGTAAATGTCCTTGGCAGTCGAAGAAGAAAAAAAGAAGATGCTAACCGAGGAGGACAGATAATTATAAGAAGTATTGAGATAGAGCTTAGTTGAATTTTAGTATTGATTTTATTTATTTCTTAGACAAGGTCTGAAAAAGTAGAGAGATGCTTTAGAACTAAAAACTAGAGAATTAAAAAGAGCTAGAGAAGAATAAGAATAAAAAGCACATGAACTTGAATAATAATAAAGATTGTAATCACAATAATAATAATAACCTTAATAATAATTATAATAATAACCATCATAAGAAATTAAATAATAAGGTAGTCTAAATTCAGATGGAACACCGACTCCAATTTTAAAATCTGTAAAATACACATCTTATATAGGAATATCAATTAAAAAATATTTAAAGCCAAATTTCCCAAGGTCCAACTATGGCTGAATTTTATTAAGTTCAAAATAACAATAATATTCCCCAACCAGAAAAAGTTGAATAAGTGCAAAATTAGAAAGAGTCAATACCCATTTTATAATCAAAAAAACTTGATAAGTTATCACATAAACCTGTCTTACCATCAATCTAGGGTTAGGCTCAACCTGTAATATAATAAGCAGATTCAGTAATCTAATTTGAGATGGATGTTGCAGAAGATGATGCTGGTGTCAAAAAATCAGTCATTGCAAATTTAGCTTCTCAAAAGACTGCTGAAATAAATGTTGATTAAGTTGAAAGTATTGAAGATAGAAAAAGAAGATTAATAAAACAAAGAGAAGAAATTAGAAAGAGAAAAGAAGAAGAAAATAAAAAGACTTTGGAATAGTATAAACAATAATAAGCAAATGTAAGTATTTTAAATTATCTGTTTAGGATGTCAATAACAATAAGGAAGAGGACGCTTTTACGATCCAAAGAAAAAATACTTAAGAAGAATTGTAAAGAAAAAGAGAACTTTTAGAGAAGAAGAAAAACGAAATTAAATTGCAGAAGGAAAAATTGGAAAAAGAAAAACTTTAAAATTAAGAAGAAGATATTGATTTATTATGAAAAATAGAAAATTTAAAACATTTTTTTTCTGATATTCTCTATTCATTCAATTCCATTGCTTTATAAAAAGGGTTTTTTACAAATTTCTGTCTAGAAATGTATTTTGGATTATTGAATGAATTAACAAAAACATCAAATAGATTTGTTCTCGTATATTTGATGGTTGCAATAATAATACTATTGATTTGGGTGGTATCCATAATATTTATTATTTACAGTAGAAAATAACGAAGTCAAAATCATGATAAAATAATTTAAATTTGATATGCTTTAAATAGACAATCTTATAGAAATTGTTTTAAGAAATTTATAATCATGATATAATGGATTGCTTATAAGAAGTAATAATGAAAGAGGAAATTAAATAAAATCATTTAGTTCTACTTTCAATATTTAAAAACTATTAAATTAGAATTATAATAATTTTGATTAATGATAATTTGTTAGTCTAACTACATTTTACAGATGAAAAATTATCAGGATAAGTTAAGAAAAATTACTTTCCAAACAATTAAATAATTTTTATGATAACATCTTTTATACTTACTAATCAAATCTTAATTGAATTTCACTTTAAATTTAGAAATCATTTTCTTAAATAAAAACAATTCTTCATCATTATTACAATAGTATTTTATGTTTAAAATGTACTTTTTTATTATCAAACATTAATATCCTAATTTTATGGATTACATAGTATTGCTAAAAATACTATTGAATTGATTTAAAAAGAGATGGGTAAAATTTGATTAATTTATGTTTGAGTGTATTTTATTAATATTTTTAAATATTATATATATAACCGTTGAAATTCATGAGCTAACAATTTTACTAGACATATGTACCAAATCCATTCATTCCAACATTCAATCCCACCATCAATTCATCGAGGATTGATTATCCATCAACTAATTCTGCTAAATAAGCCGATATTAAAGAATCATCAAACGATTAGATCTAACAAAATAATGTGATCACTTCATCATTTAGTTTAAATCCTTAAACAAATAAATCGATAGTACTGAAACGTAAATGAATACCCTTATATTGTTAGCAATTTTAACCAATCAAGATGAATATCAAAGAAAGATTAATGATTTGGAAAGGAGTCATAAAAAGGAACTTAAAGAACTTGAGTTTAAAATGCAATCATAAATAGATTCCCTATTATAAAAGAGATAGCAAGAAGATCAATTCAAATAATTAACTGATGTTCGACAATAGATAGCTGAACTTTAATCCACCTTATAAGGGAATACTTATGGTCATCCCTACTCTTAATAATAATAATAATAACACCTATATTATAGTCAAAATGAGGTGGAGAGATTGGAAAAGCAATTAAAAAAAAAGAAAAATAAAATCAAGCTCTTCAAAACTGAAATTGACAGTCTCAAATCAGAACTGTAATAAAGACAATAAAGAATAACTGAACTTGAAATCAAATTGCATTACTCCGAGAATAAGCCAATCATATAATAATCTCCATTGCCTAAAGTGATAACTGTACCACAAAGCATTCCTTAACCTGCAACAATAATATAGGACTCTCCAGAACTCATTGATAGAATTAGAGGTCTAGAATTTGAAAGAGATGTAAATTACAAATATCATTTTAGTCATTACTATAAGAATTGAGAAGATTTTAAACAACATTCTAACCGGTTTAAAAATAACAATATGCCTTTCCATCTGTGGAAGAGTGGAACCGACTTATGCATGAGTATAAAGTCTTAGAAGGTGAGAACAATAAACTAAATACAATCATATTATAGAAGGATGACTTAATCAAATCTTTAGAATAAAGAATAAGTGTGGAACTTACTAAATAAAGTGCTTTACAAGCTCAAGGCCATCAACCTAGAGCCATTTCAGTGTTGTATGATCCTTAGGCTCAATAACAATCATCTAAATCATAATAATTGTACCCAATTGCAGTTTAAAATACTGAGCAACAATCTAATATTGAACCAACATTACAGAATCCTAGTGCCCAATGAATTTATATATTAAATTTAAGACTTATGTATAAAAACAAGTGATTATTATAAAATAATTATAATTGTATTCAAAAGACTTAACAACAACTATCTCTTTTCTTTGGCTAATCTTTCAATTATTCAGTGTTTGTAGTTTGATTAGTTGTAGTTGATTGATATTGGGATTCTTGAGTTTGAAATTTAATTTAAGATCCTCTGCCACTTATAAATTATTGTAATTCTCTTGGAGTTTCACTGATAGATTTCAAGGCAGATATTAGTTATGCTTCGTTTAAATAATTGTCCCCATTTTCATCGGGTTCTGCCTCAGAACCATCTAAAGAGCAGGGCAATGATTATTTTCTTAAATTGCCTCCTGATTGTCTTTAGCCGATTCTTTTGGAATTGGGACTTGAATTTTGTTTAGGTTTTAAATTTTCATTATCAAGATACTATTAGAATCTATAACTAAATTATTCTTTAATATCTGATTTACTGCTTGATTGCTAGAGTGATCTCCTTAATGATTTCCTGTATTCTCCAGTTAACTCATCGATGTTCATGGCTTGATCGATTTAGAGTTAGAAGTTTTATTCTTTGAATATTTGCTTATCATATTTGATGCCCTAGAATATATAAATGAGTTGAAAGTACATTCATCAATAGAATCTTTTCCATCATTGACAGTTCCTATTTAAGCATGGTCATTTATTTTTCAATCTACTCATAACTAAGTTTGATGTTGATTTTGACTTTATTGAGAATGAGTTTGGCTCTCTAAGCAAATTTTAAGGTTTGGATGGTCTTTTCTTCATGTTCTAATGCTGCACTTACTGCACAGATGAAGGAAGTATTGGAATTACCACCTAAACATTCTTTAAGAAGCAAAGTAAGTTTGGAATCTCTATAAGGAACATGCTTGTTGCTTTTTCTGCTGGATAAAGCCATAATGCAATGTCCCAAACAGTGCAAGGATTAATTGATCTTTTTGGTTTCCTCGAGCATTTATCCTTTGGCAACAGTTTTGGCGAGTCTTTCACTTCCAGCCAAATCTATAAATTGGATTTTAGATGTTCTCTGTGATTTGTCCTTCCATTCAACAAACAATCTAACTCAATGAAATGGCTTACTCAATTGAGAAAATCACATGGGATCTACTGGACCTGGAATTGAATTGAGTTGCTCCAATTGCTCTGTTGTAACTACCAAAGGCTACTAATTCCATGAGATCATTCACAGATTCAACTTGAACTTCTCTCACTCCCATCAACTTGGGACCGTCAGCTATAGAACTAATCTAAGAAATGTGAAAATGAAATACTTTGAGATCTAATTTTTGGTTGTTAGTTTTATATTGTTAATTTAACAGATCATAAATTTGCTCATTATAGATCTCGACATAGTTGGCTTTAAGAGTCACTTATTGCAATGATTCTTATTGTTTGATTTTTTGATATCCCTACATTCGTAATTGATTGTACCTCAACTATTTGATAAAACGATCTAGGCAGTATGCCAGAACTCGAGTCAATATTGAACTTATTATTGAGAATCTGCTCTATGGTACTCTCTGGCCCCAAGATTGTATAGGTTTTGCCCGATGAAGTTGCACCGTAAGCAAACACCGCACTATTGTACCCCTATAAGCTAGAGATGTGAAATATAGATTGTTACAAAAAACTGATTTTGGGCAACATAATGGTTTAGAATATCTCTTCTTAGAGTGTCATAGGAGGCATGATAACATCAAATTCAAAGATTTCATCTTGTTTTGTATTTTTATATGTGATTGCCTCTTCTTCAATTATCCAATTAGGAGACTTGAGATTAAGGAAAATTTACAGACTCTTCTTCTGTACTCAAAATGGATTTAAAGCGAATGATAACTTTAATTTGATTGTCCATTTTTATATATCTATAATAATTATAATAATAATAAAAATCAATTGATCAGTTATTAAAACTTAGTTCGTATAAGACTCCGCGGCCTTCCCAAGGCTTTACAACTATTCTTATTATTGGGAGTGTTGTTTTCATTTTCATCAAGTAACTAAATTTTTTTAATTTGGTAAATGGATCTGGCTGGCAAACGTTTCTCAATCACAAATTCTGTTTGTACTCGCAATCCAGTTACTTTTGCATTGTTCTTGTAAAATGTGTTATTGCGAGATCTAACAGGTTTTGGCGTAAGACAATATGATTTCTTTTTATTTTGGTGGTAATATTAGTTTATGCTTTTTTGAATAGTTTGATTTCTATCTGAGATGTCCTTAATCATTTGTTGCATCCTCCTTCGAAGTAGATCTGACATGTAAATGAATCTGGGCTCTTCGAATCGGTTCCTGTTGTATAAGGAAGACAACAATAGATATTTATTTGTCTCGTCTTGTTCCAAGTCTAAGCAATTGTAATGCTATTGCTAGATCTGAGGTTCTCGGAGGAAGTAAGCCTACTGTATGCGATGAGTTTCTATGATGTTATTATAGGTTTTGAGAGTCGAATTGCCTAGCTTCTTGATTTCCTTCAAATAAACTCGTATGCAATAATCATAGATTTACTCAATTGACAAATCCAATGATAACAGTTCTTCAAGTCTTATAAATCATTGAGAATACCTTGTATATCTTCTTAGATACAAATTTCGAATGTGTTCATAGTTTTTATTCTGGATGAGTTGCATCAATGAATTGATCTGATTTTCAGAAAACAGAGATTTATTCAACCTCAAGTATTTCTGGATTTCAAATTGTTGGATCTCAGTCAGTGGCTCTGGTTAGGTTAATAAAACTATCATGTCAAGTCTTGCAATCAGAATATGCATTCCCATTGAATATCGAATAGTATTAACAGATAAAGAATAAATTAAATTAATGATAAACCTATTCCCTAAAATACAGGACAATCAATATAATCGTCAATCTTGGGGAGGCCTCCTATTTCTCATAACCCTCATTTGTATTGTCTTCATGATATGGACTGAAATTACAAATGCCTACAAGGGGAAAATCTCATTGCAAGTAGACTCAACTATTGATTCTAGGATTAGAGTAAATTTGGATGCAATCATCTAAGCTCCCTGCCAAGCATTGACATTAAACATTCAAGATATGATGGGCTCCTATTTATAAGATGTATAACAAACTGTTATAAAAACACCACTTATCGAAGCTAATTTAGAGGAGGTGAAATAATAGCAAGAGGTAAACTTTACATCTTGTTACGGTGCTGAGTTGCTTGTGAATCAAAAATGTTTTAGTTGCCAAGATGTTATGATGGCATTTGCTTAAAGAAGATGGAAATAGCCTAAATTTGAAAGTATAATTTAATGTGTTGGCCAACCTACTGTTTAATTTGATGACTAAGAATTGCTGTAGTTCTAAAAAGTTGATTTTAATCACAAAAAATAACTTCAGCTGACTAAAAATAAATTGATTAATATTACTGCTGCTTAGTTATTTAAACAATCTATAGAATTGGATGACAATGACGCCACCAATTAAAATTTGACTTAAGAATAGAGAGGCAAGTTCAGGAAAGCTTTGGATCTACTCACAGAATTTAGTTATAATCCTATGCAATGGGATGAACAGAGATTGTAAGAAGAAAAGAATAAATAATTCGATTAGTTGATTAACATGCTAAATATATCTATGGATCATATTTTTGGAGGTAATTTAGCTAGTCAACTACGTTTCTCTGATAGAGAAAGAGTTCTGGCTTTTAAAAACCTCACGAAAGATGTTGTACAATTAACTGAAATTTATAGATAAAAATGTGACACTCCTTTATAAATATCCTTAAACGCTACATATGGTGATGAATCAATTGTTGAGTACTTTGAAATCAAGATGGCTAAAAGTGAGTGTTCAATTCCATTCTATTACTTTACAAATGAGGACATTATGATCATCAAAGTGTAAGGATTATCATTGGAATGGTAGATTGTTTAGTGAACCATTCAAAGTTGAACAGCCATCTTACTCAAATATTGAGCCCTCAGATATTTAAGGACATATTAATGAAGCATGCAGATTTTTTGGTTATTTTTATATTAAGAAGGTTCCTGGAATCTTTGCTATATAATCAAATCAATAAGCCATGGATTTTATTAATAGAACANATTCAACCTCAAGTATTTCTGGATTTCAAATTGTTGGATCTCAGTCAGTGGCTCTGGTTAGGTTAATAAAACTATCATGTCAAGTCTTGCAATCAGAATATGCATTCCCATTGAATATCGAATAGTATTAACAGATAAAGAATAAATTAAATTAATGATAAACCTATTCCCTAAAATACAGGACAATCAATATAATCGTCAATCTTGGGGAGGCCTCCTATTTCTCATAACCCTCATTTGTATTGTCTTCATGATATGGACTGAAATTACAAATGCCTACAAGGGGAAAATCTCATTGCAAGTAGACTCAACTATTGATTCTAGGATTAGAGTAAATTTGGATGCAATCATCTAAGCTCCCTGCCAAGCATTGACATTAAACATTCAAGATATGATGGGCTCCTATTTATAAGATGTATAACAAACTGTTATAAAAACACCACTTATCGAAGCTAATTTAGAGGAGGTGAAATAATAGCAAGAGGTAAACTTTACATCTTGTTACGGTGCTGAGTTGCTTGTGAATCAAAAATGTTTTAGTTGCCAAGATGTTATGATGGCATTTGCTTAAAGAAGATGGAAATAGCCTAAATTTGAAAGTATAATTTAATGTGTTGGCCAACCTACTGTTTAATTTGATGACTAAGAATTGCTGTAGTTCTAAAAAGTTGATTTTAATCACAAAAAATAACTTCAGCTGACTAAAAATAAATTGATTAATATTACTGCTGCTTAGTTATTTAAACAATCTATAGAATTGGATGACAATGACGCCACCAATTAAAATTTGACTTAAGAATAGAGAGGCAAGTTCAGGAAAGCTTTGGATCTACTCACAGAATTTAGTTATAATCCTATGCAATGGGATGAACAGAGATTGTAAGAAGAAAAGAATAAATAATTCGATTAGTTGATTAACATGCTAAATATATCTATGGATCATATTTTTGGAGGTAATTTAGCTAGTCAACTACGTTTCTCTGATAGAGAAAGAGTTCTGGCTTTTAAAAACCTCACGAAAGATGTTGTACAATTAACTGAAATTTATAGATAAAAATGTGACACTCCTTTATAAATATCCTTAAACGCTACATATGGTGATGAATCAATTGTTGAGTACTTTGAAATCAAGATGGCTAAAAGTGAGTGTTCAATTCCATTCTATTACTTTACAAATGAGGACATTATGATCATCAAAGTGTAAGGATTATCATTGGAATGGTAGATTGTTTAGTGAACCATTCAAAGTTGAACAGCCATCTTACTCAAATATTGAGCCCTCAGATATTTAAGGACATATTAATGAAGCATGCAGATTTTTTGGTTATTTTTATATTAAGAAGGTTCCTGGAATCTTTGCTATATAATCAAATCAATAAGCCATGGATTTTATTAATAGAACATTTCAAGGCAATCACACTTTCAAGTTAACATTTGGAGAATAACCGTAAACTCAAACAGAAACAAATAGTGAATTTTCTTCAAAATATTATTTAAAACTAGTCACTACTAATAGTATTGATATGTGGAATAATCAAAATGTCTATTATACATTTACACAATAGAGGTCTCTTTACAATGCTACGACTGCTCCTTTCATCGAATTCCATTATGAATTTGATCCTATTTCTATGACTATTCAATCCACTACAATAAAAAATTATCTAGTTTTAGTTTTTGCTGTTATAGGAGGTGTTTTTGCTGTTAGTAAATATATTGCAGGTCTCTTGATGATGTTAATATGATATTCTGTTTAATATTAATTAATTAGCAAATAGTATAAAATCCAATAATTGAAAAAATGAACCTAAACCATAATGATACCTTTGGAACTCTTTAATCCAATCAATCCCCTAGCGTAAGACCTTAAAATCTGATAACATGTACTTATCATCTTATTGAATATTTATTATCTATCTGTGCTGTTGACCCTTCATCTAAATGTTTAATGTGATGTGATTTGATTTGATACTTTAAAAGTAATGATTTAAATTACAACTGATAATTTCTCACTTTTTTCAAACTTTAATAATCTCAAAAACACTGAAATTTTGATATAAATCAGATATCAAGGTACAACTGTTTTCATTAATTTAATCTATCTTAACTTTATTTGAAATATAATTAATGAATGAATATTAATTAAGGGAATGAATCAAATTTAGTATGAATCTAATTCTTGCTTTCTAGATATTATCTGATATATTAAGATTTAAGACTTGATTGCTATTAAACGTAATTGTTTTAAATTCAGAAAAGTTAAATCTAGGAATAAACTTGTCTATAAAATATTTGATATAGCTATCTTAACATCACTTCCTGATAGTTAATAAGCAATCCTCTGGAAATGTATTTTATAATTTTTATAGGAATTGCCATTTTTTAGTATTAATAAAAAGCAATTGATTTTGCTCTTGCACTGGTACTTTAAAGTAGTTTAAAAAGTTCGATTAGTGGAATTCTAACAAGAATAAATAAATTGATTATATTGATTAATTAAATAAATTATGGAACCTATTGTTAATGAGTTTTCATAAGTAAATGATGATTCAGTTGAAAAAGAGAAGGCCTAAATTACAAATATCATCGTATTTGAAACAACAGGAACATTATTATTGATCTATGGAGCATTAGCTACAGAGTAAAATGATCTCATAATTATAGAACAAACTTCGGTGTAGCTCTTGTTTATTTCATTGGATTAGTAGTATGTGGAAGGTTAAGCGGAGGGTACTTCAATCCTATTTGCACTTTGATAGGATATATAGATGGATCGATTTCTAAGAAGAAAGCCATTTATTATGTTGGAGCATAAACAGTTGCAGGTTTAATAGCAGGGATGTTATTGATGCCAATGTTTGCATACAAATAAACATTGCCATATTTTGAAAGGTAGTTGGGATGACAATTAATATAGATTACCATCACATCAAGTCTTTGGAACAATGATGTCAGAGATTGCTGGATCCATCATCTTCTTTACATTCATACAAATTTAGACTGCAGAAAACACTAAAATCACGAGTACTCCTGTGCAATCTGCCATCTTTGTGAGTGTCATTTATTTCGTAGCCCGATAGTAAATATTTAATATAATGTAGATACACTGCAACGATGGGAAATAGTTTATTCAACCCTTCAGCTGCTTTTGGGTACTATAATCACATAAGTTAGATTACAATTATTTTATGGAATTTATTATGGAAAATGGGATTAAATGGTTAATTTATTGATGTATATTCTTGGTCCTTGGATTGGAGCATTGTTAGCAATCACCTTCTTCTGGAAAATCTATACTCCAACTCTTGTTAGTAAATAGTCAAATTGAATTTCATATTAATACAATATTAATTTATACGGTTATTAACGAATGCACTATTCTGAGTAAAACTCTATTGAAAACGATAATCGAATAAAATAGCTATAGAAAAAGAGAGAGGCCATTTAAAAGTAAACCGAAATGAGGAGAAAGGAGATTGAACAACATTCTGATTTGGATTATGAGTATTGATTTGATATCATTGTGCTAGAAAAATCTAGAAAGAAAATGAGATACTGATTTAAGATAAATATAATGTGGAGTAGAGAGCCGCCAAATTGCAAGAAGTGTATAATGGTCTCAAACTGAGCGTAATGAAATAGTAATTATAATTCAAATTTTATAGAGTTGGAAAAATACAAGTTTCTGCTGATACTTTATGCAAACATAAATAAAACATCTATGAACATATGGTGAGACATAAATCAAAGGAAGCAGACCTATTTTTATTAGCTACAAACACAAAACCTAAGGATTACAAATAAGTCTTAGAAGACAATTAGAATTAAGGTCCATTAGTATAAGAGAAAGAGAAGGAAATGGAAGCTTTGAGATTACAAAATCAGATCTTGAAAAATGAATTAGAAATCCATAAAAACCAATAGTAATACATTCGAGAATTCTCTAACAACCCTCACATAGACTAAGATATCATTAAAAACATGGTTAATGAAAATCAGTTTAATAGAATCAATACAAGCAAAAACGAGAGAAGCAATAGTTAGTTGAGTATGGAAACTAAATAAATTGTGGACTTTTATAATGAAAAATAATAGTCCTCTTCAATGTACAAGGAATAATTGTAATTTGGTTGATATTTATAAACTAATTCATTTAAAATATTATTCTAATTCATTACTTAAACATTTTAATTATGAATAAAACTCTCTACAACATTTACATTATAATATATCTTTAATTTCATTAATATTAAACTTTATTAATTAATTCTATTTAGGTATTACTTATTCTTAAACTTCTACATCCATTTATTGTTATTAATTTTGGTTATCATCACATTCCTATATTTTTTTTTATTTTCTAGGTCTAATTATAATCTCCTCTTTCTCAAAGTTATTCTTCTAGTCTTTATCCTTCTGGTCATCCTCATAATATTGAAATTTGTTTTCATCATAAAACTTGTAATTGGTTTATTTCCAGTCTGAAACACCATTTAAAAATTCTGCATAGAACTCTTTCTTTTCAACCATATTACAATGTTTCTCATCTAATTTAGTGTTCAATTTCGAAATCTCTTCCTCAATAAACTCCTAAACATCCTTATAATTTGTTTGTTCGAGTAATAATGACATACCAAAGGTTCCAAAACGACCTGTTCTTCCTATCCTATGTAAATAAGTTTCATAAGAGGAGGGAGTATCAAAATGAATAACCAAATCCAGAGTGTCGACATCAATTCCTCGGGAAAGCTGCAAATATATATTGAATTAATACCAAATCTGTGGAAATAATCAAATTTGCCCTGTTTCTTTTGAGTTAATGCATCATTTTTATTCTATCAGATTAAGTTAAATCTCCGTGAATTAGCACTGGATTAAATCCTTCAGCCTTAAGATCCATAAATAGATTTTCTCCTCTAACTTTGTCATTATAAAAAATTATAGTTTACTTGATTGATAACTATTTCATTATTTTAGCAATTGCTTCAGTTTTAGTTTGGTATTTAGATTTGTTTTCGTCATCATAATTTAATTTAATGTAAAATTAAGTCAGATTCTCTAGGCAGATTTCTTCATTTGATTTAATTAATTTAGGATTGCTCAGACATAACTATATCAAACCAATTATTTTGGTAGGATATGTTGCCGAAAAACACAATATTTGAGGCTTATTTTAATCCTAATTCCTACCTACAATATTTGCCAATATTTTCTTAAAGTGAGGCTAAAAAGTATAATTCTCATGTAATTTATCTGCTTCATCCAATACCAACAATTTTATATTGCACAAATTCATCAACTTTTCCTAAATCATTTACATAATTCTTCCTACTGTACCGATTATTATAGTGCATCTTCTTGTTTTAAGAACATCTCTATCTTGTTCTACAGGCAGTCCTCCAATAAACAGATGAGATTAAAAATAGTCCTTCTCTACTCCTTCCAATTTATTTACAAGTTTTGTTAATATATCTGTGATTTATATCGCTAATTCTCTAGTAGGTACAATAATTAATGCAAATGGCAAAGGATTCTCAAAATTTTAAATGGTATTATCAACAACTAGAGTTTATTGAATTCTAGCCTTCCTTTCATAAGCATCTTATTATATTTCAAGTCCATATTATAACACCTACACTAAAAAGCATAATGTCTTTCCAGTGCCAGCCTCTCCTTAACAAATGACATCCTCTTTTTACAATATAGATGGAATGGCCTTTTGTTAAATTAAAGAAGGTTTCTTGAAATTCATTTTCTCGAATGCTTCTACTATGCATTTGTTAATACCAAAATTATTAAAATTCATTTAAATTATTAATCAATCTATTCAAACAATTAAGGAATCAGTATATTTCATTTTACCTTAAACTACTTCAATATTCCTAATTTGAAAGTAAAGTGATATAAGAAATAAAGTTCTGCTATAAACATAACTAATATTCACACATTGTATTTATCTTTTGTTCCAAAATCTCTCATAATTTAACTAGCTATATTAAGAGAAGAACTTTACTGTATTTAATTGAAATAATCATCAGGACATGATTAAATTGCACTAAAAAGGAAGGAAATTATAACACTTAAATAGTCTTAAAAATACAATTCTTACAAAATTATAAAAATATTCATTATTGATAACATGTATTAAAAATATAAATATTTTTTAATAAAGTTTTTAATTGATGTAAATCGATAAAAAATGGAAAAATTAATTAAAAAATTTGATATACATTTTTAAAGTTCCGTTTAATATCTTGAATGTCCATTATACTTAACAAGAATTTGAAATTATACTTAAGAAATTTGTTGATTAATTTTCTTTAATTTAAGCAAATATGAGTTACCCGATGATAAAATGCGAAATCTAAAAAAGACCCATTGATTTTAATGATTTTTATAAATAATGTAATAATGTTGGATTTCAAAGTATAAACATCATCCTTATAACTTAGAGTAATTATGTATAGATTCATCATTATTTCTCCGATAATATGAATGCTATGATAATTAAATTGAATAATTTTGAGTTATTAGTTTTTTAAGTATTTTTTATTTTTAGTTATATATATCTGACGAAAGATTTCTAACTGAAATGAGGATAAGAATGATGGTTTTTCATTTAAGTTTTTGAAATTATGATGTGCTTTACATTTATAATTAAAATTAGCATACCATAAAAAAGAAATAAAAATAAATAGTTTGATATCTCCCCAATTTCATAAGTGTTATTATTAGAGTAATACTAATGATAAATAATGTCAAAAATTTTGATTGAATGAACTATAGCTAAGTCCAATTGGTTTTGGGGAGGATGGTATTACAAATGAAGGGCTTTGCACAGTTGATGTTTCACTTGGACAGGTTGTTATTCTTTTTCCAACATCTACATAAATAATCTTCTTTGTTTTCTTTTGTTGTAATATTCTTTGTTTCAAATCGAAGCAAGCTTCGTGTTTTAACAGGTATTATTTGGTTAGATGTTAGCTTTAATTTAACTCATTTTTCAATTGCTCTTTATTTTTCTCGATTTAATTGGATAAAGTTTGGGTTTAAGCTAAAATATTACTATATTTTACCTAGTTTTTCACTTAAAATCAGGATTTACTTTTAATATTCATTTTAAAGAATTTAGTTTTATTGTCTAACTTCATTGATTTGCCTAATGAGTTACTCTTTTTCATCTTTAAAAGCAGGAGTCCTAGGTTCCGAATCACTAGGGCAACCTATATTGTGAAGATTTTGATCTTCATTCTCTTAGAACAAACTCAGTATTTACATTATAGAATAACTCATTACTATTATTTATTTAATTGCATGTCATAAAAATTAATGTGTGTTAAAAGTTAAAAGATATAACCTACTTGTAGAACAAAAAAACTCAAAGCAGCACAAGGAATAATATTTTGAATGAAGAAATTAATTCTCACCATTTAATTTTATAAAAACAGTTCTGGCTCTTGGTATAACACTTTAATAAAAGAGTTATCAAATTTTTGTTATTTTGATAATAATAAAATTTATTATATAATACGATATTACAATAATATTATGTCAAAAAAGTTACAAAAATAGATTACTCTCTATTGATCATTCTAAATCTTATGTAAATTGCATAGGTAAAGCAAATGATCTTGATTCTGAATTCAAAACCAAGTTTCTCAAAAATTAAAGAGCATTTTATTTCAATCCAAAATACACTTATCGTAATATATTTGTAAGTGATATCAGACCAGGATTCTTTACTATTATTACTAAGTTTTAGAAATAATTATTAATAAATTCATATAGATATTATTATTATAATTTATATGATTAACTCATAATTATTTGATTCAAGGAGAGAAATTGAATAATTTAAATTATAGTTAGGGAAATTGGAAGGAATAGTTAACATATCCCAGCCAAATTCAAAATAAAACATCATCTTATTGAAATAGTTATAGAATAAAGTGAGTAATTTGGAATAGAATTTAGAATAGAAAGTGAATGCAATGTGTTCTAATGTAAAATTGTATCTGATTAAGATTATAATTCCAGACATCTAACCCTAAAAGTTGCCAGAGTTAAATGAAATGCAAAGAAAGAGGGCAGTTTCAACTGATGTGGCGAATCACAGTGTGAACATTGAAAAGAATATGTTTTTGTAAGGAAACAAAGCCAGTCGATATTCAAAAATGAACAATTTTAGATAGCAATCAATTCTGAATGAATACAACGATGAATCGTTAAAATAAAAGATAGATCTGAGTTTTGAATAATCTTAACAACATCATTAAACTTCCTTTTAAATCATTCATAAGCCATAAAAATAAAGAACTCAAGTATTACTATTCGATTGCCCTGCACCGAAACCGATGAAGAAAGTGGAAAAGAAACAGTTTTAATTTATGATTCAAAAAGGCAAAAGAATTTAGGCTGTTGAACTTTTGGCATTCAAATAGAAGAATTTATAAGAATGGAATCTAATAAATGCAATTATTTAACGAATGGAATCTATAAATATCAAGTATCAATGTCCTACTTTTTTTGTTGATGGAAGGTCAATAATCCATTTGATTCATTGCAGAAGAACCATCACGTTGTCTGATATTGTTAAATGCATGTAAAATAAAGACGAGATCATACCATATTTATATCCAAGATTGTTTATTGGACAAGATGGGTATGAATTATCATTAATAACAGCTTAGAACGAGCAGCTGAGAAAATCTAGGCAGCATTTAAAGGCTACATTCAATTTAGGAGATTTCAACAGCTCAAGACATTATACAAGAGCACTATTTACATATAGAAGTTTTTTCGGAGAAAACAACAAAAGGAATTGACAAAGCAGAGGGTTTTCCAGAGAACAAACTCCATTTATAAGGAATTCATATAAAGATAAACAATGTTTTAGGTATACATCAAATAAAAGGATAGGATAATTGGAACCAATACAAGTTGTATCCCAGAGTGGAAATACATTTATCATCATTAAGTTACTCAGAATATTAGAGGTTGACTATGGATAAGTTTATTTAAAAGGAGAATTCTCAGATCAGTAGAATTTTCAGAGCAATTGATCCATAAGTAGAAATCATATATATCTGTGCATATGAGTAGGACAAAGACATCTTAATGTACTATGAAAGAGTAAGGACTTATTCCTATGATAGATTTTTGAAATGCATTAAGTGTCATTTAAAAAGGTTAGGTTTTTAACTCCTGAGAATGCTGATAAATTCAATACACACATGAGTCTATTATAGAAATTGATCTATTCTCCAAAATGCTTAAAATAAATAAGGAAGATAATAGAAAATAAATTAGCAATGATAATTCCAGGATATCCTTCAAATGAGTTTATTCAACTATGCCATATGTTAAATGTGCCACTGTATAGTGGATTACCGCAACATCATTTATTGTATTCTAGTCAATCTGGAGCATAAGTGATGTTTAGTAAGTGCAAGATCTAAACGTCTCCAGGAGCATCAGAGATATATGATGAAATAGAGCTTTATAATACTTTAACAGTTTTGATAGTGAAGAATAGGAACATAAGAATTTGGATCTTTAAAATAGATTGTTCTTTTGGAGGGCGAGGCATAGCCACAATCAACATCAGTACCATTCCTGGATTGAATCAATTATTAAATTGCAATGAACAAGAATTAGATGAAAATACCATTTCTGCTATCAAGTACATCATTAATCATAATCACTTAGGCAAATCATCAAGACTTAATTGCCTCTTAAGTTGAAGATTGCTGTAAAATCTTTGTATTAATCTTATAAAGAGTATATTACTGCTTTTCTGACTTCTGGAGGGATAGTAGAGGCATTTCCAATTTAGGACAGATTGAAAATATAAAAAACTTCAATCAGTTTTCATGTTAGTCCACAATATGAGTTAGAAGAGATATGCACATATGATAGTTACTCGGCTCATCATTATGTTTAGACTCTGCATTGTAAATGATAAAACTATTTTAGTGTATCCATCGATTACTTCAACTATTGACAACAATAAGTTTTATGAAGAGATTCTGGTGTTTTTGAAATAAAAGAAAATGTTCGGGTATTTCACTCTTCATTTAATTTTGTTTGATAATCAATTTTGGGCTATTGGTTTGGACAGTTACTTGAATGTTGCTACTAGCATCAATTTCTATTTCAGATGTCTAAATAAAAAGTAAAGTCGATTTTATCTATATTCTCCTTATGTCATACATCCAGGACTTTAAAAAATATCAATAAAGTAACTGTTTTCAACTTGCAGAATGGATTAGGTATAATATGAAACAGAATATTAAAGAGGCCAAACTTTCTTATTCACAGACATTCTGCAATCTTGTATGGTGTAGATGATTTCAGTGCATGAGAACATCCAAAGATGCATTTCGTAATTTGAGGAGTAGTTAAAAGTGCTTTTTAAACTTGGAGGGTAGATGAATGTTAATTATGGAGAATCGATCTATGAATCTAGAAATGATTCAATTAATATTTTGGATGTTCAGGGAGCTTTAAAAGTGCTGAGGAGGAAATTATAAAATTAACAATGAAAACACATTTACTCTTGAAATAAAAACAACAAAATAATTATTGTAATTTTAGCATTTAAGAAATCATTTATTATTTATTCTTTATAAAATCTATGATTTAATATCCTTTCTTCAGTTTGCCCCCAAAATCTCAGCAAACAATGCCGAGTGCACCAAGAAAATTATTGAAAGATTAATATGAGTTACTCTAGAGAGACTTGGGACAAGGGACATATGGCAAAGTAAAATTGGCCATAAACAGAAGTAACAACAAGAAATGTGCCATAAAAATAGTATCTCTAGCATTAATTATTCTAGATCTCCAAAAATTACATAAATTAATACAATGCCAAATAACACATTGACAATGAAATCAATTACCTCTAATGTTGTAAACACAAGAACATTGTAGAATTCATAGAGAACTTTGAGGATAAGGAAAATGTCTACATAGTTTTGGAACACTGTTAGAATGGAACTTTGTATGAATTGATTAAAAAGAAGAAGGTTTTCAGTGAAGATGAAGCCTTCTCCTACTTTTATTAGATAGCCCAGGCGATACAGTATCTGCATGAAAAAGACATAGTTCACAGAGACATCAAGTCGGACAATGTTTTGTTATAGAATAACACGGTTAAATTATGTGATTTTAATTGGTCAATATATTTGCCTAATGGAGGCAAGGCTCAACCTTGTATTTGTGGAACTACTGAGTACATGCCTCCGGAGGTTGTCAAAAAACTGAAACATGACAAAGGAGTCGATGTGTGGGCCTTGGGGATTTTGTTACATGTAAAAATTATGATAGAAAAATAGTATATGCTTCATGGCGAATTGCTTTTTAAGGCGAAGAGTAAGGAAGAATTGCATGAGAAGATATGCAATAAGTAATTGATAAAATTCAACGAGAACCTATCTAGTGAGTGTAAATAATTGTTACAGTAAATGCTTGCTCATACGAAACGATTTAATATTTAGTAAGTCTTGAATTCGGAATGGGTAATTAAAATGCTCACTACTAAAAACATTTCGCATCCCTTGGAATTAACTCCCATAAAAAACAGATCCAGTGCTTATGAGTTAACTAGGTTTAGTGTAATTTCAGAGTCCACTTGCTTCTCTAGTTCAAAATTCACTACCAAATCTTATGATATCGAATCTCCATTCAAATAATCCAATAACTGGGTGAACTAAACGCCTCAGCCTTCGTAACCCCTGAAAGTTAAGAGCACTGCTCTCAATCAAAATATTACTGCTTTCAGAGTTGAAAAAAGACAATTTGACTGAAAGATCAAGTTTTATTTATTTTTAATGTAATATTATAAATCATTTTTGTTAAAATTAATATTTGTATTACAACATGGAGTATATTGCATACACAGATGCCAAACTTTAGTTTATTGGAACTCGCAAGCACTTTTTTAGGGATAAATAATATTACGTGAGTGTTTTTGAGGATTATTTTGTCATGGGCATTGTAAGTCATTCCACCCTTATAAAATAGACAAGTGATACGTAGTCACCAAAATACAAAATCAACATTGATCTCAATATTAAATTAAATTGGGACTTGAAGAAACAGAAAAACAATATAATTATTTAATCTTTTGCTTTTCCATACAACAATTCATACAAGACACTTTATGCTGACCACAACGATTTGATGAAGTAACTTTGATTTAGTATTACTATATCTTTCAGATTCAAAGAGCTTCTTGGTCTCTCAGTAACATACGAAGGCATAGGCGATCTCTATATTCCAATTTTATAAATTGGGAAGGGAAGTTCAGCTAAAGTAAGCATCAAAATTACGTTAAGGTATACAGTGCTTAAAATGTTTTGGATTAAAACACGTATGCGATAAAAGCGATCGAGAAGTCGTTTTTAAACTAAACGGAAAAAGGACAGGGCTTGGTACTTTAACCCAATCTATGAACTAGGCAGCCTATAAGATGGAAGTGCGGATTCTCAAAATCCTCTCACCTTTTTCTTAGAGCTTTCTTAATTTAAAGGAGATATATGAAGGAGATCAAACCTACTATTTGGTAACAGATTACTTGGAGGGAGCCAGTCTGAGTGAAGAAATCGAGAGAGCAAAAGTAACATTTGAATTAATTATTAGAATCTCCCTGATCGTAGATTGCCTGTCCAAACAATTAAAATATTAATGTACAAATTATTATCAAATTTAGCCTTGCTGCATGAAAATAAAGTATTTAATAAAATATAATGCAAGATTATTCACAGAGATCTCAAACCTGACAATCTGATGTTTGCTAAGAAAAATGATTACTCCTCATTGGTTCTAGTGGATTTCGGATTGGCCACTCTAGAAAATCTTGAAAAGTATACAAAAAAATAAGAGAATATCATAGATTTCTATTTCCTAAATGTGGAACTCCAGGGTATGTGGCTCCAGAGGTTCTTAATTTAAATCCTTAGAATAGATACACAACCAAAGTGGATATCTTTAGTAGTGGTTGTATTCTTTATAAATTGTTAACTGGAAAAAGCATTTTTGGAGGCAAAACATTTGACGATGTTTTGAGAGCAAATAAGAAATGCTTTATTGATTTGGATCTTCCTCCTGATCACATTTATTTGACAGATCTTTCTCTTGTAATCAATGCAACATATAATCGTAGAATTTATTAAGTTAATTATTGAACAAAAATGCAAATTCAAGAATAACTGCTAGATAAGCACTTCGTCATCCTTTTTTTGATTAAATCAATGAATAAAGCACTTAAGTGTTGTCCACTTTTGCAACCAACGTGAAGTTAAGTCACAATGGGAACATAAATTTATAATGCGAAGAATAGATGTCCAAATATGAAATTGAGGAGAATTAGGTGAATTGTGAAATGAAGGAAGAGGAATAGAATACTATTTCAATTCCTGCAACAAAACGATGCTCTTTAATGAATGAGTTCTAATCCTCGTCTAAATCTCCAACTAAGTTTTATTAGAAAGAACCTTCATCTACCATGAGGTGCTTTAAATTGTTTGATTTGGCTAGTCCTAGGGGAGATTCAAATGAAATCGAAAGTGAATGAAGTGTGAAGTTGAATTTTCTCCAAATAAAACATACATAAAATATTAATGATTTTGTTTAATGATGAATTTAATATAATTTTAATATATTCGCTCACAAAATTAATTAAAAATTCGAGTATTTAGCAAACCTATTGTGCAAATCTATCTTATAATTATTTATTTAATATGGCAGAAATTGACTTGAATTAGCCATTTTATGCATATCCAACTGAAAAGGTGGTTACTGCAGTCCAGACAAACCTTTAGACGTATGTTAAAATTTGAGATTTAAGGGGTTTGACAAAAGATGAAGCCAGTGCGAGATTAACAAAGTATGGTCCAAATGAATTGGAAAAGGAAGAAAAGGAGAGTATTTGGGAGAAGATCAAAGAGCAATTCGAAGACAATCTCGTGAGAATATTGCTATTGGCTGCTGTGATCTCATTTGTGATTTCATAATTTGAAGATCATGAAGATTCACATGCAGTGCCTCCATGGGTTGAGCCATGTGTTATATTTACAATTTTGATCTTAAATGCAGCAGTAGGCATTTGGTAGGATTTAGATGCCGAAAGAGCAATCGAAGTAAAAAATTATGATATATAATTTAGGCATTGAAAGATTTACAATCTCCTCATGCCATGGTATTAAGACAAGGATAGTGGACTTAAATTGAAGCTAAGGATTTAGTGATTGGAGATGTAGTTGAAATCAAATAAGGAGACAGAATTCCAGCTGATCTCAGAATGGTTGAATTGAAAACAATCACCTTGAAAACAGATTAAGTATTTATATCACATTCTATAAAAGTCAATTTTAACAGGAGAAGTCAACCCAGTAAACAAGATTACTGATTCAGTTTAAAAAGATAAGGCTGCTGTCCAAGATAAGATCAATTTCTTATTCTCAGGAACATTAGTGTCAAATGGAACAGCCATTGGTATTGTCTGCAACACTGGAATGAGAACAGAAATCGGAAAGATCTAAAAGGAAGTCTAAGATGCAGCCAAGGAGAAATAAGAAGATGATGACCCATTGTCAAAAAGATTAGATGAATTCGGAGATAAACTAGCTAAGTATGTCACATACATTTGTATCATCTGTTGGGTTATGAACATCGGTAACTTCTCTGATCCTGCTTATGGAGGAACTATTATGGGAGCATTGTATTATTTCAAAGTGGCTGTTGCATTGGCAGTTGCTGCTATTCCAGAAGGATTACCAGCTGTCATCACAACTTGTTTGGCTTTGGGAGCTAGAAGAATGGCCAAATAAAAAGCCATCGTTCGTAAATTACCTAAGGTCTAGACTTTGGGATGCACAACCATCATTTGCTCAGATAAAACTGGTACTTTGACAACCAACGAAATGTGTGTTAAGGAATTAGTTCTGTTAACAGGCTAAGAGGCATCTTCATTACATGTCTTCCCCATTGAAGGAACATCTTATCACCCTGAAGGAAAAATTGATGGATTGGAATCTAAATTACTCAAAGGAAATAATTTAGCTGGAAATTTAAAGAGATTATGCTAATCTATGGCATTGTGCAATGAATCAAAATTATACACTGATAAAGGAAGAGTCTAAAGAAGTGGATTGCCAACTGAAGCTGCATTGAAAGTATTAGTTGAAAAGATTGGAAAATATGATAGCTCTTTTAATGGAAAACCCATATTAGACGCTCCATAATAATACAATGATAAGATTGTTAATGAATTCACAAAGAGGGCTACCTTAGAATTCACAAGAGACAGAAAGAGCATGTCTGTTTTGGCTAGTTCATAAAATGAAAAAGGAAATGTCTTGTTCATCAAAGGAGCTCCTGATTATTTGTTAGAAAAGTCTAATATGATTCTAAACTCAGATGGAGTAGCTGTTCCATTGAAGGCTTAAGATAAGAATTAACTGTTGTCTATTGTTAAGAACCTAGCAGAAAAGGGATTAAGAACATTGGCCATCTGTGTCTAAGAAGAATGTGGTTAATTGAGTGATTATGATGGACCTAAACATCCAGCACATAACTTATTGGTTGATACAAATAACTATAAGGAATTGGAAAGCAAACCAATTATTATTGGAGTTGTTGCCTTATAAGATCCACCAAGACCAGAAGTCAAGAGATCCATTGAAAAATGCAGAGAAGCTGGTATTTCAGTCATTATGATTACTGGTGATATCAAAGAAACAGCATAATCTATCGCTATGTAAATTGGTATTCTACATAATTAATCCCAATTCCCAACTCATTCATTCACAGGAATGGAATTTTCAACTATGGGAGAAGAAAAATAAAAGAAAGTCCTTGAACAAGTCATTGGAAGACCAAGTGGATTAGTTTTCTCAAGAACCGATCCATCACACAAAAGAGAATTAGTCAAATTATTGACTGGTTAATTGAATCAAATTGCTGCCATGACAGGTGATGGTGTCAATGATGCACCTGCCTTAAAATAAGCTAGTATTGGTATTGCTATGGGTATTGCTGGTACTGAAGTCGCTAAAGAAGCATCAGATATGATTTTGGCAGATGATAACTTTGCCACTATTGTAAGAGCTGTTGAAGAAGGAAGAGCTATCTATCAGAATATGAAAGGATTTATTAGATACATGATTTCATCAAACATTGGAGAAGTTGTCTCTATTTTCACATCTTCAGCCTTAGGTATTCCTGACGGATTCAATTCAATCTAATTATTATGGGTCAATTTAGTCACCGATGGTCTCCCTGCCACTGCTTTATCATTCAACCCACCTGATCCTGATGTCATGTAAAAACCACCAAGAAAACACGATGAACCAATTATCACTGAATATGTGTTTGTTAGATACTGTGTTGTCGGAACTTATGTTGGTTTGGCCACAGTGTTTGTTTTCGTGTACTATTATTTGGGATATGAATGGGCTGGAGATGGACATCCAGTTGTCACATTCCATCAATTGAGAAATTGGGCTGAATGCCATCATTGGGAAGGATTCAAGGTTGCCAACTTTGACAAATATGATTTCTCTAAGGATCCATGTTTGTATTTCTCTTGGGGTAAACAAAAGGCTTCAACTCTAAGTCTTTCTGTTCTTGTCGTTATCGAGATGTTCAATGCCTTGAATGCCTTATCTGAAGTATTTTTATTGTATTTAACACTTTCTAGGATGGATCACTTTTGAAAGTTGGAGTGTTTGCAAATCCCTATTTGATTCTAGCTATTTTTGGATCTATGACTCTCCATTGCATGATCTGCTATGTACCATTATTTGAAAACATCTTTAACACTGTAGCATTATCCCTTTAAGATTGGTACAATTTTTAATTAATTTCATTTTAGGATTTTAATTATTGCAGTATCCGCCCCTGTAGTTTTAGTTGACGAAGTTCTGAAATTCTTCTCAAGAGCTAGAAATGCTAAATTATTGGAAGAGAGAAAGAAAATACAATGAGAAATCATATTAAATACAAAAAATTTAACATTTAGTAATGTCTTCTTGTTTTATTATTTTACTATTAATATCAAATTCTATTAAGGTGCCTCAAAATCGTTCAATTGATAACCTTCAAAACAAGGTGATTTATTGATATCTTAAACCTTATTTAGATTTGAAATATAAATTAATGGAAAAAATTGATTATTATTTAAAAAATAAGCTTTACGTAAATACTAATAGAAAATCACTTTTTAAGTTTGCATTTTGAAAATAATTTAGATACATATTGAATTTGATTGGATTGGATTGATATTTTAAATTAACTAGAATTGATTGCTTGGATTTTCAAAGAAACAAAGCCAAAAAAGAAGATTATTTTTAATAAGCAGTGTTGTAAGGAATTTAGATAAATTCTAACTCAATATCTCCAAATCTGAGTAAAAAATACTATTCTATTTTCTTATTGATTTGCAAGATATTCGAAATTCTATAAATATATTTAAATTTATAAGTAATCAAAATCTGTTTGGTTTAATTTACTTGAAGGCTTATGACACTTAAAATATAAAATTAAATTAACACCCACACAATAATCGATCATATTCTAAACCTTCATATCTTAGAGATTGGCAAGATTTATGTATATTAATAATTGAATAAAATGAAAAATCTTTTTCAATATTGTAAGAAAGTCTTAAATTAAAATAGCGCATTAAACTGAAACAGATCTTAAAATGATATTTACGAATGAGCTTATTAAACATTAATGTTACTTAATTTTCTTCTATAAAATGAATATAAGGCGGTATTAGATTTTAAGAAAATGGTTTGAGAATAATTTGATCGATAATATTTGATTAATAAAGTATTATATGTTAATACTATTCTTTTTTTTCTTGCTAACTGAGCAATAAAGAGATATTGAATTCAATGATAAATTCTATTGGACCTCAATGGACAGCGTCAATGATAAGAATATATACAGAATCACAAATCTTGAGCAGCCTTATTATTATGTTTAGGTTACCTTACTGCAACAGGATTTATCTTATTTCCTATTGTATGATTTAAATTAGATTCCTAAATTAAACGAGTCGCCAGGTGACTACGTGAGGTATTATTTTAATTAATGAAAACGTTATTATGAAGAGAGAACAACCAGATTTCTGAAAATTGAACCTAATGGAAAAATAATTTACATTACCGCATCCTCTAATAGCACTAGTGGATATTACAATATAGCAATTTGGGGTAGCAAGAAGGAGTACTGTGATAATAGTTGCTCATATTATGGTGAATGCACAGTAATTCTGAGTTCTATAAAAGGATGATGGGTGTGAATGCATCTCTGGCTATATAAGTACTGATTGCCACTAAACGGCATTGTAGGTTCAGGAGAGTTAAACACAGATTAACCTTTTTGGAGATGAGATTTAATTTTTTTATTTGAACATAGGTGATTACAAAGAAATGGACATTCAATTAAGACTAAGTGTAATTTATAAGTTGAAAATTAGACTGACAGCTCTTAAGGAATTGAAATTTTCATTGAGCTCACCAATGCAATAATAATTCCGAACTAAAACTACCATGATGCTGAAGGCATGATTAAATAATAAATAATTTATGAATCTTAACCATTAGATTTCAAAATAAAAAGCGCCATTTATGAATACGATAACATTTAGGTTGTTTTTGGAGCTAGATAATTGAATGGTCGATTAAACTCATTAGTAAGCACTCTATTAATAGAAATTTCAACATATAATATGTCTGAAAATACAATTTCTATCATTGTTATCATTATAATCGTCATTGTTATATCCGCAGCAGTGATTATTATAATAATTATGTTTTTTGTATGTAAGAACATTAGAAGCAGAAAACTACTATTGTAATAACAAAGATTGAGAATGGCTATGTATGGAGAGTCGTCTGGAAATTAACAAAAAGATTAAATTAACATTTTCGATTATCTATCTCCAGTTTAAATAGATGTGTTAAATAACTAAGACGATTGCATCATTTGTTTATAAAAATTGAATGATGAACTAGAGGTTAGACAAACATGTTGCCAGTATTAAATGATCGTATAAATTTAGTCACCATTTCCATTCTTTTTGTATAAAAGAGTGGCTTAATAATAATAAAAAAGAATGTCCTGTCTGCAGAGCTAATTTAGTTCCGAAAGATGGTCAAATAAATACAATTCCTCAATAATGACTTAGATCTTTATTTTAAATTAAATTAATCAATTATTCAATAATGAAAAATATTAATGAAAAAAAAAAATTTAACATCTATTGATCTAAGCACCTCCATGTTTTCAGGCAAAAGCTTGAAAAACAATTACTCGATCTCCAATCCTTCATCAAACCGAAGTCCCAGTTTGTAGAAGGCCATTAATAGATTAAAATAGGATAGTAGAGTATCCTTAATTGGCATTAGCTCAATTAGCTCAACAAACGTATCTATTCTACTGATATTAAGATTCCTAAACGAAGAGGCTATTATGAGGTCAAAAGTAGTCAAAGCACTTTCAGAATTAGTCATCCATATTAAGAGCCAAAAATAAGCCTTGATTAGAATGATCACAAAAAAGAAACTATTAGAAAAATCTTTTCTTTATAAGCGTATTGTAAAAGCCAGTCAGCTCTATAATTGGCAGCGTAAAAGTACACAGTAAAAAGAGCTATCACAGATAATTCTTAAATCTTTGGCACCCCAAGGCCAAAGTTACTAGATAAATTTAGCAAAGAAATAATAAAATGTAAAACCGAAAAAGATGTAATAAAGTAAGTTCTAGTAAAAGAAGTAACCAAAAGAATACCAAAAAAATCTAAAGAAATTAATTATGAACTTGATACGATGTTTAAAAATTATGAAAAGTACGCCCAATTATGTCTATCTCCAAATTCCTTCGTTAATCAACCAGTCATATATAATGGATATTTTAAAATATACACTTAATCATAAAAGGAGAAGATTATCTTAGATTAAATTGGAGAAAAGGAAAAATCCCTAAGTGATGAATCAGAAGCATATAAGGATTTTATAGAAGAAGTAGATGAAGCTACGATTTAAAGAGATGTCTATCATAGTCAGTTGAGGAATCCCTTCTTGGATGATAAAATTACTGTCCGCTCAATGAAATAAGCTGGTTTCTTAAAGAGAAGACCAACAGATATTCTATGATAATTTATATCTAATATCTTTCTTATAGAGAGATATAAAACTTATTTGAATATCTGTTTTACTTATATATACTATCTACAAGATTAATATCATACTTTTTCTAAAAAGTACCTTATTATTATATTATTTTTATTTGCGATTCAATTGATTAAAAATAGTTATTGAACTTAAAGTATTTTTAAATATGCAAATATTCGGTTAATCATTAAGCTTTTTAGATTGTTATCTGTTGCTTAGTATTATAAAAAAGCATTTTCGTTAGTTTTCAAATTAGAAAACATTACTAAATCACTTCTTACTGTCTTTGGATAAAATTTTGAGAATATCAATTTATTAAAAATTTTTTTAACAATAATTCTTCTCAAAAGGTAGTCTTTATTACAAGAGATTAAAGATAAAATTCACTCAATAAAGTGGATTTTATATTTTGGACTTTGTTAAGTTAGATAAATTATAATATTTTTAAGAGGGGAATTTCCAGATTGCTGAACTTAAAGAGTTGATTTGATAAAATTATGTTTTTTATTTTCCTTAATATTCTAATTAGTTTAACTTTTATCAAGCTATTTTTGAATGACCTTCTAATCATCAATTTATTGACTTGTCAATAATAAATTATATTAAATAGGAAAAATATTATTTTAGCTTAAAATCTAAAGGATCACAATAATTAATAAATATAATCAGTGCAATTAAATATATTTTGAGCTTCTGGCTTTTCTTACTGATGTTCTTTTTTTTATTGAATGATTAAAAAGCTAATAAATACTTTTAGAAGTTTTATTTAAGATTTTTACTTTTTTATTGTATTCAGTAATCAAAACATGCAGGTTAAATTAAGGGAAAAACTTTTTGAATTCCATAGCTTTTTCAAATCCTATAATTTAAAAATTGCAAGAAATAGAATTTTGACCTCCTTATGTCCTATTTTCAGCAGCTCCACCAAATAACTTTATTTCAGTGTCGCTAAATTATCTTAATTATTAGGAAGTCTAAAATTATTTGCTCTTATTAATTCCATCAGATTTTTAAAACTAAATTCTCTTGTTTGAATCATGAGAAATTTTGATATCTGCTTTAAGAGACGGTTCACTTTATTTAGGGTAACTCTCTTTTCGTTTAGAAGCAGGAGAGCCATTATTTGTATTTAATTCTAGATCTTAAGGATTTAAAGATATATTTTCTTCATCATCAAATTGGATATCCTCCTATCCTTAATTTTGTTCTATTGCTTTTTGCACTAATTTCAATTACTTATTAAATTTATGAATAAAATACATTATGAATTTGAAGTGCTTTACAAGACCTTTTATCACATCTTTTCTTTTTTTGTCTATTCTATATTTTTAGATTATCCTTTAGAATCAACTTTTCAATATCAGGTTTATAATTAAGCAACTTACAATTGTCTATTTAATGACCAGACTAAGAACAAATTTAACATTTTTGACCAATAATGTAAGCATTAAATTGGAATAAGTGTCTGATTTAATGATACACTTCATTCTCTTCCCTATTAAGTTAGTTGAGAAAAGTAGATTAAGAGATCCTAAATACTTTTGTAAAACTTCGACTAATAACTGAAAACTTACGAGGTTATTAGGTAAAAAAGGATTCCTCTCCAAAGTATTTTCCTTTTTAGAGTTCTGTTACTTTCTATTAAGAGTTCTATTCATAGATCTCAACCTTGCCATAATCCAAAAAATATAAATAATTATCGTCCATCTAATTTTGATGATAGATATATTCATCAGGACAGTAATACACAGTTTAGAGTGAATTTGACATTTTCTTTATTGTGTCTTCACTAAAATTATGCAATACGATTTTGCAATCCTGAAGTAAGTTTTTAAAAACATTAAGCATCAATTCTTACTATAAAAATGATGAGAGTTATTCAAGAATACTTTACAACTAAGTTTAGTCTAAAGTTTATTACATGATATTTTGATTGCTGATTTCTTTTGATGCATCGGTATTCTAAGTAACTTCTTGCTCTACTTTATAGCTGATCTGGAACTGAGTGTTATTGCATGTAACAAGTCAAAATTCTCATCATTTCTCTAAATTAATTTCAATGTTTATTACTAAAATTGTCTTTTTTGTTTGTTAATGTTTTGCACTATAGTTCCCACTTAATTGAGAGAGAATGTAAAGACTGCACATGATAGAAGCATAAGAAATATACAACTAAAAGCCTCCACATGATTTTAAGGAGTTATGTCTCCGTATCCAACAGTAATCATTGTAACAATAGCCCAATAATAAGAGAAAATGTATCGAATTTATTTTGTATCATCTTGTAAATTTTTATCAAGAATCCAACTATTTTTCTCATATTCCATGGTAGTCATTCCTATGTAGTGCCAAATGCATGCCATAAAATGAGCAATAAGGTTAATTGTTATTACAAGGTTGATTAAGCTAATGATTTCTCTTTGAATTTCTGATAAATTTAATAATTTAACTATTTTACCAATTACTTTTTAAAGTTTTATTAAGCTTAACGCACAAAATGATATAAATATAAGTGTGCTTTCTATTTTCATAGTATAATAAACTAGAAAAAGGTAAGTAGTATCTAAAATAAAGGAAGTTTTCAAATATTTTTTTAATATATATATTCTGGTTTTAATGATCTTGAAATTATAAAGAATTTAATACATTTCCTTTTTTTATAATTGCTATGTTAAGTTTGAGTATTATGTCAATCAAAAAAAATATCATGAACAATGACATTTCTTCTATTTTTAGTATAGGATAGGATTGATCAAAACTCCAAAAAAATGGTATTAATATAATTAAGCTTAAAATTACAAAAAACATAATTATATCCCATAAAATGATGAATCTATTAGTTGGATCGATAACAAATGAGACGAGATTCTATGAAATATTTTTTTTGTCTTAAATATATTTTTCCTGCAATATGAGATTACCTTTGATTTATTCTTTTTAACTCTAAGATAATATATAGCTTCTAGAGAGCAAAATGTTTTTAAATCTTTTTACCAGATTATTTATCTTTATGAGATGGAAAATATTTTTTGACACTTTTTACGAACATACTTATGATTTAGGAAGCTCAATCTAGTCTTCGATTGGATTATCATAAGTTATTTTCTCATTGCATTAATTTTTTATCTGCTCTTGTTTCTAAAGAACAGGTAATTTCTGAAATGGTTTAAAGTTATCTTAGCATTGTTCTAAATTCATAAAACTTATCATACAGTGATCTAATGTTAAATTTTGTAAAGACGGATCATTAAAGTGAGGAGAGAGCTATTAGAACAGTTTCAATTCAACTTAGCTTCGTGGACTTAAAGAATACACACTCATAATTAAATTAAAAATCGATTACTACTCAGATAATTAATAATTCGTTCCTCATAATCAATAAAAAATTAAGAAAATTTAAATTCATACAAAAAGGTTCCATTGTAAAACAATTTGAAATTTATTGATCAATCCAATAAATAAATTCAGAAAAAGAACTTTCGTTATAGAAAACTGTAAGACTATAATTCATTCAAATAATCTTAATACATAAGTTAATGAAGCAAAATAACATATTTAAAATATCTTTACTAAGTTAACAATCATTTAATTGATCCATGCTTTTCTACATTACTTCCAAGTTAGTTGTTCATATATCATTCGAGGTAACTCCACTTTATACAGCTTTTGAAATTATCTTTGTAAATATCCTTAATAAATCTTTCAGGTTCAGCCAAATTCATCGTTCTTGTAAATGTTAACAAATCTCTCTGCAATAAATTAAGTTATTCCATATTAGCTTTGAATTTATTATCTTATCCTTAGGTTGTCAAATGAATATGTAATGATCCACAAATTATGTATTCAAACCATATGTACAAATATACTACTAAAATTTTATAAATTTCTATAAATTGTATAGAAAATTCAAAGAAATATACCTCTTCTAAAATACAGCATCCCCTTTCTTATACCTTAAGATATATTTATAATACCCAAAAAATCTTTCTACTCTAGTTATTTCGATAAAGCATTTATTAAACTTGCAGGAATAATAGCAACATATTATTTGCATTTTATTCTCATAACAGTTAATGGGTGTTGAAGCTACTGTGCCGACTAATTTACTAGCCAAGCCAATATTATATTAAGATACTCTGAAGATAGACAGGATAATGGGGAAGCGGACTCTTGATAATTATTAAATATTACCTATATTTTTTGATGACTGTAAAAAAATGAAAAATTGCAGTAATTTGGTGATTGCCTATATGATACCTCTACAAATCCTCTAAACCTTTCTTATTTACAAATTTTGTAGAGAATCAAAGATAACTATTTGAAATTAATAATACACTTAGAGTATTCAGTAGCAATCATTAGAGTTTGAAGAACTTCCAAGGGTTGGGGAATTAGAGTTGATCACACAGCAATTTAGACTTTTTTATGGTTAGGAAAGCATTATTTTTAATTCCGTTCCTAACATTTTAATATTATTTATTTTTTGTTTTCAATAAAAAGTATCATATTATTGAAAGCCATTAGAATATTTATATTCACTTCAGAACTCGGTTACTTAATTTTAGAATATTAGAAACCAGTTTAGGTGATTGAAATTATATTAAGATTTTAATGAAATCATAAATTAGAAGTTGTAATTAAGATTGAGACATGTAGAAGCAAGAGAATTGGAATAACTTCTTTTTCTATATGATAATATTTTTTATTTTTAGCTCTATTCAATCGGATGTGGAGTTTAAAACGAATTATAAAAATGGATTGGTTGATTAGCATATTCAAAGTTGGTGCAATAAACAAAGCCAATTATGGATTATAGCAATAATAAGGAGAAAAAAAGCTCAGAAATGATTATTAAAATAAATATAAAACTATATTTTTATTTTATGACTTCTTTATAGGAGGTGAATGATAATCTCAGATAGTAAATAATCGAGTTGACGCAGAAATTGGAATTAAAAGAGAAGGAAATTGATCAACTGAAATCTCCTCAGAAACCATCAAATCAGTTTGAAACATAAACCTTAGAATTATAAATAATACAATATAAGCATCTTCAAACAAAATTAGAGAATGAAAATGAGCAATTAAGAAATAAACTATCTCAAATGATTAATTCCTAAGTAGAAACATAAAAGACGCTGTTGAAATAAAAATAGCAGATGCAAAATGTTAATAAAAATTTATTTTCCCTTTCTTCATAAATTCAAGAGGAGGACAGTCCGTTAAAATAGGTTATAAATAAATTAATAGAAAATGAATAAGATCCATTAATTACATAAAGTCTTGACATAGAAGCATAACTAAAAATGAATGAATTAAAACGTATCAACAATTAACTTACTAGTCGAGTTCAACAACTCGAAGAAAAGTCACAATACATGATTGCTAGATAATTTTAAGATGCTGCTACAATTCTAAAGCTTAAAAAAGAAAAATAAGGGTTGATAGATCAATTAGAACAGTAAGGATAAGAATTATAGCAAGAATTACAGAAATCAAGACTTACTGCTTTTCCTGATATTACCCTATCTTTCTCAGATTTGTATTTAGAAATTCCTAATATTGATTAAATCAAAGAAAAATTTGAGTAATTAATCTAATTATTTTTACAATAACTCTTATAATAAAATACAAATTACGAGTTAGGTGAGTCATTAGTCAAAAGTCATAGAAGCAACTCTTCTCGACGTTTAGATTAGGTTTAAAATCAGTTTAATGATATTTTAAAGCATATTAATAGAGGTTCATAAAGAATTAGAGAGTTTACTTTAGAAAATCAGATATTTGAGTCTTTCATATATGAAAAACCACAAAATTAAGATAAATCAACTTAAACTGAAAAAATTGAAAATGATGCAAGTGCCGAGCATTTTTTGAGTGAACAGACAAGAAAATTAGAGAATGATGTAAAAAGCCCAAGAGTTTAAGGTGAATGCAAAGGAGTTGATGCAGAATAATAGACAGAAGACATAGATTTAAATCAATTTTTGTTAAATTCGATGACTCCTTTAATGTTTTCTGCAATTCCTTAACTTCATACTGAAAATGATATTGTAGACGAATAATAATAATAAGTACAAGACAAAAGTCCTTTATTTTTGAGGAGTGGGATTAAAAATGATACACGATTTGATGAAGGATAACTAATAGGTATTGTTGAATAATTAACGCTTTAATTAAAATACACAAAGAAGCAATGGTATAACTCAGTCGACAAATGTTTAAGAGCATAAGAAGAATTAGAACGATTATCAGAAATTGAAGCCTAATACAATCATTTGAGTTAATAGTATTTAACTTCCAAAAAAGACTTAGATAAATAAAAATTCAAGTACCAGTAGTTATTAGACAAATATTTTGAGATTGAACTAAAGTGAATATTTTTATAGTTTTTGCAAATAAAGTTGTACCTTTATTTTATTTAGGCTTATCAATATTATTTAATTAAATTTTAATAACAAAAAAGTAATATTTATACAGAAAATTTATTATAAGATGAACTACTTTCTTTTGTACTTTCTTCGATTTTTGATGTTTTCTATAAAGAATATTCTCATTCAAATACTTGTATCTCCCTTTATTAATATATAATATTAATTTATATAATGATATTCTAAAATTTGATTATGATAATATTTACCTCATTAAAATGAGTTCAGAAATTATATTAGACTAAAATGTCATTTTTTTATATATTAAACCTCCTCAAGAATAGAATAATTAAAATATTGAATGTAAATTATATTTCATTATGTCATCATTTAGGACTTTGATAATGATTGTTCTAACTATGATATTTATTATTAAAGATCTTTAATTTATTTTTGAAGTAAATCACCAGTCTCTACAATTTATGTAATCTAGAATTGCTCGTATATAGGCTAAATATAAATAATGCATTACTAATTTTTATTAATAAGTCTTTAAATTAAAGTAATTGAATAGGCATTCATTTTCTAATATTTTAATTCTCCATCCCTTATTTAACGATTTTATTTAATCTTAGTAAAGTTTTATCAAATCACTTTTCTTCTGAAGTTGACTCTCTAATTGAGTAATTTTGATATTTTAAACATCTGAAAGTCGATTCATAGAATTAGATTGTTTGATTTACTTTGAATAATCATTCAATTTAACATTGAGATCATGGATTATTTAATCTCTTCGGAATATTTCATTTTCTAATTTTTAAATCTGATCTCTATGTTTTTCTTCTGTTATTTCACTTTGCTATTCGAGTTTAAGCGTTTAAATTCTCTCATCGGTCTCTTATTCTATTTAAACTCGTTTTTTCTTCTCATCATCTATTTCCTTCATTAATGAACTTAATTTTTCTTCATAAAACTGAATTTCTTTTGATTGAACTAACTCCTACAATTTTACCTAATCTTAATTTTTCTCAACCTATTATGTTATTTCTTGAGTATTTTGTTTTACTGTCTATTTTAAGAAGGATCCTTTTGAATTAGCCTCTTTTTTTTCTATTTGAGTTTATACTTATTAAGGTTCAATTTGTTACTTGATTTCCTATTAAAGTGGTTCTTATTATTATTTGCTAGTAAGGTCACTTTCCTTAGAATCAGAATCTAGTCTTAATATCTTAGTAAATTCAATAGATTTATCAATGATTTCTACATCATCCAAAATTTATGCTTATTCTAGATTCTTGATTTCTTGAACTCTATCTTTCAATTAATTAATGGAGTAATGTTTATTAATTTTCGATTAAGCTTTAATGCATGAAGATACAAGAGTATTTATTTTTCTTCTTAACTTAATTCTTTTTTCTATTGATTTTTAAAATAATAATCGCTTAATTGCTTTTTTTATCCTTATTAATTTATTATGTAATTCTTTTAGTTTCATTTTCATTATTTTGATTTATCTATAAATTCTAAATTACTTTTAAATTTTCAAAATGAATTTTAATCTAAACTCAATGAGTTTGGTATCAAAATACTCTCTAAAATGTTACTTCATAAATAATTTAGTCTTTCCAATTTAAAAGCCTAATTCTGTTTATTACACTTTCAAAAACTCTCCAATCTATTAATTTTCACTTAAAAGTTTTAGCATTTCTTCTATGTTTTTGATATTTTTTGGATTTTTATTGACAAGATGCTAATATTTTTTAATGAATTCTGCATGCTTTTATCTAATTTCATAGCCAGCTTTTCTAATTTAAATAGCTTCCATCAATCCTGCACATGTCATCTATCTTCTGACTTCTTAAGCATCAAAAGTTAAAGGTTATTTAAAGTTGTTTGGTTTGATACATCTAATGTATTTAGGTATTGATAAATTTAATAAATTAAGCAAATCTTTCAATGAGTTCTAAAATTTAGTAACAACGTTGTTTTATTTCATATTTTAATTATCGTTTTATACATTAGACCATATTTCTTTCAAAACAGGATTTGTGCTGTTGGGTAGCACTTTAAAGACTTCGGAATTTATCGAATCTCTGTTCTTTTCTACAAATCCTGACACATTGTATGCAACAGCACCGGCAAAATGCTTTAAACAAAACCAATCAAATTTGGCAACTCTATGTAATTTCTTATCAAATCTAGGCTCAATCTCAGCTGTTTACAAGTCATTAACCAAAACCAAATGATCTTTAGGCAATGATTTAAGAGAACTCAAAAACTCCTTATCTCCTCGATTTAATACAATAGTTTAATCAATGAGCATCTTATATATTGAAATTTAAGAATTTTCAATTACATCAATGATTTTTTTATTGTCTGGAAACTTAATCTATTGCCATTTAATTGATTCTTAGTCATATTCTTTCTATTCAGTTACGAACATTTACTCATTAAAATGCTGTTGTAATTTCTCATTAGTAAAATTAATGTTTAATTACTCAAAACTATTTGTGTGCAATCCATTTGCATCTGTGAATATTTCAAATCCAAATATATCCAAAATACCTATCATATATTTTGTTAACTATGGTTACTATTAATTCTAAAAACTTAAAGATTTGATATTCAACAATTGTTCATTAATCTTAGTTATTAACCAATTGAAGAGCTTCTCATATAAATGTTTTGCTAGTGTATCCCTAGCACTTTAAGCACTTTCTAAATTATTATTTCTAGTTACTGTCTCCTTTCCCACAAAAGTAAAGACTCTACAAATTAAATCTTCTAATTATTAAATCTAAATTCCTAATAATTAAGATGCTAATTTAAGAGAATCATCAAGTTTCAATGTAGATTTTTAAGAATCATATACAATTTGAATATTTCCTAGATGGAGTAAGCCAGCTAGACTCTGATACATATATCTCTTTTGATCAGGACTAAAATTTAAATTATCTAAACATTTATCAGTTTCTTCAAATTCTTACCTTTCGTCTCTTTAATAAGTCAAATCTCCTCCTTTTAGATATTCATATTTATTGGGTGCTTAAAGTTCTATTATATAAATATTTATATTTACTTAATTCTGGTATCTGTGATGCTATAATTTAATAAAAAATGTGATAATTCCTTTCTTAGTTATTGATTTTGACAACTCTACTCTTTTCTAATAAGTAATTATCTACTTTAGCTGTGCTTACTCTTTTGGTATCTGGGTTGAAATATAAATGCATAAACTTTCCAAATCTACTAGAGTTGTCATTTCTGGCAGTCTTAGCATTGCCAAATGCTTCTAGCACTGGATTAGATGCAAATATTTGTTATTCAATAGTTTATCCCTGTTAAATAGTTCTAAATAAACCGCTTTTTGATTCTGCTGCTAAGTATTTCAAAAGTATTTTTGTTGATTCTGTTTTTCCTGATCCACTCTCTCCAGAGATGATCATTGAGCATATTCTTAATTCTTTAGTTTTAGTTTCAAACAATTAGTCGAATGATAGTTGTGCAATTTTAAATAAATGGGGGTGAAATTCGTTCTCTCTAACGCTAGTTTTCAATTCGGATTGGTGTTGTCCAAGCTTGATTTTGTAATAAGCTATTGTTTCTTGATTATAGACATTTGGTAGAAAAACATAAGGATTAATTGAAACCAATATAGAAGAGCCAATTTGAGTGTAGATTTATTCTCTCAAATATCTAATTCGAATATTATGTAGACAATTGAATTCATTTAAATCCGATAAGCACTAAGATGTTCATAAGAATAATAATACTAGAAGATCTTATATTCCTTATTTAGCCAAAGGATCTACCCTGAATTTTTTTGCAGCTTAAGCTTCATTCAGCCTTTCAATTTTGCAAATTTCTTTTTAGTCTTCTATCCAAACTTCATCATCATAACTCATTTAATTATAGATTAATTATTAAAATAACTCAAAAACCAAATAATCATCTTTTCTATATATTAATTACAAGACGATCGTAACCTGAAAATTATATGGAACTATTAAATTAAATCATAGGCATTTACTTTTCAGAATCTCAAAGTTAATGCTAAATGTATTTAAATTTTAAATAATCACTGAAATAAGGAGAAAAAGGTAATTTTAGCACGAATAGGCAAGAAATAACAACATAAATGAAAAGACCTAACCTTGCATATAACTTAAAAAGTCGAGACTATTTTCATTTGAATTAAGAAAATTTTATTTTATCACATATTATCAATTTAAAGAAAAGAGTATATTAAAATTATTAATTTTTGATTAAAATTTTATATTATTTACTCAATCCTGCTTTCCTTTCTTTGAATTCCAATATGTTATCATTTAGAACACTAGAGTAAAATTCAAGGTGACACTAATGACATTGAGGAGCTAATTTAGATTGATAAATAAATAATTTACAATCAACATTCCATCAGTTGAGCTGACTAGAATAGTGAAACATCTTGCTGCTGCTCCTGCGAATTATAAAAAGATAGTTATAAAAGCAAGTTATCCAGTGTCTTTATTTCTAAAGTTTGACCAAATTTAAGGTAGTCTTGCAAACATAACTAAAATATTAATAATGCCATATTTTACTCAAACAGATATTAATGATGATAGCTAAGTTGAAGATACTATTAGGAATGAGGCCTGTGAAAAGTGGCAAGTTTACTCCAAGGAAAATGGCCATTCTTACATAAAATTATCTTAGAGTGAATGATTTCTCATAAACCTTAAAAAGTGCAACAATAATCACAGTTTAAATTAAAATGGCAACATTTTCTGCATAAAGTTTCCAAGGATTTCCTTTATGTACATTATATGCAATAGAAAAGGAATAAACGAAGAGCTTAGTTTGAGTTAATAAAGTACTTCAAAGAAGATTGAATCAAATGATAATCCAGTGACTTTTGACTTTTGAACTATTTTAAATATCTAAGGTGCTTTCAAAATGACTGATAATGCTACGATTGAATAACTGATTAATTCAGATAAAGTCTTTTTAACGCATTCAATATTTAAGAAATCTTTTTGGATCACTAATTTATCGAAACATTCCTCTGAGAAAATGAAAAATACTGATTTCTCCTTCACTTCTGTGCTTTTAGAATAGCATGTACAAAGCAATGCTGCTTATAAAATCACCAGGACTGCCAAGTATTTCATAAATTAAATTTATTTATTGGATAATCTTAATTTTAATAAAAACCAATATTTCCTTATTATTTGTCACTTTATTATTGATTATTATTATTTTCATTTATTTCAATTAAACAATGAACTAACCAACAATTAAGACACTAGTTCTATTTATATATAGGATAAATTGATATAGAATGCCATATAACTTAAAAGGGGTTATTGATTGAACAAAGAAAAAGGACGATATTTAATATGATGACAAACAAATAATAATCAATTTTACAAATAAAAAGGATAATAATAATACTGAAAGTCAAGGAGAAATAAGATTGCATATAAGAAAATAGAGCATAGTCATTTGGTGAAGCACAATAGGTTTATCATTAAATTTCAAAATGATTAAAACCACCATTTTAGAAGAATGTGAAATTTTTTAACATTACAATGGAGTAATCTCCTAAAATTATGGAAAGTTTCAATTATATTTCAATTTTATAATATCAATTCGCAATTATCAATATAATCTTCTATATCTAATGTATGAATTAATATTTATAATTAGACTGTTTTGGATTAAAAAATTAAAAATTATGGAATAGAGCTTGGGGATAACCAGTTCGCTCATCATAATAATGAGACATTATTTATTAATCGTTGTTATTTAATAAATATCATAGTTATTCTTTCTAAATTGTATGATTAAAATTTGTTACCTTAATATTATTAAGTTTTTTATTATTATTGCGTAGAATTAATATCTTTAGGTAATCTAATCTATGGTTTCATTCAAAATCAGAAGGAATATTTCAAAAATATAACTTAGAGGGAAATTTTGAGAAAATTTTAATATTATTATAAAAAATGAGACCAAAATATTAGTAAACTTAGAATGATACTAATTCTTAAGTTAGAATTAATATTAAACATGTTTCACCAATTCAGATCGAAGTATTGAAATAATCAGGAAAGAAAGTAGAGGAAAATGAAAAGATTGGAGTTTATATATTTGAAAATCAGAATAAATCGATATTGGCATCTTCTCAAGGATTTATAGTGTGGGCATAAAATCAAAGGGTTTTTGAAATACCAGTCACTGACTAATATTTTACAATTGGAATCATCTATAAAAATAAAGGCGATATACCTAATCAAGTATAGATTATTTAATTATAAGCAGGAAGAATTGGAAAATAATACAACTTGTACTTCCTCATAGGCATAACAAAATTATATCAAATTGAATTTTGCTTAGCTTGCACTTAAGAATTGTTAGGGAAATGTTCAAATATTAAAGTGGAAGGTCAATGTTGGAGATTACATTTCGCCCATGATGATTTTAGGGATTTGCGCAGATGAAACAGAAGAGGATGTTATTGAGTTGAAATCTAAGTTTAATGGTCGAGTAATTGAATTAGCCAAGACAAAAATAATTTTGCCAAGAAGCTCTGCATTAATGGTGATTGATAGCTCACAGACTTGCAACCATTTGAAAATTGAGAATAACTATTGTCTTATTTGTAATGAAAAAGTGATTCGCAATGCTGAATCCTTAGATCTCAATTATTCGGATGATATTTCTAAAAAAATTTCAAAAGAAGTAGTTCTTGACATTTTGAAGAAAAGGAAACTCATAATGGTACTGGATCTGGATCAAACAATCTTACACGCCATCAAAGTTTCGACTAGTTTCAATAAGTATGAGTTTTGTGAGAAGCAGAATAAAATGATATAAGATGAGAGTGAGGCATAATTCAACGGGTTTCAATAATTGGGCTTTAATATAAAGGAGCATTTCCTAGATATGTCTTGCGATTAGCAGAGCAAATTTATCATTAAATTAAGACCCTACTTCGAGTAGTTCTTCTTAACATTGATACCTCTATTTGACATCTTCATTTACACCAAGGCAAGTAAATCATATGCAGATTTCATCTTAAACTTTATTACTCATAGATTAAATGAATTTATTCCTGAACATAAACCTTTCTTTCCTCCACAAAGAGTCTTATCACGTGAGGATACTATATGTTCAAACAGTAAATCATTGAACAGACTCTTTTATCCAGGAATTGCTACTAATCTATTAGTAATTTTAGATGATAATGCTGGAATGTGGAATCAATTCAAAGAGAATCTCATATATACAAAACCATTCGTATACTTTAATGAACATAGTTCTACAAAAGATGGCTAAGGAATTGTAACTGATATTGAAAAAGAAGTACAAATATTCAATAAAAATGATTTTTGGCTTTATACAATTACATAGAAATTGAAAGAAATTTCTGATAAGTTTTGGAGCCAAATTAAATAGGCTCAGGATGATCCAAATTTTATAGTTGAAATAGAATAATAAGTATGGAAGACAAAAAAAGTAAAAACTGAGATTATTGAAGATACAAGTGTAAGATTGGAAGAGAGAAATCTATTGGATTTAATAATAAACAGAAAAATCAGTGTTCCATCAATATATTTAGAAATGAGAAGAAGCGTATTGAGCGGTGTTACATTATTTTTTGCAATATCAGAAGCACATGAAGAAACTATAAAGAGAGGTTTAGAATAAGCAAAGGATAAAGCTGTTATTTTGGGAGCCAAAGTTTACAGAGAGTTTAAAGAAGATAATTTTGTGGGTCAAGAAAACAGTTACGTTATTACAGTTGGAAGAAGAAAGATTAGGAGTATCATGATTGCTTAGGAAAAGAATATTCCTATTATACATTATAAGTGGATTGAAGATTGTGATAATTATCTATTTCGAGCAGATTACAAACTATATATTGAGAGAGAAGACGGAATTAATAAAAACTTAACTGAAGAGGATCAAAGAGATTATGTCTTAAAGTGTTAGTTAATGAAAATATGAGGAGTAAATTATTTTTGAAATTGATTTTAATTAAAAAATAATTTTATTTATGTATTAATACTATTCATAAAGAAGCTCTATTTAAGAAAATGATCGCAATAGATCTTTTGGGAACATGTTCAATTCCACTAAATCCGATACTCTTTAGACTGATCAAAGACACTCAGGATGCTTAGAACGAATACAAATTCTAGTCTAAGAATTGGATCGAATGGCAGATGCTTAAAGAGTGGCCAATTAAGAAATATCACAATTAAAACAGGAACTGGAACAAGCTAAAAAAAGTAATTCGACTCTGGTTTTGAATAATGGTTTTGATTCTGAGATTCTCGCAGAATTGAAGCTATAACAATAAAAATTTAATCAATACAAACAAGTTAAGGAGTAATAAATTGAAGAATTAGAAAATGAACTACTTAAAGTCCATAAACAATATAAGGAAGAGAAATTAATAAGAATGGACTTGAATTAGAAGTATGAATAGAAATAAATGGACGTTGAATATTTACAGAAAGAACTTAACAAATATACTTAAGAACAATAGGATTCGAATGACAGTGGCATCCTTAATTAATTACATGAAGATGTGATTGAATTACAATCAGAGAATAAAGAACTTAGAAACAGTAACTAGAGTTACCAATAAAAAATTGAAGAACTTTTAGAAAATTAAAGAATTTTGGAATAAAAACTGAAATAGTAATCAAAAGAAGTATCATTCTAACCATCTCCCATTAAAAATTAAAATTAATACTCCACAACCGAATAAAGAACAGATCCAATACAAAAGTATAATAGAACTAAAACTATGCAGCCTATGTAATACTCAAACGATCAAAATTCTAATCAATAAGCTAATTCAAGTTCATCATTCAATAATCTTTAATAAAGATTGTCTTTGGTTTAAATAGGACAGAAAAATAATTCTGAAAACCTGACCAATTAATAAGATACTATCAGAAAAGATTCATTGAGGAGTCAACCAAAGCCTGTGTAAAACATTAAATACTCAACAAACAAGATTGTTCAGTAATTTTGAATTGATATTGTTAATAATTTCAGTAATCATAACACATTCCAAGTTCCTTTTTAGGCTTTGGCTAATACCTTATGAGCTTATCTTCTAATCTCAGAATCTGAGTCCCTATTGAACTTTTCTAGAGCTTCCATAACTTCTATTTACAATCTGTTAGGAGAGCCATCGCAAATAATATGGAGAATTCTAGCTCTAATTCTTGGGTCAGGATCATCAACTAGCTGAAAGATTCTGGTCCAAAATTCAGGAACATCCTCTTAAACCTTACAAGGACAGAGTTAAGAAGCTGCTGCCAACCTAATATCATTGTCTTCATTTGTAGTATAGGCCAGTATTTCGTAAACATCCTCTGTAATTTTGATTCTTGCAAGAGCATCTTTCTTTGTTTGATGATCTGTTTAAGCGTTCTTACTTTTATTAGCTTTACCCTTTTATTTCATTTATTTAATGAAGAATCTTAATGTAATTGTATATATTCTGTAAAAAATAATTCTTTATTAAAATTAAGATCAAACAATAATGATCAGAATATATAAATTGCTATTTAATCAATAAATGATATTATTAATTTGGTTTATCATTCAAGCAATCTGACTTCACATTTAAATAGCCCAGCAGCAAAGTGATATTATCCGTCTGGATTTACTTTGAAAGCGAATTGCTGTAGGATATTGCATAAAAATTTACATGACTGCTACCGACCTTCAAGATTGTAACACTGTGTTCGGGACCATTCCAAGTGAGTATTAATTTATCATTTTAATCAAAATTAAAACCAACTTTTTTAGTGTTTATGGATGGATCATTTGAACTAAATACATCTAATTTAAATATTTATTCATTACACCCTCCATGATAAATCAAGTACAAACCATGGCCAGATTCATTCCAGTCATGAAAACTAAATGCTCTTCTTCCTTTTTGTTTTCGTTCGTTTATATCCATAACTCCGATATACAAGTTCTATTTTTTAATATATACAATACTCCTCCTCTTTCCTTCACATCAATTGTTAGACTCTGTATTTGATCTTTCTCAAGTTATTGCTGGATACAAATCAACCCCATTGCATTTCCTTTCTCATATGCAGCTTCCTCTCTAATTGTCACAGAACTGGCTTTGAAATTATGACTCCAAGCAAAATGCATTCTAGTATACCATATTCTATTGGTACTTTTATAAAATTAAGGGACTCTACAAATGTTAGATATGCATGTAACTTTATAGAGTAGCATTGCTTAATGTTTTCAATGCTGATTCTGCTTATGTATTCAATTCTTTTAGGATGATTTCGTTTTCCCTTTTCCATTTTTCTAACACTTTTTATGGTCCCAACTTGTTGATTTTTAAGACATGTAAAAGACCTTGTACATTGAGTTATTGTGGAGGATTGGATTCGTTCAATTGACTTAATGCCTGATTGATAGAGGCTTTATCTGCTCCCAAAACATCATAAGCCTCTATGGTTCTATTTGTTTCAAGGAGTAAATTTACTTTATTAAGTTTTCTTCAAAGATCTTAACTGACTCATGCATCTAGACAGATCTACTTTGTATGGCCTTTACGAGTTCATCCTTATTAAATTATTAATTAATTTATTCCCTGACTTGTTGGGGGAATTAAGCACGGATCAGTTTCTAGAACTCCGAGTATATTTGATAATCATGAGACTTATGAGGGTGAATGTCATTTTTTGCTTTAAAAAACCTGCTGGATTAATCGCACTTAGGATCAATGCATATATATTGTTTCTCTTGATTTTCCTTGTGATCATTATTATCCATTTTATTTATAATTATTTCTCTATAAATTAAATAATCAATAATATATTAGCCATTTTCCAAAGGAAGTTAGAACCATCAATCTATCATTTAATAAGGATTTTATTGATCATCAGATTTCTCTAATTTTTTAGTGGAGGAATCTAAAATTTTTTATTTTTTTTACCTATAAATTTAATTCGAAAATACATATTGTAATCAACATTAAAAATGAATAAGATTATGCTATCCTTCAAAAACTCTTAAAAATAGAACCAATTCTTAGTTGATCAACTTCCCATGTTAACCTTTTTTTATGAACGAGTGTGCATATTTGGCTCAATTAGCGCAATAATTATTTTTTCCTTGGAGTTCATTTACCCTATTGGGTTTGGAAAAAGTAAATACTTTATCATTTGTTTACCTCTGGTCTTTTTGATAACGTTTAAACTAATAAAAAAGCACCCAAAGTTATTTAATTACATCATACCTTTTAACAACCTTTTGGTTGGCATAATATATAATGTTACGGTTCTATTTGAGTTAATTCCAGACTTAAATTTGATGATAGGATAAACAGTTGTTTTGGTGTAGTTCAGTTTACTCTTGGGGTCAAACTTTGCACTTAATATGGCAATTATAATATTTAACTTTACTACTTTGGTGTTAGTGTAAACTATAGTTTAGGACTCCTTCAATGGAAATTAAGTTATGTTGATATTAGGTACTAAAAATAAATAAAAAATTTAGCTCTTATTTTATCCTGCTTGTCATACTATTCAAATGAGTATCAAAAAAGAGAGTTCTTCTTACTAAAACAAAGAAACGAAGTGCAATATGGCAGTCTAATTGAGCAGTTCGGCATATAGGTGTTCAAAGTCAAATATGACAGAAAAACCAACTTCCTGAGATTAGAATCTCAAAATTAAACCACAATCGGAGACAACTTCTCCTCTTAAGAGGATTTCAGGAAGTTCATCAGATAAATTCTGATTCCCAAATAGCAGAGATCAGCAATGATATAATCAAAAATTTCATCATCAAAACTAAGGAGTGACCGCTTACTTGTGAACTCCCAAGCTAAATTGACTCGAATTACATTTCCAAATTTAGATAGCTATGAAACCCTTGAGTAAGTGCTTCATAAATCATTAACTGCATAAAAAAGCGACAATTTTTAATTCTTACAGGGTTACGACTTCAATTAGAAATGTGATTATAAAATAAAAATCTTGCATACTATTGAAAAAGGAGAAGCCAAAGCAATCGTATTACTTCAATAGAATGAAATCAAAAAAGAATTTATTAAGGTTAAATAATAGAGAGATTGCCTGAGGAAGACCATAACTTAATTCCAAAAATTATTTGAAATTCGAATTAAATAAATGAGTTCACTTATAACTCCTAGAGGGCTACAGTAAAAAACTGTTTTGTTATCTGAAGTAAACTTTCGATTACTTCAATTCATTTCGGAATATTTTTCGATATGTATTAGTAAGAACGATATTCCGAAGTTAAAAATTTCTACTATCAACATTCTAAGCCTAATACAATAAATAGAGAGTCCTCTAAGAGATTATTTAAATTATCAATAGATTAAACTTACTTATCAAACTGAACACAATTTAATCATTACTAATAATACTTATTTGATCACTCATTTAATTCTAAGTCTATTGTGCTTCCTTATTGAAAAGTCTCCATTATCAATTACTTTAATTATAAATTAGAAGTATGAAACAGGGTTTAAATTGGAGAATGTGGATGAAGTTGTGATTAAGATAAATGCTCAGTACGGAGGAACTATCAAGAAGGTATTTGAAATAGAGTGTTTCAATAGAATGATGACAAAGGTAATCAAGATTATTGGTCCCAGTGGTAAATTCCTATATAAATAAAGTGATAGTCAGTTTGGTTAGGAAATCACCTTTGAGGGTGTAATCTTTAAGAATTTAAGCTCATTTAAAGCAAGCCTTTCAAAGCTTTGAATTTCATTTAACCTTAAATAAATATAACTAATCACTTTAATTTTTGATATAAGTTTAAAATGAAAATTAGACAAGTAGTGGTCTCAATTTATATATTTTTATGAATAATTAAATATATTAATTACAGTTGTATACATGATGCAGTTGCCAAAACTCATCCAAGAACATGTATTATTTGAGTGCAGAGGTAAAGTACGATATTTATGAAGAGTTAAAGTAACAGTAATCAGATAATATCATTTTTGATAAGAGCATGAAAAGTATAAAAACTCATAAATATAGAGGTTTCGTATTAAAGGTGGGTCCGACAAATCTCTACACTTACCACAATTCTCAAGACTTAAATCTGAGGGGTTCCAATTTGTACATCCAAATATACGTGATTGAAAAATTGAAATTCACCCTTGAACTTACTTCTAAAGATGAAGTATCGATATCCATTATATAAACAGACTTATAAGATTATAGTAGGCTCCAATTTTCAATAGGCATACACAAAAAACAAAAATGAAGTGAAAATATCAAGCGCATTCATATTGACAAAAAAATGGATCAGCTTAGCATTTGATATTGACAGTTTTTTCAAGGTTGGAGAAATGTAGGTCAAGACGCTCACTATTCAAACTCTTTGTAGATTGAAGAAGATATATGAATCTAATATTGTGGGCAAATTAAAGTAATAGTAATTTATAACAAAGTGATGGTTTATGTATTATTTAGAAGATTTGCGAAAAAAGAATCTTGGAACTCTTACCAATGAGTGTTAGAGCATAATCAGAAAACCTAGAAATTAGAAAAAATTAATTATCTAATCAATTACGAAGAATATCTAATATATCCAATTCTTAAGAAAGAAATATTTAGAGTCAATAGGAAAGGAAATCTGTATAGCCCAAATAGATTTATATGAATTTTTAAGAGTAAACTAAACCCAGTAATCCAAATGGACTAAAAGTAAAGGCAATTTCGTTTGCTTAACAATAGAGAAAACCTATTTAATTATAGAATGGCAAAAATCCATCTATAAATAGAATCCAATTGTAAGCAAAACCTATTGTGTTTGAAGATAGAACCAAAGCTACTAATCCAACTCAAGAACAATAATAAGCAGCGTAGTAGTCCTCGCAACTAATGCAATCTGAATCTAATCGATCAAAGAAGTTGCCTTAAATGGGAGCAACTCTAACAAAGTAATATTCTTAAGAATGTCTATTGGAGAAGACAATTCAATTAGCAACTGGATTGTAGGTGATCGAAGAAGTTGCTTCCACTAAGCCCCCTATTCATTCCAAATCGAATTCAACTAAACAAAGCACTTAAATGCAATTATAGAAAAAAGCAGTTTAAAGTTTCCTTAGACATAATCAAGACTTTTAAAATGGAAGTAACTATACTCATGATCCTTTTGATGAATTAAAAACAGAGAATGATTAAAAGCATAAACAGTCCTAGATTAGCTCCGGAGTCAAGGATTTGTATTATGAATGTGACAATTCTTAATATTAAACAAAATATGGTAAATTTTCCAATACTTTTACACGTCCTTTGGGATTGTCATCCTACAATCACAGACTAGTGTCTCAACAATCCACAAATTAGAACCAAGGGAGCACCAATGAGTATTTTTACTTGAGTAGTTAATAAATAGAATAAAATTAAAGTGTAAATTAAACAGCAAATGAAATTGAGGAACAAATAGAAGCTCCAGAGCTAAAAAGTAAGATCACAGATGAAAGTTTCATTTCTATAAATGGTCTATAAATTAAGTAGGAAGATAGTGAAGAGGAACTTGCAGTCTCAAAGTTCGAATGAATAATTTTTGTATTTATTAAGAAATATATCTTCCACTAACAGGTTTGCAAATAACTGTATTAATTGCTATTAAATATGAATCAATCATTTCTCCATCCAACATAGACTTCATCAGTTCTAAATCTTTGAGTGACAAAAGTATCTTTGAAATTGGTAGCTCCATTAGAAAAGTACTCCAAAATGCCTAAACTTTATTATGAATTAATTACACCTGTATAAGCAATCATGGCTCCGTTATCTATGCAGTATCTCTCATCCATAGCTCCTATCTTACCCCCTCTGTCTTTGACCATAATAGACACCATTTCTTATAAGCGTTCATTACAACCAACCCCACCCACTATGATGACATCTGTAGATTCACAATGAGACATTGCTCTTTCTGTCACTTCAGTCAGCATTGCAAAAATGGTTTCTTAGAGAGTAAAGCATAAGTCTTCAGTAGTTAAATCTTAAGGGATAGGATTAGTCCATTTCCTGACTAGTTTTGTTTATTTATTCTTTCTTTTAGCTCGGTCATTCCCTTCTACTTCAGGCAACTTAACTTATGGATAGGCATTGACGACATCCTCCACAAATGTTAGTAAACCACTAAAACTCATATCCATTCCTTTTACAACGTAAGGAGTATCAAGGATATAATTTTTACCTTTCTTGGCAAGTTATTCGATGTTATACCCTGGGGCTGGATCATTACTTATATTGACTAACCTCGCGAAACGATCTAAGCAATTACCCACTGCTATGTCAATGGTTTCTCCAAATACTCTGTATCTATTTTTTGAATATGCTATAACTTGGGTATTGCCTCCGCTTACATAAAGAACTGCAGGGTTTTGACACTAGGTAGCCAATCTTCCCATTTCAATATGAGCAACACAATGGTTGACTCCCACTATTGGAATTTTATAAAGTAAGGACAAAGTTCTCGCAACAGTAGCACCTATCGAAAGTGGTCCAGCCATTCCAGGACCTTTAGTGTAACATATTAGACTGATATCGTCTAATGTAACATTAGCAATTTTAAGTGCTTCATTCAAGACTTCCAATATTTTATTTCTATGATGTTATGCTGTTTCTTTAGGCACAAACCCAGTTCCTGGAGGAGTTATATAAGTTCTCCTGGGATTAGACAGTATGCTGCCATCTTTAGCAACTACTCCAATGCCAATTTTATTAGCACTTCCCTCAATGCCCAAAGCTAGAAATTATTTATTCATAAATAAATTAATATTCACATCACTCTAGATTCTTAGGGATGATAATTCAGATTGGCCAATTCAGACTCTTAACGAATTACTTAAATTTAGTAACCAGTGTTGTTCTGTGCAGTTGGGGATGCCAATTTTGACACTTCCTCATTGGCATGCCCATGTCCTCCTAATTTATTCAGAAAGGAGAGTTTTGGGTCTGGAAGCAGTCTTAGTAACACTCTCACAATCAAACTTCCTGAGCCAAATGCAACGCAAATCAACCTTAAATCTATAATTCACGTTTACCATTGTTGAATTCTTAATCCAAAAAATGTATAACAGTGGAAGACGATTCCACCAAATGTAACTATAATAATTTACAGAGCCAGAATCCCAATGACTATTATAGGAAATAGGATGTTTGTGAAAATGCCTTGGAAAATATTGGGTTCATCTTTTATCCTCCTTGCATTTATGAAGTTGAATAGCTGCATCATCACAAAGGTATTAAAAATCATTGTAAATTGTCTTGAAGGGATATAACTCTTTTTGTAGAACGTTTCGTAGTTCTCTGAACCATCCACAAAATAATCAGTGCTGAAGGAAACTAAGTTGCAGTACTCTTAATAATTAGGACATAAATGGATCTTAATTGCTTCATCGTAATATGTATTGGAATACTTGTATTCCAGGTTTCCTTCAAAATCTGCATTGCTATCTTCTGATCCCTTGTATTCAGGAACAAAGCTTTGAGCAGAAAACAATAATATTAGCATAATAATCATCTAATAAATGGCTTATCCCAGAATGTGCTTGAACATTTTTTCTGAAACCATGTACTCGTTTCTATTATGAGGTTTTCTCTACAACAATTCTGGTGTAGGTGTTTCTGTAGCCAAAGCCAAAGAGGCAAAGGTATCCATAATCAAATTGATCCAAAGCATTTGGATTGGTTCCAGGACTTCCTACTTAAGTAACACTGAAGATATCAAAGTCAATGTGACAGCCACAACATTGACTGTCAATTAAAATTGCAAAAACTTCTTTATTGAATCGTAGATATTCCTTCCCCACATCACTGCCTTGACTATTGAACTAAAATTATCATCCAATAGAATAATGGAAGCACTCTCTCTAGCAACTTCTGTGCCTGCAATACCCATAGCAAATCCTACATCAGCCTTCTTTAGAGCAGGAGCTAGAAAGAATTTAATTCAATATATTACCATCATTAGTACCATCCCCGGTCACTGCTACAACATGTCCTCTTTCTAGGAGTCCTGTCACAAGTGCATATTTATCTTCAGGTCTACTTCTGGCTAAAACATCTAAAAGAGGATAGATTTTATCAAATTCTTCACCATTTTTAATGGTATCCACTCTAACTGGTTTACCTAATTGTTTGGCTGTTGATTAATCTCTTGGACAATCACAACTAGCTGTCTTGCACCATTTACAAACTACACCTCCGATTCTATTAACAAAGTCTGGACCTTCTAATACTAAGGAGCGTTCCTCATCAATCAAAATTCCACATTCTTTTGCTATAGCTCTGGCAGTGATCTTATTATCACCAGTTACCATTCTAACTTTGATACCTGCAGTTTTGCAATTAGCAACAGCTCCAGGGACTTCAGGTCTTAAGATATCTTTGATTCCAACAATAGCAATCAAGGTCAAATTTTCAGTTTCAACATCATACACCCCTTTATCATTTTTGCTAGTCAGATCTTCAGATCCATTTAATTCTCTATAAGCTAATCCGATAGTTCTAAGAGACTGCGATGCCATAGATTCTATTGCTTTCTCTATACTTTATCTGACATTAGAATCAATTGAAATGATGCCTCTGCTTTTCGAATGCAATTTATTGCACCCGTCTAGAATGATTTCACTAGCACCCTTTATAACTAACCTTTTTCCAATGATCATAGCCATTCTTTTTCTTTTGCTTGAGAAAGGGATCTTAACACTGGCAACATGATGTTCTCTTTCCTTTTCATAGATGATCCCACATTTCTCGGCAAATAGAATCATGGCTACTTCAGTTTTACTTCCTTTTTCCTCTGGTCTAATCATGGCTGTTCCATTAACAATTGATGATTGGACATACAACTCATGCATCTAAGCAGGAAAATAAGTATTCAAATTCAATTACTCATTATACACATCAATGTCCATAAGACTGTCATTCCAAATTGATACCATAAACATTTTATTTTAAGTCAATGTGCCTGTTTTATCTGAACATACCATATCTGCTCCACCCATAGTCTCACAAGCAGCCATTTTTCGAACTAAATTGTTGTCCTTCAGCATTCTTTTTGTAGAATAAGCCAAGGAAAGAGTAACAGCAAGTGGCAATCCTTCAGGAATTGCAACTACGATGACTGTGATTGATATGATAATGAAATTAAGCATTTCCTTCACATGATCTTTTTCAAATGAATTTTCTTTAATCCTTTCCACGGCAAATCTCAATAATAAAATTAACAATATCAAGGCAGCACTTGCAAGACCGAACTTACCTACATCTTAAGCGATGGCTTCTAATTTTTCTTATAATGGAGTGGTTTGTACCTCCTCAGTAGCAAGCAACGAGGAGATTTTTCCAACGCAACTAGAATCTCCTACTACAGCTACTATCATCTTACCCTCTCCTGAAAGCACCTTCGTGCCACTGAGCATAACTGGAGAGGGAATATCATGTCTACCACAAGAGTTCTGTTGATCTTTCAATTTATCTCTCGACCTTTTACAATTCTCGTAAGTATCTTTTTTGATCGGATCAGTCTCCCCTGTCATCGCACTTTCCTATTGAGCATTTGTTATTTGATTACGTCACATGTTAATTCAGCTGCCTCCACAACAAAGCAATCTGCTGGTATTTCCATGCCTTCAAAGATTTAAATGATATCACCCACCATCACTAAACTCTGGTGCAAATCTATTTTTTATCCATCTCTCCAAACTGTTACCGTTTTCCTGCTGTCAGCCATCTGATTTAAACTTTGAAATTATCTCTCCTTTTGATAGTCCTTCACATAAATGCTTATCTCTTACATTGATTGCAGTTACATTGCAACACACAAACACGGCTATGAAAATTGCAAATCCTTCTATCCAAGCCAAGGAGCGATGATCATCATCTGCTGTCGACACTCCAATTACTATTGAGACGATAGAGGCCACCAGCAACACTCTCATTATGAAATCCTATTTAGATTCTATACTAATAATTCAACCTCTAAAGCTTATAAAAGCAATTATATGTAAGTTTTTGGGGGAATTACAGGTTTCCTATTATTCCCGAAGAGAATTTCCCTCTCCTGAAAATCGTCTCCCTTTAAACCCTTCTAAAAACTGGTGCACAAAGTCATTTCCAAATTTTGTAAACCATTAATATTTTCTAATTCATCTATCTCCTCCGCAAATAACCGTTCCTAAGCAGCGCTAACTATTTTCATTAAGGATTATTTGGAAATCCTAAAATTACCACCCTGATGAAATAATTCTTATGAAATAGATAAGTTTTATTCATCTGATAGTACTACTTGCAACATCAATATAATTAATATATCGTTAAATTTGAAATTCTTATATGATCTCTGAGTCAATAGTTTATGTTTGGGGAGGTATTGACACTACTAAACCTTATAGCTGATAACGAAGGGTAATTGGGTTTGGGCAAGAATCGAGGATCCTCATAATACTACCATATACCAAAGATTTGTCATTATAAAATCGGCTTTGTCTAGGTGTCTTGTGGCAAGGATCACACAGCCCTTCTCACTTAGAATGGTCACGTGTACACTATGGGCTGCAACGAGCACAACAAATTAGGACATGCTACTAAACAGTCTGTGCAAGCCCCTTAAAAAATAGAATAACTCAGCAAGTACAATCTCTTATATTAAAAGAGAGTTATACAAGTCTCTTGTGGTTACACTCACACTGCATGTGTTACGTCTGATGGATCCCTCTACACTTGGGGAGACAATTCTTGCGGTTAATTAGGAGTCAAGTAGAATGGGAATTTGAACAAAGTGAGTGCTTTAACAAATTGTATTCAAGTTTCATGCGGCAATAAGCATACATTAGTATTGACAGGTACACTATCATATAAATAGTATAAAAGATGCTCAGGAAAGCTTTGGATTTGGGTTGAACGACAATTCTCAATTGGGAATCTCAAGATTGAAAACTGTTGTTGAACCAACGAAAATTAAATTGCCTGCTTTATAATAGAATTGTGCAGGCAATCTATTTTCGTTGTTCTTGACTCAAGATGGAATTGTGTACATTTGTGGATTGGGTTTTGGAAATTTATAAAAATTAAACTATAAATGTAATAAGATCTACTGATAAATAGAAAAGTTTATTAAGATTGATGGCAAGAGCACTCCTATCGGTTTGACTTCAACGAACGAACTTATCTTTTTTGAATTAGATGAATAACTTATGAATATCAAAGACTTCTGCATGGGGGAATTAGTTGGAATGTGCATAGGAGACAAGGCCTATTAATGGTAGTTTGATCCAGAATAAAAGAGGATTACTCAATTAAAATCGATTGATCAATTATACTCTAAATAGTTAATACATTTTTCAGCAGGGAATAGTCATTTGATATGCATTGAATAGAAGGGATCCTCATCGTTTATTGAAAGCGTCTGCAGTTCAACTACAACTCTTAGAGGGAAGCACGAAGAAAGGAGCAAAAGCAACTATACTGAGAAACAAGACGGCACTCAGAGTTTGAGAATTCAACAATTAGAAAAGTAATTGGAGGAAAAAGATAGATTAATCTAATAAATGAAAGCAGATTACCAATCCAAATTATAGTAGATGCAACAAAAACAAAAGGAAATGGAGGTGTAATTATCGAGTAAGGATTAAGAAATTGCAAGATTGTAATTATCTTTATTCAAATTTGTAGAACTAATGAATTGCATCGATTGCAAGAAGATCATTAGAACAAGAATTCCGATTCAGAAATACTATAATGCCATGTACAAGATGAAGGAAGTGATGAGGAGGAGGATGTAAAAGTCTTGAAGAAATAGACTTCATTGCCATATCAGTAACCAAATCTGACTTATCATCACTCTTCACATTCTCAATTACATAATTATTAAAATCAATAGTAAGTGAAGAGTCCAGTCAAAGCCATAATCCAAGAAAACAAATTTGAGGATAATCCACAGAGAAACAAATTTTGTAAAACTGATCATGATAGGGAGGCTAAGTATTAATCCTTTGAAAAGTTGAAGAAGAAGGAAGTTTTAAATGAGAGACCTCAAAGTTCCATTAGGGAGAAGACGAATAACAACAATGAGAAGGCAAATCTTTCTACGATTAAATTAAGATTAACAGATTTACAGAAAAATAAAGAGTAACTTGAATAGAGAATGAGATAATTTGAGGATCGTCTTAGGGAAAATAAGCTATATACAAAGTGAATAGAAAATTATAATTAGTATATTTCATTCTGATTACTTTCTTTCAATTTTTTTCTATATAAAACTAAGGAATGTATAAGAAATGTTCTCGCTGTAAGTTCTTTATCTGTTTTAAGATAGGTCTTATGAGAGAACTTTCTTTTGATTCTATTATTCTTTGATTTCTGGAAAGAGAGTCTCCAGATTGTCGGTTGTGGTAGCATCGCTGAGGAGGTCCAAGTCATCCATCGCAAGATCTGGATTTAGTTTTGGCTTGAGGGAAGGCTTCTTCGGTTCTTTTTCGAAAATACTCACATATTCCTCATAAGTCATAGAAGAATTCAATCTCTTTTTTAATTCGGTCATATTATTTATATTATTCAAAATCCATTTTATTAAATAGGGATTTGAATGATACTATTAATTTAGTTTATTAATGTTACAGTTCATAATATACATAATTTTACTTACAAAAAGTATTCGAATAAAACAATTTAATTTTAATGAAGAAATAGAAGTTTTTATATGTGATAAATTAATACTGGGAATGGTATATCATCTTCTTGGTAAACGAGTGACTTTATTCTTCTTCTTTCTTTTAAAATTTGGATCGTTTTTCTCCATTCCTGCTTTCACCTTCTTCGATTTTGAAATGGATTCATCCACTAATAAATTATCAATTTATAAATTCTCAGACAAATGGAAGTACCTGATATTGTTTCCTATGTAATGATAGTCAGCAAACCTCTAATAGTCAATTGATCCAGTCCCACAGGATTCTTTCCCTTCAATGTCAATTTCACTTTGCTTAAATGCGTATTCATTCTAACATCAACTCCTGTGATTGTTCCTAAAACAACGGTCCCATTTTTTAATTCTACAATGACCTGCTCATTCTTGAGCTTCATCAGAAACCTGACTAATTTCATTTATTATTGAATAATAAAAATAATAATTATTTGTTTTTACGATAAACTTATCTCAATTAACTTTTAATTTCCCCTTGCCACTCTTTAACTACTTGTATAATTGATTATTTACCATAATAGGCTTAACAACTAAGATAGCTATGCTTCTCCATACAATACTTCCCATTCCTATTGCAGCACAAATAAACCTATATGGTAATCATTCAATATTACCATTATTTAAGGCTTAAACCATCGGATGTACCCATAACAGATCCTCCATATTCCACAATTACAAACTGAATAACTCCTATCAATAACTTTGCAATCAACTGATCCAAGATCTAAAGAATCCATGAAAGACATTAAATTCTAAGTGTACCCTATATGAATTAATCAAATTAAATATTGTTGTCATAACATATATATTGAATACCATTAAGGGCTACATAATTAGAATATTAAATACTTGATTCAAAAATAAGATGCATGCTATAATGATATATGCTGAAAGTATGATGCTGTGGATTATTATATTTTCATCTATTATAAATCCACTTTTATTAGAAGGTTTTTACCTTACTAACTATTAATTCGGTATACAACAAGATAAAGCAAATGTAGCAAATAAATCATTAAATAAATGGATCCATATTAATTAAAGTGGCGATATCATAGTATCTCCAACAGCTACTTAGACTATTAAAACGACAAACAATGCAAAATAGGATGTGATCAAATATTGAACTATTCTTTTAATTGAATCCACAAGATTTCTAGCAAATAAAAGTCCTTTTTAAATAGAAATAATATTGTCATCCAATAGGATAATCCCTGAAGCTTCTCTAGCAATCTCAGTTCCGGCTATTCCCAAACTAAACCCTACATCAGCCCTAGTTAAAACAGGAACTTTAATTTAATTAGTATTGATATATACCATCATGAGCACCATGACAGCAAGCTCCAACTACATGACCAAAATACTAAAATTCTTATACAAGTTTATATTTATCCCTTGGTCTTGCTCTACTTAGAACATGAAGATTTTAGATTTCGTTTTTAGAATTTTAGCCCTTTCTATTAAATCTTTCAGAGAAATCGCTTCCCTCCATGATAATAGAATTGGATATCATAATTCCTGCATTAATAGCAAAATTCTTAGCGCTAATAGAATCATTTTCTGTAGTAAAAACAACTTAAACTCCAGCTTATCTCAATCCTTTTACAGCCGATTATGTTTCATCTCTCAATGGATCTACAAAAAGCAAGAAACCTAATAATGTTAAATTCTATCGATCATATTCAAATTGGTTATTTTCTATCAATTCTTTTACATTTTCATTTTATAAATCCACATCCCTATAAGCTATTCCCATAATCTTTCCTTATTGATGCATTTCAACCATAAGTTATTCTAAATTCTTCTTTAACACATCATCAATAGCAACAATTCCATTTTTCAAACTATAAAATTTAGTTGACGAACTTAGTATTTGTTCAGCTAATCCTCTTACAACAACTCTATCATTGTTGATAATAATTGACTAATTATTTATATATTTATATATACTTGTATTTTTCTAGCACTACTAAAAGGAATTCTATGTGTCACTTATTTTAATCTTTCACTTAAATTGAGTTCTATTGTTTCAGAGAATTCAAACAATGCCTTTTCTATTTAACTCCCAGATTCAGTATTTGGATCATAGTAATTATTAATGAAACATGAATCAATTAAGGCCTATTAGAATTCTTTTGGGTAGAGATTAAATTAGGATGTAGTAAATTATTCTATTGTATCATTCATAATACTTTCTACAGTAATTCTATTTTGTGTTAGAATACCTGTTTCATCAACAACCACCTTAATGATAAATAATATAAATTACTGTATCCATAAAAGCCATGTTCTCTAATTTCTATAGCCTTCTCACCAAGTTTTATTCATATAGCATAAATTTTACTACCTCACTCAATTGAATTTAGAAATGAGTATATATTGTTTCGTATGCTTTTCCAGATTTTAAAGCTAAGATTAAATTCAGTATTTTTGAAAACATACTATATCTATTAATATTCTATTCACTATATTAGAAAATGAATCGAACTAGCAACATGACGAATACTATTATAATTCCAACAAACTTTATTCTTTCCATTTTATGCGAAATATTGCGAATTTCTCCTGTAATGGGTGTTTATTTCTCTTCTTATTAAAGAGGAATTAATATTCTATTAACTAATGCCTCTGGACCAACTGCTAAAACTAATAATTTTCCGCATCCCTATACTACTCTACTTCCTGCATAGACTAAATGTTTCTAAGGTGATATTGGCTATTAGGATTAAACTACTTCTTCCAATGTAACTTTATGAACTGGCTTCTCTTCCCCTGTCAAGGAGCATTCCTATTTCAAGATGATAACCATAATTTACATCAATATATAAGTTTTGTTATTTAACAATTAATCCATCGACATAAATTTCGTCATTCTCTTATAAAATAACAATGTCTCCTACTACGAGACTGTCTGCTATAATTCTTATCAATTTTCCATTTCTCAACACAACTGCGAATTTAGTTTATTCATCCAAGCTTTAATTTTATTACAACTTTTGTTCGTCATTCTTAATCTGAATTTATAAATTTAATATTTTACTTGAGAAACAGACAACACAAATGATAAACAAATTAATCCAAATGTTACTAAACTTTCAATCCACTCATTTGTGTATATTCCATCAGTTGATAAATAAATTAATATCATTGAATTTATTGACAAGGAAAATAAGACCATTGATTTAGGTTTCTAAGTTTATAGAATCATTTACAAATAGAATTATCCACACTGCTTTCATCGTACTTATGCAATCTTAATTTTATTTCCTATTCTCTCCAAATTCCTATCGCCTCAATAGCACTCCATCATTACTTAATCCTTATTCAATGTTACATTTTAAGGAATCTTCAAAGCACTTGGTTGTATTGAACTCACCCATACTATCTTAATTATCCTAAGTTATTCCAGATGCTAATATTTGTTGCAATTTTTCTTTCGATACCTTAAACATCAATAATTTAAATAAAATCTAAAATCTTAAATTAATAAAAGTGTGTTATGTACTCAATTATTTTATGAAAAAATTATGTGTCTATTTTAGTATTATCAACTTTTAATTAAAGTCTACTTGTATTATTCCCATTTTAGTTATTATTGATTATTAATATTCAGATAAATGTGTTTCGCTTAAGAATCAAAATTTAAACTAAAAATAGATTAATTTTTCAACAATCTTTACCCTATTAGTTGAAGTTGTAGAATGTGTCTCAATTCAAAAATACTCTGATTTACCTTATCATTATTGAGATGAAAAATTTGAGGAAAAATTGTTGAAGGTAGTGATAAAATTGAAAATAGAGGAAGATATTTTAGATTTGAAAAATTGTATGGCAATTTTCTTTTGAAATACTTAATTAGTTTTATGATTAAATCATTAAATGAGTACTATTGATTCAGTAGAGTCTTATGATTTGGATTAATAAAATAACCAACACTAAACAAGGATTATTAGAAAGACGAATTGTACCTTATATTGAGGGTTTGGGATTAGAATTTCGTATAGAATCAACTAAGAAGTAGGGGCAGAATTTTTAGAAGAAATTCTCATTTCATATTAATCTAAACTAATTACAGATGAAAAGATAAGGATTGATTTTCTCTATTTCTACATTAATAATTATAATAATGTAAACGCATCACTTGCTTGCCACTCTGAGAATCGAAAAACCAACTTAGAAGCCATAATTCTTGAAAATACTGCAGGATCATATGATTGTGAATTGCACCAATGAATAAATTGATTAGGCTTGGGAACATTGTCAAGAAAAAGAATATAAATAAGTTATAGAAGTTTTACAACAGCAGAGAATGAGAAGCATCTCATTAAATTCTCAAAAAATATAAACTAAGTTACAACCCCTAGTTGAAATATTTGATAAAATGGACAACATCAGAAAAAGAGAAGGTAACGAAAAAGAAATTAATAAATAATTGATTGCCTTGAAATTTGAGGCTGAACGGAAATTAAAAGATTTCATTAATGAATCCTGCTTAGACAGCAGTTTTACTCAAGTTTTATAGGAAAAGATTGTTGAATTTCAGGGAGAAAGAAATAAATTAAATGAAGAATAGGGCAAGTAAGGTAGCAAGAAAGCATAGTAACGATTGATTGATCGACAAAAGGTTAGGGCTACAAAATTATAGTAATAAATCTAATTCGTCCTGCACAATGATGACAACAAAGCAAGGGCATAGGCAATCTGTACAAAATTGCTAAATACTTCAGTTCCGAGATATAAATCAACATTGAATGATAAATAAGAATAAAGAATAATTAAAATAATGAACACTAAGTTTTTATTATGAACACTTAATCATTCAATTATGTGATCGCTGCCATTTCTCGATTTTTTATTAATTTCATCAAAAGAAGGAAAGTAATTAGACCCCAAACTTTACTCAAAGCTAGGTTGACTTCCTCTAATAACTTGAATCTTGATATCCGGAATATTTTCATTAGAGTTAGTGATCTACATAGGTTTGATATGTGGGAATGTTCTCACGACTTCATGTGGGCTCTCATCTGCGACTCCTAAGTCTCCTATTGAGAAAGTGACAGACCATGATACCTTAAATAGATTCTTCAAAAAATGGGTGTAAGAGAGCCTGTTCTGGAGAAATTCTCTTATTGGGATCCTTTTGTAACATCTATTTCAACAAGTCTAAGATCTCATTAGAGCAGCACTTGAGATGGTTATTGCACTTAAATCTCTTGTTGTTTTCAAGAATTTCATCACTATTATTACCACTAAATAAGGATCTTCGACTCAGGAGTTTGTAAAATATAGCACCTAAACTAAACATATCAACTTTTGTGGTATATGGATATTTATCGATGAACATTTCTGGTGCAATGTACCCAGGAGTCCCGCATAATTGACGATTAGGAGTAGATAAGGGGATGGCTAGACCAAAATCGATGATCTTAACTGTCTCCACATTATTGGGTTCAAGAAGCACTAGGTTTTCTAATTTTAGATCTCTGTGAATGATGTTGAGGAAATTCAAATAGCATAATGCTTTAAGACATCTCTAATTATTTCTTATGATAAATACACTCATCACTGCCTTGATTTGAGAAACGTTCAATTGCGTCTTTTTGATGAATGAGTAGAGGGTTTCACCTTTGAGCAATTCCATAATGATGTAGTATGACTTATCCCCTTCATAAATATCAACCATTTTAACAATTGAATCATGTTCGATTAATCTCATTAGCTCTATTTCTTGCAGCAAACGATTCTTTGATATTTAAATTTATCATACATATCTTTCTTTGTCTTCCCTTTTAAAAATGTAATCTTTTCTGATGCATTTTGATGCAAATTCGTAATGAGTTATCTTGTTTTAAACCTTATAAACTTTGCATGAAGCTCCAGCCCCAAGCATTTCCTTGCTCTCATATATAGCTGAGATGTTTCCAAAGAATATGCGAGTGTGCAATTCTCGATATAATGCTTCTAGATCATTCTTCTCCGCATGAAACCATTTAAGTACTTTATTATACTTCATGCCAAATGCAATTAACTAATTTTATTCGGTTTTCCAAAACACTAAATTTTGGAATATTAAATCAAGGATGTACTTAGCTTATTGAAAGTTTGCTGACTCTTTTAGTGTGAAATTTTTCTTACTTGCGATATTTAAATGCGATTATCATCAATCAAGAGGTGATAATGTTTGTCTTTCAAGAAATGCTTGCGTTAGCATCGAATTTAAAAGGAATTTTGATCCATTTATTATAACATTATTATTTATAAATAATTTAAAAAATATTAAATCTCCTCCACTCAAATTATGTTAAAACTATTCAAAATTAGTATATTCACAACGTATACAGTAGTATATTAAGCAATTTATATTTAATCTGTCAAGTTCTTTTTTATAGATATAAAATAATATTTAATTAAATTGCTTAACAAAATTCAAATAATAATTCATAATAAAGTTTTAAAAATAATATTTGTGTACTTTTATTTATTATATATCACTTATTCAGCCAATTAAATAGCTTAATTCATAGTCAGCTTTCAAAGATTGATCAACCACTGTTTTATTGTTTTTATGATACTCCTCAATATCTACTAATTTATCTCCAACAACTTAATCAAAGCCAGTGTTCTCTAAAGCCTTGTAATTTGCAATCAATTTGGCTAAGTTAATGTACGAGGGACAATATAATTGTTGTCCAACAATGCAGTTATTGGTTGGAGGAATGATCTAGTTAAGTTTATAATAAATAAATTACCTTTTCGATGAAAGAACTATTAAATTAAGCCTTATAATTAAGGCTATCCTCAATTAGATGAATAATAGACTTGAAATCTATATGCTTGTGTCCTTTAGCCAAGAGCAACTTACCCGCATGATCGCCTGCAAGAACTCTCGCAACAATTGCCTCTAAATCTCCTGTAAAGATTGGGGCACATGATTGTCCTGTGCTTTTGAAATAAATGCTTTATCCATTATAAATTCTTTAAGCAATTTTATTAGTAAATGTGCTTTGAGGTCCAAATGTAATATCAGATCTTATTCCAACCAATTGAGGAATGGAGCGACGACCTTCAACTTCTAAATGTTTCCACTCATCAATTTCTTCCTAATGGTCATGTTCAACTGGAGCCACATAAGCCACAGTTTGGTAATTTCTAGTCTTGGCCAAATCTAGAGTGGCAACCAATAAGTTTTTCTTGGAGGCTGTTACTTAGTAATAGTCATGGCTCACATAAAGGAGATTGTTGGCTTATTTGATTACATCATGGAGATCTTGACGATCACCCACTTTGAACAACTCTATCTTGGTTGAGAATTATTGCTTGAACTTAAGTAATCTTTGAACTGTGAAGTATGTTGGGAAGATATCAGCACAAATGATCTTCTCATACTTACCACTTTCAGCAGCTACTCTTAAGAATCCTTAAGCAATTCTATTGCTTGCATTTAGAAGCAAAAGAGACATATCAAATAAATAATTATATTTAGGATTTAATATCTAAGTAAATTTATATACACATAATCTCAAAATCCCCCAGTCTTTCTTGATCGTATTAAGTAACACTTGAATTCATCTACTAATTTAGTGAGTTATTGAGCCTCTCTTTGCTTCTGCAATTTCTGTTCTCGTTAAATTTAGAATTGTTTCTATCGCTAATCGAAGTTTTCGAAATTATGAACCTTCTTGGGTGTGTGATGCGGATTCAATAGAGTTTGTTGTCTAATCAATACACTTAATTATACATATGACGAATGAATGAGTCATCATCCAAATAATCCAATTCACTTTTTGGAGCTATCTTGACTTGAACTGTATTTTATTAAATACTCAACACTGGCTACCTTTTAATTTAGTTTCTCCTTTCCATTTCGTCAACCACTTTTTACACTATGATGTCAATATATTTATCTTAATCAATGCTAGAAAGTGAATTGTTGTTTGAATAAACACTTGGAGTCTTTGATATTTTTAAATAAGGTTGTCTATTTTCCTTTGCTTCTTCATTTGGCAATCTTAGGAACACTTCCTTAACATTGATATCATCTTATTTTTCATCAATTATTGATGAATTGCTTTCCTCAGTACTAGTCTATTTATCTTGTTTCTAATCTCTCTAACAATTGTGGAATTATTTAATGAATTGTCTAACCTCTGGACTAACAGAATCTCTATAGTGTTTCATATCAGTTAATTATTTGTTAATAAATTATAAAATAGTAGTAAAATTCATCTCAATTTCTTGCCAACTTAATTGTCTTTCTTTTTATGACTTTTGTGTTTTGATTAAATCGCTTAATCTTTCATTTTTTTCTATTTTATTCTTATGTTTAACTTCTTAAAGTCATCGATAATAAAATTACAGAAATTAAAATATAATTGATATAAATAGGTAAATATTGTAATCGAATATTCTTCAGATTTCAATATTTGGTTTAACTTAATCTCTTAGAACTGAAATTTATTAGAAACTGTTAAACTGCTACAATATTATTATTAGGAGTAATATATTGTAATAATATCCTTACTTAATTTCATTGAGTATATCCATGCTTTTCCTATTGCTAATTACCTTTCTATTTTGATATTCCTTTGAATTTAGAGTTCCAAATGAGTGAATGAATTTTCTCGCAAATTACTAATTGAATTATCAACCTGCAGATGATTAATATATTAAAATAGATTAGTAAGAGAATAATATACATATCATGAATTTCATTTAACCATCCTCTCTAAACAAACCTTAAAATTCTCAAAATCTTACTACTCTTAGAACCATATGTTGAAAACCTTTTATTACTCATCTTAAAAATTAAAATAAAACCATTATGTGCCTTTATTCAACTCAAATGTTAATCCCTTTTTGATTGTCCGTATGAAGTCTTAAGTCGAGTTTTAATTAAGTATAATGAAGACACATTAATCTGTTAATTTGATTAAAAAGAAAGGACCTTGAAATCCTGCCTGATGCCACAGTTAAGTGCATTTATCAAACTCATTTAAACTAGTAAATTTGCCAGTATACAAAATCTATTCCAAGTTTGGGAACAATCTCTTTAAATATGAGAAATTAAGTTGATCTCGTTACATTAAATAAATAAATAAATAATTATTAATATTCATTTACTTCTTTAATTACCTAACAATTTACTTAAGAAGATTTCAGCATCTTTCTTTACTTCTTATTCTCTATTATGAATTTCTTAAGCACTTTTCGAGAAACTTTGAAGTCCTGCTGCACAACAATACATTTACATATTCAGAAAATGCTTCCACATTGAACAAAATTCTTGATTTTTCTCATTAATATAAATTTAATATTAAGTATTAAGTGTTTATCCTGCCAACATTTTCTCTTTCTTTGCTTGTTCATATGCTTGATATGTTTCCTTTTATTTTGCCGGTTCTGTATTCTTTCTTTTTTAATCCCTATCAGCTTCAATCGCCGTCTTGGCTTTATAATCATCCAGCAATTTCTACTTTGTCTTTATTTGTTCCAGCTGTCCATTCAAACTTAATATAATTTTACTCTTAATCAAGTCAACATATTCCAAATTCTTTTTCTGACCCACACTCATTGACTCTGCTACCAGCGAAACTACTTCTGCTAATTTTGGTATTTCTGAACTCAGCTATTTTTGAATCTTTTTCAAACATTCAATTAATTCCTTATTAGCTTAATCCACTTTTTCCAGAGCTTGAGCTAGCAAATTAAAAAACCCACTAAGATCCTCAAATGCCTTCTTATCGTTATTAAGACTTAAATTTATCTCTTCGTGTTATATATTTGTAGCCATTTCTTGTGCAAATAAATAATAATTATATTATAAATTTCTATAATTATTTTTAGCATTATAAGAACTTTCTAATAATCATTGAAATCGTAATGTTTATTTTTAAAATCAGAAGTAAACTAAATGTTATCTCCCCTTAGACTTTCTTATTTTACAAAAGAATTTACTCTTTCGTAAAATAAGAATCTAAGTATATCCAATTATTAAAAATAACTCTGACAAAACTTCAGATTTAGAACAATTTATAAATTTAACTCTAAAAGAATTTCATACTATGTAAAATTAACCCTTTTTTTGTATACCATGAGATTAAAAATATTTAGAAATAATTAGTTTAAGGGGGAGATTAGAAGTAATTAAAATTATTAAATTTATTTGAGAGTAAAATAGATTAAAACAAACTAATTGATATAGATATGATTCTATTTTTAGTTTTAATTTAATCAGATCCTCAATATTTAAATTAATTTTATTCTCAAATGATATAACCATATATATTAGACGTATTTTATATAATTATTTATGATAATGAATCAGATATGACGAAGATTTAAATTGCTATATATATTATCAAGTCATAGTGGAAATGAAAGGGTTTTCCATGTTCATTATTTTACACATAAATTCGTTGTTTTCAATTTTTATTTACTCAATTCCAATCATATCAACTATTATACTCATTAATTTCTTAAAAAATTATTGGTTCTATTCAGTATTTTTCTTTATTGGTCCTTTTACAATTATTTCTAGAATAGATTCATTCAGTTAAAGTACTGAAAAGGTGCTCACTTTATAATATTTGCTTACAGAAATCATTAAAATATAAAGTAACGGTATGTTTGTGTAAAAGGCATCAGACTTTAGATTTAATGAAAATAAAGCTGCATTGTCTCTTAAAATGTTCATCAATAATGCACTTAACTTATTATAATTAAGAGATTGTATTTTAAAGTTAACTATGGATTTTGGCTTTACTAGCAATGCTGCAAGAAGGTTCTTTAATGATTCCGTATGATAATGCTATCTATCAATCTTCTTTAATTTTTTCAAAATGCCTTTATACAAAAGTGGATACATATTATTCTCAGTGTAAGCCTTTTTGGTAGTAATCTTTAAAATGATCTGTGTATCCATAATTGAATACTTCCAGCATTCAATAAATAAGTGTTAATTTCTATTTTTCCAAAAAGCATTGATTTAAAAAGAACTCTTAAAATCTTAAATTTTATAATGTAGGAATGTCATAGTGGACATTTTTTATAGGGAAAGCTGAGTTTCTTTCAAGAATTCCAAAGGGCTATCATGATACTCAGAGTAAAATGATTTGTTTGCGTAAACCACTTTAAATTTATCCCACACATCACTATAATTGAGGATGACTAAACTCTCTTTAATCAAATCATCAAAAATGAAATATTGGTTTAGGTTTTTCTCTTTCCATAAAAACTAATACCTTAATCCCTTGATTCTCTAATATTCATTATAACAAGTAAGAATTGTGAATAATAAAAAGAGTATGAACATAGGGTTGAATTCCAAAATAGATCTGAAATAAATTCGAGTTGATATGAAAATTGCATAAAATATAGCATTTTGTACGAGATTTTAAGTAATGTTCATATGCAAACCCATCTGAATTGCAGTGTCTTCTATCCAAAAAATTTCAGAATCAGCTAGATTCTGTATCCAAAAAGGGATAAACTGCATAATTGATGCTTATAAACTAAATGACAATACTATAGTGCCCACTATTTTATACCATTGCTATCTTATCACTACTTTGTAATAAAAAAAAGTGTATAAAATAGTCAAAATGAAATATACAATAGATAGCATAATTTAATTTTTTATCATCCAATATACAGCTTGAAATGCATAAGAAATAATTGGTATAATCGTATTAATCTTAAAGCCATGCAATATCTATGGTCTTTGGCTTTCTTGATATCTTTCTTCCAATTAGGAATCTGAAAAAATTAATGAAAATTTATTCATAATAATCAAATAATATTAAATTTGTATTTTTCTATTCTACCATAAACCTAATGAAAAATATCATAATAAATGTGATAATCAATTAATAATTCTAAAACTTAGTAAATTTCTTAACTTATTTCATTTTTCTATTCAACTCAAGTAATATTTCGTGTATTATTCCAATATCGAATTAGAATTAATTACAATAAAATTAAACAAATAATTAGAAGGAGAATGTCTGAGTAGATTTAAATAATTTTATAATCTAGTTGAATTATAATTTAAGAAGCCTTATTTTTACAGATTAAACAAAATTTGATCTTGAATTGAAAGAAAATTATTATATTCCTAATAGGGGAGTATAATTAGAATGAATCTAATCTTTTTTTATTTCATCCTTCTGAATTTTATAGGTCTAGAATTTAAATTATAATATTAATATATAGGTCTTATTTGATCTCTTAAAGGTTTCTTAAAGCTTGGTAATTTATAGAGATTGTGGTTTTGTAAGGTTCTTTTGTATTCTATTAGAATAATAGTATTTATATGCTTAATACCTCAAATTATAAGGGAATTAATTAATATTAACATGAGTTCGAAGCGAAAGTAAGTTAAATTGGAGTCTGAGAAAAAGGTTAAGCAAGAGGAATCAAACTATGAGGATTCATTCAATGAGTCCAATGATGAAGAACCTAAGAGTACTGGGAAACAGAAAACTCGACATGACAATTCATTATCTGTGCTTACAAAAAAGTTTGTTGAATTGATCAGGAATTCTGAAGAGTTGACAATTGATTTGAATGTGGCAGTGAATGATTTAGGAGTTTAAAAGAGAAGAATTTACGATATTACAAATGTATTAGAGGGAATTGGTTATATTGAGAAAATCTCTAAAAACAAAATTAAATGGGTTGGAGCTACTGATGATCCTTAATTGGAAAACGAGCTTCGCTAAATAAAATCAGAATTAGATGCCTTGCAAGATGAAGAGAAAGCAATTGATTATTGGATAGAGTACTTGCAAAAGAATTTATAAGAGAAGTTCCAGAGTGATCCAGAAGTGGCCAAGTACACCTTTCTAACGCATGATGACTTTAAAGAATTATCTAAAAGTTAATAGACTGATCACAAGGGAGAGGCGCTTTTTATAATAACAGCGCCAAAAGGAACTTCTGTAGAAACTCCTTAAGAAAACAATCCTGAATACCCCTATTCAGTTTACTTAAATAGTTCAAAAGTATAAGGATAGAATAACGAAATCTAAGTGTATATTTGTTCTGACGAGAATTACCCAATAGAATATGAGAAGAAGCAAAAATGACAAATATTTAATTTAATATAATTTTATCATAAATTAAGACTAATTTAAACTGAATAACCTGTATATTTTTACAATCAATTCCATACTTCCTTGAAAGAAAATTCAACCAAATAAAATTTTAGAATTCCGACTATTTTGTACTGTAAGAAATGGAATTTCTATGATGCTGCATGAGCGCATCGTATTTCTCTAATTTTGAGGATATTTAAATGAAATATTTCAAATCCCAAAAATAAAAAAATTGCTGTAGTAAACTATAACATAAATTAGCATATTTTGATATCAGAGTATTTGTTCATAAAAGAATGGATATTATATCGTATATTAGAATCCTATTTAAAATCTAATAGACAAATTGGAGATTTCAATATTTGGACTCCCGAATAGTTTTTCTATTTAATTAGATACTTTTCATGATTAATAAGATATTTATGGCTTGATGGTTACATTTCATAGGGAATGTAGTTAGTTATAAAATGTTAAGATTTTAATTTTTGTTAATGTATTGTAATATATGAAAGCTCATCTACCCAAAATGTTCTTGGTACCTCTTGCAGCCTTGAAGTCATCACAAGGATGTCTGTAGAATGAGATGATTTTTTTGCCCCATTAGAATTATGAGACCATGTAACCCTTCAAATTGATGTCATCCTTTGATCCTGGAATCCAATTGTGAGTTTCTGTTAATTCTTCTAAGTCTGCTTCTAATCCTGGATAGAAATCGTAATCCTCATGAACTAATCATTCAAATTAATTATTGTACTGACATAGTCATTTCTGTCTCCATATTATTCTAAATCTAATAAAGCCAAATGTTGATCCAAATAGTAATTACTCCAGACTGCACTATGGAATGTGAGTTCATTTTCTAAGTCTTCTAATTCTTTGCTTTGACTAGACACAACTTGATGACAGATGCGTTCAACATCAAATTCCCTTTGTAATAAGGTGTCATGTCCCTTTTAAACTTTATCAACCAATCCTTCAGTGGTGATCTAATCTTTCCAATGATTCCAATCAATTTCCTATTCATCGAAACACAAGCAATACTTGAGCAGCACCTGTTGAAGGTTTTGAATAAAAATTAAACAGTGAACTCAATTAAGATGCATAAAATCTGCTTTCTAATGTGTTAGCTTTAACACTCAAAGTTTGCAACCATTTATTGACACGATCAAGATTTGCTGATGGACGAGCAGCAACCGTCTTGCTCCTTGTTTAATTAACAATTAATCTTCTCATATCCAAAATTAAATATTTATGTTAAAATATTCATCATTCAATCACTTCCTCAATAGCAATTTCATCATATTTCGATTAGAACATAGAATAATACTCTGTGGACATCAAAACTAAATGTTTCTATGGACTCTCGAGTCTAGTCACTTTAGTATTGAACTCTTTCAACTACTTTGTACAATGTTTCTTAGCTGCATGCAAATCAGGGACATATTCATAATCTACAGGTTGCAATAAGCTTTCAATGAAGGTAGGTTTAATATGATAACGCTATTTGCTTATGTGATCAATGCATTTGAATTCATTATTCTCTGGTAAATAATCAATTGATGTGATAATATCTACACATTAATCACTCCTTGTATAAACCCTATAAACATTCTTTTAACCTGGGAAAGTGGTTTTATCATACTCTTCAGACAATTTCATCACAATCTAATTTTTACACTCCACCAATTTATAGACCAGACCTAAAGCAGGTTGTTTTTAACATGTCACCAAATGAGTACCTATTCCAAATACATCTATTTTATGTCCTTTCTTATTGAAATGTATCAGGGCTTCTTCATTGATGTCATTTGATGCCGCAACCTTAAGATGAGAGACATCCTTCTAAAATTGATCTCCATAATGCTTAAATATCTCCTTTGCTTATCTATTTTATATAATAAATATTAATTACATTGATAACTAAGCCAAGTCTCCAGAATCTAAACGAATACCTTTGGCTTTTATTCCAGCATCATCTAAAGCAAATGCAACAGCCAAAAAATTAGGCACTCCAGATTTCAATGTATGATAAGTGTCAACCAAACACAAGAAGTTATTTGAACAAGATTAAGCGTAGGCTATAAAGGAAGCCAATTCGCCTTGATTAGTTTTCACTCCCATTTTCTTGTGATATTCAATGGCCCTTAACTTAATATTGACACCATTTAATTCAGCAGATTCAACATCATTCAATTCTGAAAAGGATGTGACAAATGAATGTGCTATGGTACCTGATACTGGTATTCCCAATCTTAATCCAGCCATCATATTGCTTGTGCCATCAAATCCACCCAAAAAGGAATATTGAGTGGCACTCATACCTCCATCAGGTCCTTGTGCTCTTCTCAATCCAAATTCAAGCAAATGGGCTGAGCCAGCCAATTGTCTCATTCTACTTGCATTGGTAGCTATCAATGATGGAAATGAAACCAAATTAACTAAATTTATAATTGATCTCTTATACTGACTGCTGTTTCAATGAGTTAGCATATGCCTTGTGGTCCTTCTATGCTAATCAAGGGTTCCTTGGGGAAACAAATCGATCCTTCAGGCATTGCTCTGATTTTAACTTGAGAAGAATCTAAATTCCTAAGATATTCAAAAAATTTCGGGTTAGCATCTGATGGCAAAATACTTTTAAATGTTTTATATCTTTTCTTTACTTATTTTTCACAAATTCAATTTCTTCTTCTGTAAATTTAAAATTCTTAATATAACGAACGACTTCGTTTAGACCGGCAAAGATGACATATTGACCTCCGAATGGGCATTTCCTAAAAAGCAATTCAAAGGCTGTCTAATCATTTTCCATTTTATTTTGGAAGAACGAATAGGTCATCACTAACTTGTAGGAGTCATTTAGTAGAGCTCCTAGGATGTCTTGGTGTCCTCCTCCTGTTTATTACATTTAATTAATTAATTATTCACAATGAAATAAATGAGAGAGAATTTCCATGTTAAAATAAGAGCTGAACAAAGATAGAAAGAGTTTGCAAAAAGGAGGATTATCAAATTATAAGCCACTCCCCAATACTTCAGATAGGCAGTTCTAGAGAATCCAATTAGCGAATTGCTCAAAGAAATTGATTAACCTGATTATTTGTAGTTCATCTCTTTTTTAAGTTCAGTTGAAGATTATTAATGCAACAAGTACATGGCAGATTAAGGGGTTCTGATAGTCGCAATCGAAAAGACTATCAGCCTTTTGAAGAATTATACATAGAATTCAACTTAAGAAGCAAGTCTAAATTATGTAATTATAAATTTGAGTGAAATTTTAGTTACTTTCCATAATTGGAAATTTAATTGATTTCATTCAATTCCCAGATGATTAAATTAGATTGATAATATAAAGATCCATTGAAATCAGCAATTATTCCTTGACAGAATTTAAACTTACACTAATTTGGATGATCGATGAATATCTCAAGAAGGAAAAATTGTAAGACGAATTCTTATTGTGTGTAACAAATTTCTTGTTCAACAACATGAGTAGAAGAGACATTACATCTGCAATTTTTGATACAATCTTAAATTTGCAATGTAATCAGCCAGTTTATTTGTCAAAGGACAATTTGGATGAATTAGTGAAACATATCAAAGATGATGATAACTAAACAGTTTAAAAAAGTCTCTTCATATTAGTCAATTATCTAGAGATTGCGAAGAAAATAGAATTGGATGAGGATGTTATAATATTATTGAATGAACTTTTTAAAAATAAGGACTACCTGGCTTTATTAAGACTTTGTAATATATTGTATCCAAGAATATAACTTGAACCGAAGCTAATCTTGTAGCGAATGCAAATGTGTGCATTTGGACTCAAATTACAGGAATATTTTACTTTAATTAATAAGTTGATTACAGACAATATTGTATGTCCATCGGAATACTTGAAATCTTTGCAGAACATAGAAATGGAGAATTAGTGTGAAAATAATAAATCTATGATTTTATAATAAATATCTTAATATCAGGATTGATGTAAATATATATATTATTCTATATCGCTAATTAAGTCGAGTAATTGATGACGCATTGGTTTGAAAGTGTATTTGAATCCAAGTAGGTTTCTGTTTGGAGAGAGATGGTTGATGTTGACTCTCTCTAACTTCTCAGGGTAGTTCTTGAATGCATGGAACTTTTGTAAGTATTGTTTGAACCGTTCAACTGACTAGATTATGAATTATAGGGAATACATTCTTTTTTTAATCTGATCTCATTCTTTACTCTAGTTATTCATCTATGGTTTATTTTAGAATAGATTTTGTTTAATTCATTACAGGTATCTTTTTTTCAAAGAACTTTCTTTTGAGTTGTCTTTCATGCAATTCCTTTACATTTTCAAACATGTCAACATCGTTTTGAAGCACTCCATTTTTTGTTACACATCTCTGGGGTCGATTTGGAGTGGCTACTTCGACTTAGAATTCAGGATCAGATAATATTTAATTATTTAAAGTGCCAAAATCCAATTAAGTCGTTAATTTTATATCCGTGTCATTTCCTTAAATCAAACCTAATTTCGATAAGACCATGTTGTTCATGACTTATGATTGGTAATTGATTTTCTTAATGTATGCTTTGATTGATTCGACAGAATGATTTTTGGCTGCGCTGTCGTTTGATTCCTTAATGAAGTTCATGGCTCTATCGTGATATTCTTGAGCCAACCTTAATTCACCTTGCACGTAATAGAGTACTCCAAAATAATCATAAATAGTGGCTTCATTCTCTGTATCATTTAAATACCAGACATATTATAAAGCCTTTTTAAGATATAGTTTGCTTAAATGATATGATTGTTGTAATTTACACAAATCTCCCATTTGTATGAGTGCTTCAATTTTGAGTGTTTGATTATTTTAAACATCTGCCAGAATGCGCAACACATTATATATGTATAACCCATTATTGAACTCCCTATTTGATATATACATGTCTGCTAATAAATGCAATGATTTCCCAAAAATAGTTAGATCATAACCAATACATTGTTAAACCAATTTTTTTGTTACTATTGTATTGGATTAATCATTTACTCTCTAAAGCTTCATCCAATTATCTTTCGTAAATGCATTTTATCAATTCCTTTTTTTGAGTGTTCAGCTAAACCAGAACTCCATTCTCCTCCAAAACAAGTTTCCTTGATGATGATAGAACCTGATTGTGTTTGGTGTTCAGATAAGGCAATTTGGGGATTTTACGAGAAGAAATGCTATGATTGTTAATCGTTGTTTCTATCTAAGAAGTATTTGTAACTAGTTTTGTTTTGATCGATTTCATAAATATTAAATAAATACAATCAAAATTCAGAATTTTCAATTTAGCTAAGTTTTTCCAGTGATAACTCGTTCTCCCCTTGAGAATTCAGAATAATTAAACCATCATTCTGAGTCAAACCATTGAAATACATACGTTTAATTTTCAATCAAGATTGATGAATAGATCACTGGATGCATTACATAATGAAGACTGATTTAGAAAAAATGTTAGATAAATATTTTTCATTAATATTATAAAACGGAATGCTTTATATATTAGCTTTAACTTAGTTGCTATCCTTGGTAGTTACTTAGGACCCAGTGGATAAGTTGTTCGAATTTCAGTAGCTCATGAAACAAAAAACCAAAGTGCCAAGTAATCGTTTTTGACCTATTCCATAGAACAGAAAATTAGTGAATATGATAGTTCAGACATATTCAGCGAGGGGTATATTACAGTAAGTGAGCAATCGGAGGATGAGGAATATCAACAATACGATGAGATTTCGCAATATGATGAAGTGGATGAACTAGGTGATGAATCAATTGATGCCGAACTCATTGTTCAATAATAAAAGGAATAATAAAGAATAGAATAGTAGAGAATTGAATAATAGAAGATTGAATAACAGAGAATCGAATAATAAAGATTGGAATAATAAAGATAAGAATAATTGAGATTAGAACAATAAATGAAGGAATAATAATTGATGGAGTAGTAGAAGTTGGAAAGATTGAAATTTGAATAACAATAACAATAATAAATACTTGAAAATGAAAAGAAGAAAAAGCAAATCATTGAAATTCCAGAATAATGGAGTGAGGATGATGAGGATTAAGTTATATAAGTGCCTAAATAATAAAAGAAAAGGAAACAAAAGAAACCAGAATTTGATGACCATGAAATTTTAGAAGTCTTGAACTCTGCTAAGAAAACTAAAGTTTAATCTCTTGAAGATTTAGAAGAAATGGAAAAGAAGATAGTCAAGAAGAAAAAAAAGAGAGAGCCAGTTCCATAAGATGAATTTGTATAGAAAGTACCAGCTTAGAACTAAACCTTTATTCATTTTAATAATAAAAATAATTATTTAGAATTAGCCCCTTGTAGCAATAATCCTATTTAATAAAGAGCTTGTAGTCTATGTAAAAGTGAGGTAGGGTACTAATTAGATGATGATAATTGGTACATGATTGGGCTATAACATGGTTACAAGAAGGAATTTCTATTATTGATAGAAATCACTAAACAGTCCTTTGGAGATAGTCAGTTGTATTTGAGTTTCTCATCCAATGGATCTGCATGTATGACAAGCGATACTCTTAAATAAGATATTGATATTGAGAATGTTTTATAAAGGTTTTCAGGTAAATCATGGAGACACTTTATCAAAAATGAATTGTTTGCTCTTCCATAAAAGTTGGAAGGCAGAAGCTTTCAATTCAAAGCAATCTATTAGAACAAACAATTTACATTTTCAGATTTTGAAATCAAATTTGCATCCAATCTTATTCAAGAATTAAAGTCTTTGTCTAAACAAGAAGTTTCCATTAGAACCAATACAGTTGAATTCATAGGAGAATCAGTAAGCAATATTATTAATTAAATAGTTATAATGCACATTAACAGGATTGATGAAGTAACAAAATGATGAGTTGCCATTCTCCTTAAAATTCAAGAATGGTGAGAGTACATCAGAACTTCTAATCCCAAATTGTTAGATTCCATTGCATAATGAAATCCTGTATGGAGTTTCGGATTTGTATTTTGGAGAGTACTTCAAGGAGACCTTGCAATAGAAATTGAAAGGAAGCTTTAGAGGGGATTTTAATGCCACGACTTCATTTGAGAATGGAAAATTGAAAGTGAGATTGGCAATGAAGAAATTTAATAAATGATTAATGCATCTATATATCACTCATGTTTTTATTTTGGTTTTTCCAGAAGACCCAATTAATTGAGTTATAACACTAGTTTGTCAAATATTATTATTGCACCTAAATATATTTACACGTAAATACCTCTGGTTTTAGGATAATACATCCAAATAAGAGTCATGTTTTTGATAGGGAAATACAATTACAATAGGTCATGGAATGCGAACCACATCACTCTGTCCAATAGAAACATGAGTAAGTAAATCACCCAATAAGAAAGCCACATCTTAGATTTTGCATCATCCTTTTATTTCACACATTAAACACTCATGTATGCAGGGTATAGTATACCAATCAATATTTTGACTAACAAATTTCCAGCTCCAAATATTGTGAGTGTGAAGGCAACAAATATAATACCTAAAACCAATTATCCAGGATTGACATTAAATTTGTGAGCAATTTGCTATAGTGGAGCTACATCACTAAAATCATCTGAAATTCTCTTAAATATCTCATCCAAATTATCTAATTGAGGCTCTTTCTCTGGTTTTTTAGGTCCTGAAGGTGGCGCAGGTTTATTTTCAATACTTTGATCTATTTATTAAACTTTTTCTTCAGACATTAAATTTGATATTTAATTTAAACAATTATAATCCATGTTATGATTATTTCATTGAAACCACAAAGTAGATTAGAATCTGTTATTTGAAATTATATATAAATTAAAAATCAAGTCTTTTTCTTCTATTATGCTTTCTGCTGTAATTATTGAAGTTGTTATTACAAGAACTATTACTATTGATAAAACTTATTATCTATATTTTGTGTTTATTATTAAAATGTATTATACATCTAAGAAACAAAATTGCTTGCGCTTTTTTAACTAGTCAATTTCTATTGTTATTGAATTCCAACTTAACTTTATGATTTCTTCAATTATTGTGATTAGATTTATTGTTACTTAATTATATTTTGTATCTCCTCAATATTAGATTTCTACAGTTATTATTATTGCTAAGTCTAATGCTAAATAGAGCTTCCATTAACATTCTCATAGCCTTATGACTTTGCTTAAGGAATCATTTCCGATTGCTCCTATTGAAGCCTTACAATAAATTTATAACTAAGTACCCATTAATAAGTTCATCTGGATTCATTCCTAGTTATTGTAAGTATTTTGCCTACCACTTTTTTCTTTGCTCCTTCTTTCTTCTGTTTATATCGTTATACAGAGCTTCTCTGTATTCCTTAATAGAGAACTTCTTATTGTCATTCATGGGTATTCTAATAGGCTCAGAACATTCAATTTCCTCATCAGGCGAAGAGAATTCTTTCAAGTATTTATGTTTTATGGCCTAATGCACAGTAAGTCTCTACTTTGGATTGAATTGTAATAGCCTAAATGATAATTAAGAATGATATTGAAACCTTCTTAACAAGTCTAAGCAATCTTCTTGAGCTCCTGAGAAAAATTATTAGAAGGATCTTCTTTTTTGAATTGACACTGAAGCTAAAATATTAACAGCTAAGGGAGATTCAAGTGATTCAATGTCTGCATCATTTGGTTTACCTAATAATTCGATAATTCTCTCAATTTAATTTAAAGTAGATGTTCCTGGAAAGATTGCCTTACCTATGATCAACTCACCCAAAATACAACCAACACTCCACATGTCCACAGCCTTGGTGTAATTTGTGGATCCTAGAAGTATTTCAGGAGCTCTGTACCATCTAGTAGCCACATATTCTGTCAAAACAGGAGGAGCTAAACGTTAAATTTAAAATTCATCGTACTACTGTCATCTTCTGTGATTGCTATGCTTCTAGCCAAACCAAAATCTGCTAATTTCATGTGACATTCAGAATTTAGTAAAATGTTTGAAGGCTTCAGGTCTCTATGAATTAGTTCTCCTGAATGTATGTATTTTAGTGCCTTCAAAATTTAATAAACAACGTATTTTTTATGAACTTCTTCAAGTATGCCTGCTCTCTATTCTATTTTATAAATATAATTACAATCACAGCATGCAAATCTGTTTCCATATAATCAAACACCAAATAAATGTCCTTATTGTTTTCTGCTTTTATGATATTCAACAATCTCACTATGTTTTCGTGTCCATTTAACTCCTACAAAAACATTATTTCTCTAAATGTTCTTTGAGCATCCGTAGCATTATGGAAAGCATCAAATACTTTTTTTAAAGCCACGACCTAAACCTTAAATAGCAACTCTTACTGTCTTTAGCTTCTTATCCACAGCCTTCCAAACTATTCCATAGGCCCCTTTCCCTAATTTTTGAATGATTTCGAATTTTCTAGCAATATGAGGTTCAATTTCTTCAGTCATTTAATTTATATTTAAAGTTTGCTCATATGAATTTCTCCTACAAAATACTATTTTGATGTATCCAAAATTAAGAGAACAATGGACTTAAAAATAAAAGGTTTTAGAAATATAAACCAAAATAGTTACATCAATATTACTAAAATGATATTAAATCAAACAAACGAAAATTATCTTATGATTTTCAGGAAATCAAAAACTTGAAATGTTCTTTCATACAAAAATCAATTTGTTTATTAAAATTATTCATAGAGTATGCTTAAACTTTGAATCTATATCTAGAAATTTAGAATTATATGTCAAAAAAAAAGTAAATATTTTAATATAATCTCAAAAATCATAGCTTTGAAAAACTATATTTGGGGGATTAATGAATTCATGAGTCCTTTTGATTCATGATATATGAAGATTTTTTAACATATTTTTGAATGTAAAATTCTAAATATTTGATTTAATATCTCAATTAAAAATATACTAAAGTTGAATTAGACAATCTAAAGTAATTCTAAAGATAGGACAGAAATAAAAGCTATATTTTTCTATAAATTATCAATAATTTATTATAAATCTTGATTTTATAAAATTATTTAGATTAATAAAGTCTATTTCTCGAAAATTAGAATTTCATTTTCTATATTAAATTCCTTCAATTATTTTTTCAACATAACAATTAGATGGAAAAGGAAAGAGTGGTTAAAAATTTGGCGGAGAATTTTAAATCAAAGTGATAACTTATTATAAGAACTATTTTCTATTATATTTGAGATTATCAATAATTTATATATAGCAACAGGATATTTCTTTCTCCTAAATTGAACTTATTACAGTATGATATAGCTTTGATTAATGTTTTTATAAATCAATATAATATTAACTCTTGCTTTATTTTTATCGATTATCATTCAAATATCTACTCATACATATTCTTATTTCTGCAAATAATTTAGAATTTTATAAATATATGTATAGAGTAGAAAAATAATAGAAATTAAAACATAGTAAATTTTAAATATTAAAACCATAAATGATAAATGGTAAAATATGAATAAAGAATCTGAAGTTTATAATAGTCATGTTCTTCAGATAACAGGAATCTGTTTAATTATGAATTAGTTAAAAATGATAAAATTATATATTAAGGTGTAATTTAAGAGGATGTGAGTTGCAAAGAAACAAGGGATAAAATGAGTTTAGATCAATCGGATATTGTAGGATACGTAATTAGATGGTATTTTGTAATGGTTATAAGCTATAAAATTATATCAAAATGATATTAATATTTTTAAATTTCTATGCTTAATCATTCGCTCTCTCCTCCATTATAAAGCTAATCCTCTTAAAATGCATTAACGGTTCTACCGCCTTCTGCTAATATTTCAGCAAGATAGAAAATTCATGTATCAAATTTACCTCTTAACATTACTGCTCATCATTTGTAATAAGCATTTTAAACTTATGGACATATTATAGACATTAGGATAATTAGGAAAACTCCAAATGGTAATGGTTTCATCCTATGATAGGGCTTCCACTAAATTTATCTTGTTATGCATTTATTGCATTTGCTGATAACGAATCAGCTGAAAAAGCAATAAAGGATGGTGGTTTGGCTGATTGGAGTGTCAAACCTTAAATTGATAAATAAATGGTTGTTAAATAGAGATCTCGTTCAAGATCGAGGTCGTAAGAGAAACATAGATAAGTGATTACAAGTGGTCATATTATTCCATTAGAACAATCCCCAAAAATATAAATCCAACTTTACGTAAGGGAATTATTTGTTAATGGTATATCGAAGAACTACGATGAACCACGAATTAGATAGGTATTTCAATGTGAAAATTATAGATTTTTTCTTAATTTGGTTCTATAGAGAGGATTGATCTGTATCCGAATAAGCATAATATATTTAACAGTTATATAAAATTTTTTACTGTATAAACGTTTTTTTATTTGAATTTAGATAGAATAAGCTATTTATGCTTTTTAAAATATGGATAGTATATAGTAATAGTTTTCTACTCAAATAAAAATATATTTTTCCGATCCTATCAAAAGACATAATATAGTTGGAAATAAGTAAACACAATTTTATAGCCTTTTTAGTTTATAAAATGAATCCTAATCTAAACTTTCATCAGTATTATTTATATTTTTTCCTCCGAATTCAAATAAAAAAGTCGATCATGCATTTTTATTAGAAGTAATGTTTCAAAAATCATATTTTGAAAGATTTGTTAAAATAATAAATGTCGCCCTCTCCTTTGGAATTACTATCAACAAGATTCTAATTATAAGTCCTACACTCTCCTTTAATTTAAAGATACTCACCAAGCAATTCAGATGAGAACATACCTGCAATAAAATGCCGCAAACCTTCTGGGAGATCCAAAATGTGAAGTGGGAATAGTCTCAATTCCTACACCTCAACAATTTTAACCTCAACTGCCCCTAATGATACAATAGTAGTAATTTACAAATAACATTATGATGCCCCAACAAATTCCACCCCAAAAACATCAGATGCCCTATTAAATCCCAGCTTATCCAATGCAATAATAGCCAATCATGTACTAATAGATGCATCATCATCATCATCATCATCAAATATAAAGCAATGATTAGAGGATGGAACAATAGCAATTTATGGATCCAACAAAATTCTTTTTTCATTAGCCTCAAACTTAAATTGAGCCTAAAACTAGATCCAACAACGCTTAATAAGATTCAACTTAATAAAACGGGAATTAGGAGATTCTAGATGGATTTTTGAACTTTTCTTAAAGTTAATAAAGATAAGACTTAAACGTTTTTTGGAGTGGTTTTATGTATAGAAGTAAGAGCCATAGAGTGGGAGTGGATGCCTATTGTGTAGAATCAGATGTAACATTTCTCTAAACTAAATAGCCCCCTATACAGATGAGTCCGTAAATACAAGTTAACTACAAGGGGAATTTCTCTGATGCTAAAAAATGCGCTAATGATTCATTTAAATTCATTTTATGTCCTTCAGATTAAACTTAGGTATTCTAAATAAATCTACATTAATAGCACGGTGCATTTTAAGAATATATCGATTACTTTCTAGATAAAAAGAAGATCGGGGTGGCTTAATTAGGAAATGGGGTGTTATATCTGTTGCCGCCATGTGAAATTGCTAATTCTATTATGAGTATTACTGGGTTGGAACTGTTAGCAATATTTTCTGAAGAAAAAAAGAAATCTTTAAATTATAGCGTAGATTATCAATGATGATTGTTATGGATATTTAATTATTTCTAATTTTTAAGAATATTCATTTTCAATATAATTCACATATAATTATTAAAGAAAATAGAAAATCGTTTTATTAATATATTAATATATGGAGGAATTATTCGCTCTTTAATAACAATTGGCAGAGATATAGGAGACATCAACAAAATACAGATTATCTGATAGAATCATAATTGATTTGATTGAAAAACTGGTTAAAGAATATGATTTGAAGGTTTATCATTCTACAGATGGTCAAAGTTTGGTTACTCCAAATTAGTTGTCAAAAGAGATTCATTAACTAATTTTATCAAATAAGAGAGTGGCTGTGAATCAATTGCCTGAAATATTGGGCATAGGGTTTGACAAGATCGAAGGATAAATAGAAAAGGATAGCAATGGTTGGGTAATTTTAATATTAAATATTGATAACAGGATGTTGTCAGAATGCAGGATGAAATGATGTCTCATGATTATATTCTAAATGTATGTGAGGAGATCAACGAAGATCTCTAGTAAAAGTCTCTTATTTCATTATAAGAAAGTAGGAATTTTAATTTTTATCATAGTCATGCAGAAGTATGCCCTCCCTATGTAATTTGTAATAAAGTATATCCTCAAACAAGTGGGGACAGTCATACAAGGAGTATGCAATGAAGACAAATTAACAACAGTGACTTATCAAGAAATAATAACAGCAAAACTTTGCGGAATTCTCAGAGCAACTTTGAGTCCTGTATCATTCTTAAAATTGAATAAAGACTTAGAAATTCAAAACTCCTAAAAGATTTGTGAATAATTGTTGATAACCAAATAAATTGATGGGAAGATCATTTCAGGATAGTATGTGAGTTCGAGATTTCTTCAAAATCAAGAGGCTCAAGTGAAATCGTTCTTTGATCAAAACTCTTATGTTGAATATGACAAACTTCATTAGCAGTTCTTCATATAAAAACCAAAGGAATATTTGAAATAGATGTTCAAAGAGAATGTGATATTCTTGGATACTTGTGGATTTAGCAGAGATGCCCTAATTTCCAAATAGGATTAAATCTAAGAATTACTTTTGAATGAAGGTCACACAAATCTGTAGGAGATATTGCCAGTCATTTTAAGTGATTAAGATATTGAGACCCTCTTCTCATTGATGTAATTGAATAATTGTGAGTATGCCAATTTTATGATATATCATAAACCATTTCTAGATAATTTGGCATTGGCATTCAAAGACAAGATAATTGAATCAATTTATTAGAATCCTCAGAAATTGATTGAATAACAACAAAACCAAGATGATGCTCCTTAAGACATATAGGCTTCAGCAGGAGGGTTTGCAAACAAGAAAAACAAAAAATAATAACAGCCATAAAAAAAGAAAGCATAAAATAAACAAGAATTATTTACTAATAAAGAAATCACTGATTTGCTAACTTAAAAAAAATTGGTTGAGTACAATGATTGCATTGATGAATTATTCTAGTTCTTGTAGCCAAGATTGTCTGCCTTATATGAGCAAATTAAGATTGAACTATTTGAAAGCAAGAAATCTGCATCTAGTTAGGTAATTCAGGAGATTCAAAAAAAAATTGAAGATATGGCTCTTGGTCTTCTGATAACTTAGAGATCATTATAAAAAATATAATAAGAGTGCCATGAAGTAAATACAAAAGTTTTAGTGGACAATTGCTTATTTGGCTATAGATTGCTTGTTGAGAACTTAGTTGTAATCACATGTAAAAAGTACAATATTCAACTCCCATAAAACCTATTTGCTGATCCCAATCATCAAAGTGTTGTGAATGGTTAGATTAATTTTGGATTATCAAAGTCTGGAAGAGTATTTTTGAACAAAGTGGCTTTGGGAGAAGCAATTCTATTTTTACCTAAGGAGTAATAGAAAGCTTTGAAAGAGGCAATGGAATTATACACAAAGAAGTCCTTAGATATCTTATCGCAACATTAATTTTTTGATGCCTTCAATCTAAAAGTGCATTTGGATAAAAAAAATGATAGAAATCTGCTTTTGTTTATTAAACACCATTGCAAAGAGTACATTAAATAAAGATAGAATGAAATATTCGATGAGAGTGTATTTAATTAAATACTTCTGGCAATGTCAACAGACTTGGGATTGTATTTTATAGGAAATTATGACCAACATGTTTATTCTGCTATCAGATAGATAGTTTATGAGTTATAAAGCGACAAATAGATTAAAAGCTTATTAAAGAATATCACAAGTATGTATGATTATCATTATTTAGATTCAATAAATCAATAATTGGAAATTACAGCCGAGGCTAAGGAATTATTAGAACTACTAAAGCTCTTATGATAGAAGTTTAAATTATATAAATATCTAAAAAACGCATATACATATAAATATAGTCATTATTATTGATATCATTACATTAGAAAATAAATTAAAAAATTTAAATGAAATACTGATTAAGAGGATTATTTAACAAGAGTTTTAATATTTTAATTTGTGATTTAATGTTCAGATTTCGAAGAGCCATTAACCTATTTAATAGAAAAGATGGATTCATTACTAAATTGAAAAACAGACTTCTTAAGGAAGATGAAGAAGAAAAATAGATAATTCCTCATTAAACTATGAAACAACCACTTAATGTGAAATAAGAAATTGAGCAGTTCATTTCATAATAAACAGAGATTAGTGATTTGGAAAGAATCAGAATGAAGAATTTAGATAATAAGCTTGGCACTAATACACATTTTCATGAAATACAATCATATGAAGAAAGATTGGATTCAGATAATGTGATGAGAAGATAAGTCTTGGCAAGAAGAGAACTACAAAAAGAGAAAGATTTAGCAGTTGCCCATTTGTTCGATCCAGATCCCCAATAGAAAATTAAGACTCCTTGGATTCGTAATATCAATGATTTCACATCTGAGGCTATCAAATAAAGTACTAATCTATTTGCAATATTTTAGTTCCTTATCCTAAGCATCCGAAAGTGTTTTAAGAAGGCGATTTCTTTAGATATTTTGGAGAAAAGCACTATGAAGTTGATAAAGTAGCTCAATTTGATTTTTCAGAATCACTGTATACTTAATTAGTCCAAATCTAAACATTGAAAAGGGAAGAAACAGTGAAACATAGATACTTTGAATTATTGGATTGCTATCAGAATATTCCAATTGTTTTTAATCAATACACATACTTCAGCAAAGATTCTAAAGAAGGTCATCCAGTTTATAATATATACAAGAGAAAAAATGAAAGTAAGAGTTTATAATCTATTTAATGAGAGCAGCAATTTAGAAAAAGAACTTATTAAAGATGATGATGAACTTGTTTTTAGTGGCAAAATAATAGCAGATCTGATTCCGAAACATTATGAAGATTTAATACTAGATATTGAAGTATTAGTCATATTTAAATTTAAAGGAAGAGAAGTTTCAATCCTTATATAAGGAATTCTTGCCTAATTCAACACATGATATATATGGATGTATAATCGAACAACTAGGTTTAAGTTTCTTAATTATTCGTTCTGATAAGATTCAATTGGTTCTAGAAAATGTCTCCAACACCTTTACTTTTATTGATAATTATCTTTACTACATAGAAAAATCTGATCTTGATCTCTAAAAATATGTATTAAAATTAAATTTGCAGAATTTTGAAGAAAGAAGCATTGTCTATTAAATTTCAGCTGGAGAACATGTAAAAATCAAGAATTTTGGAGTTGGAAAAGCTGTAATAGAAATTTAGATGGCTAATGAAAACAAATTTATTGATCTAAATGGAAATGATATTGTTTCTTATAAGGAAGGCTATAAATTCAGCATAGATTTAAATGCAGTTAATACATTTATTAGTTAAGCACCCTTAGAGGAATAACCAAAAGAAATTCGAACATAAGAGGGTCAACTTGTCTATTAATGTAAACAAGGTGGTATCCAATCATTTAGTGCAAATAATCATTTTTTGGCCATTCATGAAAGAAATTCATAAAATTTTATACCAGATAAACTAATAATTCTTAAAGAAAAGAAGAATCATGAATTACTGATATAGGAATCCTAATATTCAATAAATTTGGAACCAACTCAGATTAAAGATTCAAATATATTATATTTTCATTTGATTTGCCCTTATAAGCCATTCCAAATATTGAAATATAATATTGATATAAAGGCAATATCTTTACACTTCTCAGAATAATTACCAGGATTTGATCATACTAGACTTTAAGTTGAAACGTTCAAGATATCAGATGAATTTAACGTTTGTGTATCATTCTTACAGGACCTGCCAGTGCAGTTTGTTTAAATACAATTAATAGATCAAAATTAATTTGAATCTTTAAATTAAGAAGATGTAATACTTTATGAGAATGGATTTGCAATATGCTAGATCATAGTTAATCCAAGTTGCTAATAATAAGTTTTCGACAATCTTCAAAGGGTCTTTCAAGAAGTTTCTGTACTTTCTGATAAAATAATGTTAAAAACTAAGGGAGCATTGTCTGGTTTGATTGGCAGTTATACGCACTTCTTTGTTCAATAGTTTTATGCATTTTTATGCCATGTAATAGAATTATCAAATAGTTTAGAATGGATTATTTGATAATTCACAAAAAATGATTGATTTGCCGATAAGTTCATACGATATTACTAAGGTTCCTAGCCTGAGAAACACCTTTATAAGTTACACTTTGAATGACGAATTGACATATCAATCTTAGAAAATGGTTGCATTGTTGAGAGAAAACAAAGACAACGAAGTAGATTTGAAGTATTAAATTTATTAATAGTGTAGAAAGGAGTTTGGGGTTGTGTTGTAATAATGTGAGTCAGATGTAGATGAGGCTATATTTAGACTAACATTTATAATGTCTATTTTGTGATTATTAAGAGTATATTATCAATATTATAAAGAAACAAGTTTTGAATAGCATATAATAGGAATAGTAGCCTAAAATAATAATTATGAATTTGTATTTGTGTAATAATAACTCATTCTTCAGCAGCCTATTTTGCTTTGAATTCTTTCTCTTATTGTAGAGCATATTCAATAGTTCGCTGAAAGATAGATAAGGAATTCTTACTTTCTTGTTGTTGAATTAATAAACCCAGAGCCAAGGATAATAGCACAATGCAAAAATGACAAAGGAATTAGCGAAAATGTAGACTTACCAAGCCCAAGGGTTATCAGCAACATTTCTTCCCAAGAATCTCCAGAGGGCCTTCACTTTTGGATCAGCATTCAATCTAGATACTACTTATGGTTTTCTGACTTGAGATTGATATTTTATTAAATCATACCAAAACTTGGTTTGACTGTTTATTAATAAGGAATAGTCTTAAACCATTAAGGAGTGTAATCCTTTACATTGTTGTAAATCAATCTGCCGTAAACCATTAATAAATATATTAATCAAAATTATATATATTGGAGGATAGATGGAAATTCAAACTAATCAGAATGTTAGCCAATTAAATAACCGGTACCAGATTTATATAAATTAATTAATGGGTTTTCATATCTTCTGCACGGCACATAATGGAAAAGATGATAAAAATACCATAATAATCAAGGAAAGCAATAAATTTAAATAAATATATATTACGTATTAAATCATATGGTCTAAGTGTGAATATCAAATGAAATTAAAAGTAATTAAAAGGATGGCATAAAAATATTAATGATTTTTGAAAATATCTGTTTGAGAATTATTACTTGAACCTAAGAAAATTACTTTATAAATTTCTTAATTTCTCGAAATTTATAGAAGCAACTATCTTGAAGCTGAGAAACAAACAGCAATCAGGTTAATTATCATGAAATTATAGTTTTTATTTATGAAAAGTTCTGTTAGTTTGCATGCTTTAATTTCTAGATCGACTTATAGTGCTCTTAAACTGTTAATATTAATGGTCATTCTATGCTTGATTCAATTTTTAGCTCTCAAATCTGTAATACAAGTTAATGTTTTTTGATGATGTTCTATAATACGTTATAAGTTAATTTATAATTCGTTTTTGAATTATAACCTGAAGCAGGATTTCAAATTGCATGATTTTTTTAAGCTTTCTAAATAAATACTCTTAGTGCCCAATAATATTTCATATATAATTATAGAATATATTGTCTATTGAGTATAGAGTGTATTTTGACCTGCAATAAACTAAAAATATTAGAATTTTTGATTTTTAATTTACACATGAGTCCTTTTGTTCTATTTTGCATTTTTATTTTAGGGCACTCGTTGAAGGTCTCTTATAGCAATTAGTGTTCCTGCTCTAAATTTTCGTCAGACACTAGTTGTTTAGAGCAAACTAACTGCATCTGGAGGACTGAAGGTTGCCAAACGAGAGAATGCACTGAATACTATGATATGGACAAGTGTAATAGGGTTGCATCCTGCTCATGGAATGTATCAAAATGCGAGAAGTTCACTCAATGTGCAAATTTCTACATGAACGATTCTTATGATTGTTACAAAATAGGTGATCAAAATTTAAATCTTTTTTGTGAGCCTTCAGATGAAGGGCACATCTGTAAAGACTACAGAGTCCAACTATGTGGAGATGTTGAAGAAGATTGTACAGGATTTTAGAGTCAATGGAGTTTATGTTACTGGAATAATAACAGTTGTAATGTGGTTGATATACGGTATTGCGACAAATTGTTCGATGAAGATTTGTGTATAATATTTGGAGAGGGACTTGGATGTCAATGGAAGGACAACAAATGTACCGTAATATCATGTTCGGATTACACTTCTGAGAGTACTTGTGTGTTACAAAGACAAAATTTCATTTAGGATGATCCCCTGCTCTGTAAATGGAGTGAAATAAAGTGCGAGGAAGCCCAAGATGTTTCTCATCTTGATTTTTCCAATTGTCTAGTCAACTCCTTCTATAATTATATTTGGGATTCAATCAATAAACAATGTGTCTCTTGTTTAATCTATGTTCCCCCAAGTAAAGATCCAGTGTAGCCATGATGTGAAGCAAAATACAATTTTATTTTTAGATAGATAACATAATTTTTATTTTTGCATTAATTTTATATATCTCCTATTATTTCTTCATAAAATTAATAAATTGCATTAATTAATACAAAATTAATGTTATTGGATAAAATGTACTCATTCATTTTTTTTAATTAAAATTTATTATGATAACTCTTAGTTGGTTTAATTATCTATATATATACATAAGTTCAATGAGAATAAGTAAATTTAGAAAATAGATAATAAAATTTTTTGTCAGAATTTGCCAAACTAAGATTGAATTAAGAAAGTAGTAAAACTAGGTAAAATGATCCAATTGTTTATTTTCTAACAAAGTGTATCCAATTTTTTGTGATAACCCTATATAGATGAATTTGCAGTTAGACAAACTTTATATTTTAAAAGATATAGTTTGAATTATGACTATAAGATTTTTATATTATTGAAGATATCTAAATCAAGGAACTGTAATTGGAGAATTATAGTTATAAAGTTGATTATACTAGCATACAATATATATTTAATTTATTTCAAAAATAATGGGTAATGCATGCCGTTGTTAATAATTTACAAATGATAATTTAGAACTGAATTCAGGAAAAGCAGAGGGTGCAAATAAGAATGGAGACTCAATCACCATTCCTCAATAGAATGGTACAACCATTTCAAAAAAGACAACTCAAAAATAGAATGATGATGAAGGTGAGGATGATGATTAACCATAAAATATATAATAAATCGAAGTAACTATGTATAATAGCATTTTAGCTGAAAAGAGGAGACCGAAAGAAATAAGCAAAGATAAATGCAGTGTCAGATACTGTAGAGATATTTGAAAACATTCTGAAAGTTGAGAAACGAAAATCTCCTTTCGACTATCAATTAATGCTAAATGCCTTTAACGATCATTTCATATTTAAGTCAGTGCCTCAAAGTGACATAGAATTTGTAGTGGAATAGATGTTCTATTGTACTGTTCCAGATGGTTAATTTGTTTTCAAGTAAGGAGATAAAGCTACTTCCTACTTCCTTATTGAGAGGGGTTAGTGTTAAATAATCATCAATGGAGAATTGAAGAAAACTTTAAAGAGTGGAGAAGCCTTCGGTGAGTTAGCCATGCTATATAATGCACCTCGAAGTGCAAGTGTCAAGGCAGTTGGAGGTATGATCAGTTAAATCATTTATTTTTAGACTGTGCCTTTTGGGCTATTGATAGAAACACCTTCAGAAAGGTTGTGGAGTAGTAAAACCAGAGGAATTACGATGAAAATCGTGAATTCATGAAAAAAGTGGAATTTTTTTGTAATTATATAAATAGATTAAATAGCCTTTTTAACTGAGGAACAAAGAGATGCTATCTGCAATGTTCTAATTACTTTGTTATTCAAAAAGGGAGAAATAATAGTATCGGAGGGGGATGTGGCTAATTCATTTTATATCATTAAAAAAGGGAAGGTGTCAATTATAAAGGGAGACAAGGAGGTGACTTAGATGAATGCAGGAGAATCATTTGGAGAAGCAGCATTATACTAAAGTTGTTAGCGAGCTGCTACTGTCAAGGCAGTTGATGAAGAAGTTAGATGTCTGTCATTATCTAAAGATGATATCTAAAAGATTCTAGGGTAAAAGATCTAAACAGTTAAATATATAAACACTTAGAAGTGGGCTTTGTAACAGAACCCAATCTTAGGGAAATTAACATCAATTTAAATCGAGAAGATCATCTAGACTGTGAGATAAGTGCATTATGAGAAGAATGAAATAATTGTAAAGGTTGGACAACAATGTCTGAAGGTTTATATAGTTTTAGAGGGTGAAATAGCGACAGTAACAAATTATTTCGTAACTATAAGATATTTAGATTCCATCAAACAAATATGTATTCGGTAAAGGCAAAGTTTTTGGGGATCAATATTTGAAGTCGTCTGCTCTAGATAATAAAATGGCTGAGAGTTTGCAAGTCATATCAGAAGAAGCCATCATTGCAGAGTTTGAAATCAAAACCTTTATGCAGATAATAGGAGGGAGTGTTGAATAAATGATACAAAAAAACGAGAATTCTCACGAACAAAAGTATCTCAACCGTCCCAGTGCTATATCAAAAAAAGACTATTCCAACCTTACATTGGATAAGCTTATTTGTATCAAGAAGTTGGGACAAGGTTAATTTGGTAATGTATATTTGGTTAGGACCTCTTAAGAGGACAAAATGTATGCATTAAAATGTATAAGCAAAGCTCAAATTGTGGAATAACATTTAGAGAGACATTTAGCAGTATTCCTCTATCTTATTATTTTAGCAAGAGAAATAAGTGCTTCAGACTATTAATTTTCCTTTTTTAATGCAATTCTACAAAAGCATGAAGGATTAGAATTACATTTACTTTCTGATTGAATTCATAAAGGGCATGGAATTATTTGATGTGATTAGAGAAATTGGACTATTGACAGTGACGGACTCTCAATTTTATATTGGATCCTTGTTGATTTGCGTAGAATATTTACACAAACTGTAAATCATTTATAGAGATATCAAACCTGAAAACATTATGGTCGATGACAAAGTATAATTTTATATTGATATAGGGCTACTTGAGAATGATTGATATGGGTACGGCCAAATTCTTGAATCAAAAATCCATCAGAACCTACACCATTATAGGAACTCCTCATTATATGGCACCAGAAATCATTACAGGCAAAGGATACACTTTTACAGTTGATTTATGGTCAATCGGTGTTTGCTTGTACGAGTTTATGTGTGGAGGTGTCCCCTATGCTGAAGATGCTGATGATCCATATGAGATTTATGAAGAAATTTAAAAGAAAACCTTAAATTTTCCACCTTTCATGAAAGATAAAAAAGCCAAAAAATTAATTGAATAATTGTTGTCTAAAACCCCAGAAGTTCGTTTAGGGGGAAGTTATGCTGCATTAAAGGCAAATACTTGGTTTGACAAATTCGATTGGGTACATTCGATATATGAATCTTTTTAGGATAAACTAATGGACAAAGAGCTTAAACCGCCTTTTATTCCAAAGAAAACTAGAATGATCTAAGATAAGGAAATACAGAGCGCTCTTGCTACTGGAAAATTAGCATCCAAAGAAATAAATACAGTTGGGGTTGTCTACAAGAAGGAGAAAGCTAGAGATCCAAATTGGGACTCAAATTATTGAGATTTTAAATAATATACTTGGAAATTATTATATTATTTAAATAATGCTTCTACGATGATGAAATCAAGAATGAAGAAATAATAAATATTTGAGACCTAATTTTTGGATGATTTGAGCGAAATACTTATGAAGAGAGTAGGTTGCTTATTGAGTTAATTAATAATTAAATTTATATATTTATTTTAATTTATGAATTAACCTTATCTTCATCCAGCCAATCAAATTATTCAGGATTCAGCTCCCAAAGAAACTCTTTATGTAACTGGATTGAATGATAAAATTAAACTAGAGGACTTGAAATTTGTGTTGTACATACTCTTTTCATAATTCGGAGAAGTCCTTTAAATGGTCATGAAGAAAACACAGAAATTAAGAGGGTAAGCCTTTATAGTATTTTAAAACATTACTTATGCTACTAATGCTAAAGCAGCTTTATCAGGTATGATTGTTTATGATAAACCATTGGTATCATCTATTCCTGATATTTTAGATTATTGAATTTGCGTACAAGAAAAGTGTTATTTTCGATAGGATTGAGGGCAAATTTTATTATAAGCAAAAGCAACACAAGGAATTGTAACCCACTTTGCCAAATGAATTGATAAAAGAAAAGAAACAGAAAAAGTTTGAAGAGAAAATACAAAATAGTGGCAATTTAAATTAGGGAGAAATCAATAATGTCTTGTTGATAGAATCATTGCCTCCCTTTGTTACAGAGATCATGTTATCCGAGCTATTTAGGTAATACCCTGGTTATTCACTCATTAAGTTGATACCTGCTAGAGGCTTGGCATTTGTTGAATATTAGAATGATGATCAAGCCACAGTTGCATTAAAGGGTTTGAGTAACTTCAAAATCACTCCTGAGTGTCAATTAAAAGTAAAATATGCCAAAAAGTGAAGAGTATACAAATAAGATTATTTTTAATACCCTTTATTCATTTCTGCTTATACTAATTAAATTTAATTAATCTTATTTATATATCAATCAGTACTCAATCTTTTTATCATAATTAGCTAATGCTACCATAAATGCTTATAAAGGTGAGAAAGGACTTTAAAAATCTAAATTGAATTTCCCATCATTTTCTTTTCCTAATTAAACATAGATCTATTCAGGTTATTCATTTATTTATATTAATTAGAAGTTTTTTATTGATGAAACTTTGACTCTATCATAGAAATTCAAAGTAAAGCTCTTTGTTTTTTCATTCCACTTTGGTTTTCTGTTCATAAAAATATGAGAATCATCTTAAGGAAATCGAAACTGAAATATTTTAATATAAATATACTTCTTATTGTCGAGGTTCTGTGGGTTTTGAGGAAGTGATGAATTTCAATTAGCCTATAGAATTTCGTACAGGTAATTTATTTCTTTTTGGATTATTACCATTATCATAAAACAAATAATCATATTTCTTTTTACAACTAACTTGTCCAATAAAATTGGATGATTTTCTCTAAATTTTATCTTTGTTCATGCTAATAATAAATTTATGAGATTATTTCTTTGCTGCCAAAAAGATCTTGCCATTTTTCTCCAAATAAAATTTAGGTTTCAATTTGTTTAAACCAGACGTATTAATTATTAGAGTACACTAAACTATTCCCTTTTCATTTAAAGGGGAAGTCAGAAATTCCTTAATACTCTAAAACTCTAGAGTTTTATTGACCAATGGATAAGCTGAAACTACAGAGGCATTTGAAATTACTGAATTTTGAAGAGAAGGTCCCACTTAATCAATTTTTTTTGGGCTCTCCTCTGCATGTATTTATTATTGATCCTCATGTGGAGATTATCGATTTTATTCGTTTAAATCATTGTTTTCTTAATAATGAATATTTTCTTCATCTTCCTTTTCTGCTATTTCTTGGAACTAAATGACTGAACCAAAGTCATCATCTTCGCTTTCTTCCTATTTGGGCTAAATCTGATTTTCCTACTTGAAGCGAATAGTATTTTCAACTTTAATCTAAAATTGTTAGTCACAACTTAATTACCTAATTTATGTCAAATTTTTTATCCTCTTGATAGTATGCTTGATTTTGGCCTAGATTTTTATGAAACTATTAATTCTTAATAATTTTTGGAGGACTTGATGGACGCTGATCTTCAATTTAAATTTTAGGAGTAATAGCCTACTAATAAAGAAAATAAGGAACATTGCTAGCATATTCATCGAAGTTTATTATGTCGATTGCCTCAATATTGTCATTCTCGTTGAACATATTTAAAATATTAAAAATAAGTGATTATAATTCAATGCTTTTCTGTATCTAAATCAGGGATTTTAGTTTAAAGAGTAGAAGATTAGGAATTCTTAACACTCGAACATTTTGTAGATATCCAATATAAAGTATGGTCAATTCTTACTTCCCAATAGCAAACCAAGTTATAAAAGTAATGCGCATAAATATATCCTGCAGGTACCTATAATAATTTTTATTTAAATTACATCTATTGTATAATGAATTCTAAAAGATATAACAATAAAAGCTTGAAAGAAAGAAGAAATAAAAAAGAACAAGGCAAACCATCTCTTACCCAATTTCCTCATTTCCAAAGCACAGATAACCAAGAATCCCACATGACCCTAAAATTTATAAACAAATTCTTACAGAGTAAAAGAAATCTGAATAATTACCATATTTTACAACAAAAGTGGGGACTCCTGGATCCTTCCAGTAGTAATTATCAGCAAACTGTAGTTTAAAAATATTCAAATGAATTGCCCTTATTCCATAGAAAATGATTAAAGCAGCAAACAGTCTGAAATTTCTCACATAAAATACCCAGTACAGACTGACATAGAAAAAGGCAAAGTCTAAAATGAGGCCAGAGAGGACCTGCATTAGAGAAGCAAACCTAAATTTAAATTGAACATGTACCATGTATGAGAATGATATAATTGGTTGATATCATGTGTGATATTGTGGCCTATATCAAATATGCCTTTGATGTCATCCTGAGGTGTGCCCAAAATCTCACCGACTTGGGTGATCACAATATAACTGAAAAAAATGAAAATTCTAAAACGAAAGTTGTAACAAGGGTTCTCAGGAACAGCACTCTGTCTGTGATCGAATTTTAAAGAGGCCTCAAGTTTTTGAACTTCGTAAATTGACGAATCTTATTATTATTTATTTGAGATATGCATTTTAATAATATTATTTATTTAAATTAATTATCCTTCATTAAGTATGGCAATTTATATTGTAATTTAAATTTTTTATTTAAAATGAAAGTAACTGATTTTAATTCGTTGTTATTTTTCCCATCAGAATTATCCATAAGAAAATTGCTTGTTTATTTAAATATATATAATTATTCATTCTCTGATCCCTAAGGCAATCTGCAACTTATCTACCAGCATGGCCCCACCAATATCAATTGCTGCACTATACAAGTCAGCCATCTCTAATTTCATTTTGACTAACGATTACGCCTATATTTCAATCTTATCTTCTAGTTCCTTTACTTAATTCTTATATTTATTCTCTATTTAGGTGTTGGTTAACAAAGCCCTTTCCAAAATTGTCTGATACTCTTTTGATATTTTGAATCGCTCATCTGTAGCATTAACATTTTAATCTTCTAAATCCTTAGTTTTAGTCGTTTCATTTCCTTTATTATTATTGGTATTTGCATCCTCCATTTATTAGAAAGCTAAAGATTCTCTATGACTTACTAGTATACTAGTTCTTATTTAAGCAATACTGTTTCTTTAAATTGCTTTATCTAATCTCTATAATTATAGATCTGATAATTAAAATTCTAATTCAGCTATTTTTTGCTCATAAGTTTAAATCTTTTCTTTACAATTACATTATTATTGCTTTTCTTCAGCATTCTTAGGTTTAGGCAAGTCACCTTTGGAAGCTTTTGTTGATTCCTCCTTCAAAGTTTTAAGTTACACTTGAAGTTCAGATCTGAGTTTTTTTTCTTTCTCATAAGCTTATTTCATTTATGTGTTTTATAACTTATACTAATCAAGAGTTTGTGAAAGTGCTTCTTCCATTTAGATATTATATTGCTCAAGTTCAGAAATAAGATCCTGCTCTTTTTGAATTTCTTGATTTTTCTCCTTTAAGGCTTTTTATTACTCAGCTAGTTTGGCTTATAGGAAAACCTTTTCCTACATAGACTCTGCTAATTACTGTTTACATTTTGCAAAGTTTGTTCTCATACTAGCAAGTTGGGCTTTAGCCTCTTCAGAGGACTTTAAAGTTTCAGATTCCTATTATTTCTATTGATCTATTTGTAATTGTAGAATTTTCAATTATTCATTCTTTCTATGATATTTATGAAATAATTCATACTGTTCTATGGTTTCTTTAAGCTTAGCAAATTCATCGTTTTTGGTGTAAGTTTGCGATTGATATTTTGGATCAGAGAACTCAATATTTAATATTATATTACTTATTAGCTTTATTCCAATTTTAATTTGTATTAGCAAACTTCTAATTCTTATTCTAATTATTATACTCTTGACTCAAAGTGTTATTGAGTAAGATTATAATTCTGCAGTTTTCTTTGAATGGCTCTTCTTAACAATAAGAGAGGCTCAACAAGTTCTTTTTGATCCTCTAAGAAGCTTGGCACATCCTCAACTGATCTCTATAAGTATTAGACTTCGCTATTGTAATCACTTAGGGTTTTTTGATTACTCTCATATTTGGATTACCATATTTATATTTGATTTTTCAATCTATTTATTTATTACTCTGATTTAGATCTAACATTTATTTCATCTATCTATTTCTCAGAGGATATAATCTAAGTTTTTGATTCATGGCTTAATCTATTAGATTCAACATCTTTTCTAAAAGATTCATCCATTTTCTATTATAAACTTTGAACTATCTCATCCTTTTTGGCCAATTCAGATTCATATTTTTATTGTAAATTTTCGAACTCTTATTATTTAAGCTTTAAGGCTGATTACAAATCTTCAATTAAATTCTCATTTTAAATAGCATTAGTTGACTATTACTACAATAAAAAACACAAATATTTACATCTGCATGTTTTGAATTGATATCCTTTTATTCAGCTAATTCTTTCTCCAATAATAAATTTCGCTATTACAATGCAGAGATTGTTCCAGATGTCAAATTTTTCATATTCTGAATTTATTAATTTTTCTCTGTGACTTAATTTTTCAAGGCTTCAATTTCTTGATTAATTTAATTAATTTTTTGGACCAAAGACTCATTTAATTCTTTTAATTCCTCTTTTTCTGAGTTTATTTTTTGTAAATCCGATTGAATCACATATTCTGCGCTCTGTTGTGAATTTTAGCTATTACTAGATTTTGATTTAGACTTCTCTTCTTGAATTTATTTATTTAATTTAGACAGTTCTTCATTTTACTTTTCAATCGTAAGTCTTTAAGCTTACAATTATAAATTAATTTATGCATTATCATCGTGAAATAATTAAATCTTCTTATCTTAATCCTTTAATTATTATTCATATGTTTTTATCATGTTCTAATGGATTTCTTGTTCAACCATATCATTAATTTTACTCTCAAGTTATTAAATAAATTTATTTTATTCATTAATTTTGACATCTTTATTGATTAATAACTAATTTTCAATTTCTGGTGTCTTTTATTTCATTCCAGATTCATCTAATTTTTTTTCTGGTAATAAAACTTAGTCTGGGGACTTTTATAAACTTTAATTATTAAATGATTCTTGGCCAGAAGTGATAACAGAAACTTATGATAAATCTAAAGATTAATCATTAGTTTCAACGCTATTGTAAATTGTATATAATACTCGTTCTCAAGCTCAGCCAATCTAGTTATCTTAAAGTTAACCAATAATTTTGCTTTTTTATCTGGACACTTGTCTAACGCTAATGCTTCTTAAAATTCTAAGTTGAATCTTAAAAAAATCTATTGTACCTAAGTTTTATGAATTCAAATATTGGGAGAATTCAAGGTTATAAAAACCAGCGCTTTTCTATCCTTTTTCAGTCACTAATATAACAACTAATTAGGCTTTATTTTCTTCTATGTTTCCATCTTGCGTCAGAGTAGCATTTATATTAAATTGCAAATTTTCATTAATAATAGCTATACCCTATTATAATTCATAGTTTTGCTGGGTTTCAAACTTTTAAGAACCTAAAAAATAACTAAAATGTTCGAATACCTTTTTTAATGACAACTTGAACCTTGCAGGGAAAATGTACTAATAATTAAACATTCAAGATGGTGGCTTCGACTAAGAACTTGTACCCTCTTCTATTCATTAATATATAATATAACAAAATAATTACAAAATTATTTAGCAGCAATAATTTTATTATTATTTAGAAAGAATTACGCTGAGTTATTTTACTTGATAAATAGAAAATATGAACCCCCATTACAGAATAAGATTACATGAGATGTGGGCATATACTTTATCCATAAATTATTGCTTGACTGAACTAGAACAATAATAATAACCGTTTTCTTATGACAAAATAACTATTAATAAGTCTTCTAGGCGATAATATATATTAATTATCAATGCTTAAGATTGCCAATATAATCCTGCTCTAAAAAAGCATGTCCATTGACCCAGGGATGGAATTGGTTAAACAATTTTGTACAGTCTTTTCCTGCTCCCAACATCAATTTTTCTGCTCCTCCAGGATGATAATCCATATATAATGAAATATCATACACCTTTCCATTTAAAACTGTCCAAACATCTCCAGGTGTATTGTGTTTTGAAACCTCTTCAGCAGTATAATTCTTGAAAGCTGGCTTATTCTTTCTCGGCTATTAAACAAACTACATTTGGCCTCCTTTTACTTGAACCTTTGCCCTCTTTGCAACCTCCTCCTATGGGAGTAAGGGAGCAATAAATCTGCTCTCTGCAAAATTAGGTTTGCTTGACAAAAACGCCCCTGTGCTTTAATTGAAAGACGACAGCATTTTCTTTATTTGTTCAAATGTGATTTCTGTGGATTCAGTTTTGCGTCCATTCCTATACTTTTCCTTACAAATCTTTCCATCTTTAGGCTCATAGGTATACCTGACCTCTTTTTGAGAAGTAGAATCCATGGCATTTTTCACTCCAGGAACGAACAAATATACGAAACGATTGTCCACACACTCCTCTAACGTAAGTTTTTACATCTTTTGAGATTGTAGCAATATTTTATCTGTCATTAAGAATTTTTTATAGTCCATAATGATATAATTTAGAATTAGAAGAATCTCTTCTTTAGTTGCATTCAGATGTAAGATTTCATCTATTCTATCATCTGTAACAATTGTAGTTTTCTTATCTTCCATGGGTAAATTGCAATTTTAAATAAAATATTTATTTTAGTATTTGAGAAATAATTCTTAATTTTAATTTATTTTTTTGTAAATCTAAAGATTAGCATTTAATACAACCTATTTTTTTGACTTAAATTATTCTTTAAAGCTATTTTATCTTGTAGTATGAAATTTCATTTAAATTTCTCTTGCATAACTTATGATAATCAACAATAGGGAGGTATCAGAAAACTATTATATTTACAATAGGATTATTAAATGAATTGGATTTAAAAACAAGTCAAATAAAAGTTAAGTTCTTTTCTAATTATTTCAGTATATTAGAGTTTTAATTTGTTATTAATTTTTCTTAATTTCAGCACTGCTTTAGAATAAAGATAAATATGCAATAAAAGATTTATGACTACTACGATGACTAACCTATGTATATAATTAATATATATCAAGAAGAATGTAAAGTAATAATCATCACCAGCCCAAATATCTAAAGAAAAATATAGGTATTTTAAAATAGAGTTTCTTTTTAATTGTAAAGAGAATTAATTAATTTTTTTTGAATAACACGTTAATGAATATACAGAAGTGGTTAACTTTATTCTAGAGCACGAAATCAATTCTTTGAAGAATCCATTTAAACAGATCATAATTAAGTTTTACTTAAAAAAAGTATTAATAGGTTACCTAATTAAATGAAGAATGGATTTTTTAGGATTTTCTTTTTAATTTGATTCCTCTGATATTCTTTTACCAAGAGTGAGTAACAAAATATAGAAAAAAAAGTTATTGAAATAGTAAATAATTAAAAATAGAGATATGTGAGAAATATATAGTGTAAAAAGAATCTCAGTTTTATTGCTCTGTATAAATTGTATCGACAAGAGTTAATATTAACATTTCCGGTATAGTCTAGTGGTTAGGATATCAGGTTTTCACCCTGGGGACCCGGGTTCAATCCCCGGTATCGGAAAAATTTTTTGTTTAAAATATATATCGTTTTTTTGAGTTGATTTGGTTCAAGTATTATTTTCAAGTATTATTTTGTGTGGGAATGTTGAATGGAGATTTTACAATTCATAATAATCAAGCAATATTCACAAAACAATTTTTAAATTTATTATTGACTATTTCCTTAATTTTTTGTCTGGTTTCTCTCTTTTTTGAACCTTCTGCCAAAATGATGGCATTATGGTCAGCTCCATGATTCCAAATATATATTTCACTATTGAATTCTTATAACAATTGTCGCATTCCGGTGAATCTTTCATTTGTTGCCAAAAGTAATGCCTAAATAGAGGTTTGGACCAATGGAGTTAATTGAATCTAATCTTAAATAAATATTATATACAATAATAATGATTGTGTTGGTCATGGCAATAATTGTACCTATGGCTGCATATGATAAGGTATTATCAAGCATGCATTCTAGAAATGTGCCTATGTTGAAGAGTAATTCACATAAGAATAGCATAGTGATGGCATGCATATTCAAATAATGAGTGTAATAATATTTGGATGGATTTGAACCGATTAAATCTTTGTAGTTGTTTATAAACTATTGAAGTTATTCCTTGTCAGTAATGAAATTTGGTTGTATGTATTCAACAAACAAGAAGATTCCTGTGAATGACAAGGCTATTCTCAATGAGGCATAGTACAATTCATTGTTTTATTAATGTTCATCAGTAGGATGATTGATGACATGAAGATCTTCCAGGATTTCATGTGCATTTCTTGATATTTGGAACATAGTCAATATTGATACATGAATGCATAATGTGAAAGAGGATAAATATTCTAATCTCTACATTCCAAATGGAAATGTTTTTGTTGGCTGAAATGTTTTTGCTTTGATACCACAATAGATGGCAAACACAATTACTATTGAATTTAATATGCAATCAAAGCTCTCTTCTGTCAGATGAACACTTGAACTTGTTAATCCTGAATAAAAGGCTTAAACAGCTAGGGCAATATACAAAAAGGCTATGATTATAGCTTATTTATAATCTGAACTTCCAAATATGAATTTTATAATTTATGTATCTTGACTTTATTCTAGTTCAGGTTCAAAATGATCACCATGATCATGATCGTGGTCATGATGATCGTGATCGTGTTCACAATGATCATGATCATGGTGATTATGATCTTGATGATTATTATGGTTATGAGTATCACAATTATGTTCTCCACAATCACAGAATGTTAATGACTATTATTCTGACATTTAATTAAATAAATAATAATAATTGATGTTAATCATCATTTTGTTAAATTTATAAGTTGCAGTATACACGCGTTATGCAGCTAAATAAGTTAAAACTACTGCTGCCTTTCAATAATTTAAACTTCATACAAATGAGACTTCAGCATCAAGAGCAGGACATAAAATTAATTTAGAATAAAATCTCATTTTAGAAATTAGATAAGAAAACATTGATTAAGTTGATATTCAAATCTATGATGAGGCAAATAAGCATTTTAGAATACCATCAGATCCTGTAATAGAATTCACTTATAATAGCCTTTCAACTATAATGATGTGAAGGATCCTTAATAATTGGACCATTATGATTATGAGGTCAAAGTACAAGAAAATAATATAGCGATACAAGTACAAAGAGATAATGCTACCATTTTTTAAATAACCGATTTAATCTTTAGTGAAACATATATTGAATTCACTCATACTCCACAAAATAAATAAATGTGGGGTTTAGGAGAAAGAAATTAAGTTGGATTTCGTTTCAGAGAAGGAATCTACACACTATTTGCAAGAGATGAGCCAAACATAATAGAAGATGGGAAACGACCAGGAAAGCACGTTTATTCTAGTCACCCAGTCTTGTTAAGTATGGAAGAAAGTGGTAAATTTAATGTGATTTTCTACAAAACTTCATCGCCAATGGATGTTACTTATGAAGAGGATAAAATGAAATTCATAACTATAGGTGGAATCATACATATAAAATTATTTTTGGGTGATTCTTCTCCAAGAACTGCAATTAAAAAATATCATTAATATTTGGGTGGTTGGATGCTTCCACCTTTTTGGGGATTTGGATTTCATCAATGTAGATGGGGATATAAAAACAGTAGTGTATTAATAGATGTTGTACAACAATATTAAAAAAATTACATACCTATTGATATCATTTGGACTGATCTTGACTATATGGATGATAGATAAATATTTTCTGTCGATAATTACAATTTCCCCAAGAAAGATTTCTAATATTTAAAAGGGTTAGGTGTGAGATACATTCCTTTGTTAGATGTGGCTGTTGGAGTAAAATATGGGACTAAAGACCAAGGTTACAAAAAAGGAACAGAATATGATGTTTTTTTGTATTCACCATATACTGGATATCGCTTTTAGGGTTATGTTTGGCCAGGTGATTCCTATTTTCCTGATTTCTTTCATCCAAATATCAGCTAATATTGGAATGAGATGCATGAACATTTATACGAATAAGTGGAATTTGATGGACTATGGGTTGATATGAATGAACCAGCTAATTTCTGTGAAGGAGAATGCAATTGGAGTAATCATCATCGTGATCATCCTAAGAGGGAAGACAAATTGAATTAGGAAATCACATTTCCATACATCCCAGGAGAAATACCATTAGCTAATAAAACATTACCTCCTCATTTGTTACATCATGGACAATATTTACATAAGGATGTTCATAATCTCTATGGAATCATGGATTCTTACTATACTTATTAGGCTTAAAAAGCGTTGGGGAAGGTACAACCATTTCAGATTACCAGATCCACATTTCCAGGTACTGGTAAATATGCTTAACATTGGACAGGAGATAATGGAGCATCATGGGATTTCCTTTATTTATCTTTGGGACAGGTATTTTAATTTTAAATATTCGGAATTCCAATGGTTGGAGCTGATGTTTGCGGATTTATGGGTGACACAAACGATAAGCTCTGTTGTAGGTGGATTTAGTTGGCCTTCTTTTACCCCTTTTTCAGAAACCATAATAATGATTTATCAAAACCATAAGAGTTCTTCAATCTCGGAGTTCATGTTGTTTAATCTGCTTAAAAGAATATCCATCTTAGATATACATTATTGAAATGGTTTTATTCTGTTTTCATTCGAGAGTAAAATCATGGCTCAAGTATAATATAATAAATAACTACTAGTAATAAACCCCTTGTTTTTCATCTTCCCTGAGGATTACCTTACATATAGAGATTTTGTGATGGATACTCAATTATTAATTGGTGAAGAGTTAATGGGTGCTCCAATTCTCAAAGAAGGAGTGACAAGAATAGCCTATTTTCCAGATTCAAATTGGTATGACTTAATTACTGGATTGGAATTGAAGGGCAAGTAGGATCACACTCTGTATTGTTCGTACAATGAAATAGTGCCAATATTTATCAGAAGTGGATACTTAGTGATACAAAATACAAAAGAGATCATTAAAAATCTGAAATCCTTAGATAATCATTATAGGATTATTGCAGCTCCAATCAATTCAGAAGCAAAAGGAGTGTTTGCAGATTTGGAAAATTTTGAGGATGAAGAGAAAGCACTTGAAGCTTAACTCATTAATTTCAAATTAGTAGTCGAGGAGCAAAGTGTGAGGATTAGTATTTCCAAAAGTCACTCAGAACTAATAATTGATGAAATACTAATTTATGGATTAGAATGTTCGTATAAGCAGTGTACATCTGGGTATTATAAATACAACTCAGTATTCAAGGGTCCATTTAACTTGGGATAAGATAAAACTGAATTAGTGCTTAAATGATGTATTTTTGTTCAATATCTAGATTTACTTTATAATTTGACGTCGAAGATATTTTATTAAATAAATATATATCATCTTTTATGGTGCTTCTTGTGGTGTCTATCCTTTTTATGTCTATGCTTTTTGTGCTTCTTCCTTTTAGATCTACTTCTACTAGAATCTGAAGATGAATCAGACGATGAGTCACTATCAGAATCAGAAGAACTACTGCTTTCTGGTACTTTTTATTTGATTTCAACTGGCTTTGTAAGAGTTGGTTAAACTAATTAGGGTGGTTATTGGATTTATTATTATTATTGTTATTGTTGTTGAGTTGATTATGGCATTTATTCAGTGATTCCCCATCTCAATTCCTCTTAGAACTTTTCAACATAAGCATAATCAACTAATTTTAATTTGAGTTTTTCATTTTTATACTCAAATACCTTGTTTCTGTCATTGATTAATCTTTTAGCATCTCTCTCATTTTCATATCTAACAAATGCTACATTTCTGGTATTACCTGTTTGACGATCAATTGGAATTTTCAATTCTTTTATTTTGCCTTCCTTTCTAAATAATTCCATCAATTCCAAATGACTAGCTTTTTCAGGTAAATTCTTTATCAGAATTGTATCTTCAATGGCTCCTGATAACGTAGCCTTCAACTCTTCTTGACTCATCTTTCCCTTGTTGATTCGTTCCAATTGTTTTAAGTCATTTCGTAACTTCTCAATTTTATCTTTCAACCACTTCTTACAATCATCATAAGATATTAACACTTAATATATTCTGGTACTCTTAGCAAACTTAATCTTGTCTTCATTAGCCAAAACCACTGGTAAATGGGGTTCAACAAATTATTCATTATGAAAAGTGCCTCCCTTCGAACCCAAATCAACTAAACACACTTATGATTAATTATTGATAAAAATAGCTGCATGTCTCCTGGATATAGAAGGATGTGCCAAATGAACATGATTTCTTTGATGAGATCCGAAATATAAGAAGGCTGAATGTTTCATTTCAATTTTAGGCAAATTCTCCCCCTCTATTTATTAATTTTATGTATTTACCTTTCAAAACCTTCAACTCCACCTTAGGAATCATCTTTGACTCTTATTCAATTGGAAATGTCATCAATAACCACTTGTCTTGATCCTCGTAATTATTAATGTCAGTTCTGATTTGTTCGAGTAATCTTCCTATTTAGTTCTGACCCTTTCCATCCACTACTCCCCAATACTGATTGCTTGGAGTGGAATGTGTAAATGTGTGAATCAATTAATAGTTATTTGTGGCTCTCAATGAATCTCTGATGTCGGCATTCCTCCTGAACTTATCACGCAACAACACCTCCATTATTCGCAGTCTTTGTTTCGTCCAATGTGGGGGATCATCTATATGCTAGGCTATCTGATAGACTTCCTGAACTGATTATGCCTATTTCACTCACAATTCATATTTACATTCACAAATTTCTATCTCATTTCCTCATCCTGGGTTCTTGCAGATTAATATGCAGCATAGACTGAATTATATATCAATCCCTATATTAATCAATTGACTTCTCTACCTAGTAATAAACAGCACAAGGATATTCATTCGCCAAAAATTCAAATTGATCTGTAAAGGATTCAATTCTTTCCATCCTCTATTTTCGAAACAGAAAGTCAGCCTGCTCCTCGTATCTCTAGAGCTCAGCCTGAAATTAGGCATTCTTTTCCATTTAAGCAAAAAGAGACATCCTATATAAATATTTTATAATAATATTTATTGTATTATTGATATTTTTACATCATTAATATTTACGATTTCTTAGTAAACACATGAAATATTAGATTGAAAATCTCAAATTTATTTCTTAAATTAAATAATTTTATAAGTCTATATTTATTGCAATTACAATGGAAAATTTATTGTTATCTCCTAATACAGGAAGGACTTATTCTCTTATTAAAAATATTGGAGAAGGTGAGTATGGGACTGTGTGGCTTGTCCAAAGAGATGATCAATGTATTCTTTTCAATAAATTCTAGTGTTTTTTGCTTGTAAATTGCTGAAGCCTAAATTTGAAGTTTGGAGTATTGAAAAAAGCAAGAAATTCGAAGAAAGAGCCAAACAAGAAATACAAACTTTGATCAAAAGTACTCATGCTAATGTGGTCAGATACGAAGAGTGGTTTTAGATATAAGTTTCTGAAAATTTGAATCGATACATAATATCCGAATATTGTGAAGGTGATACCCTGTAAAAATTTTTGGAATCCAAAAAAAAATTAAGCGAAAATGATGCTTTGTATATTATGAGACAATTGGCCGATGGATTACAATATATGCATAATCAAAAGGTTATTCACAGAGATGTTAAACCTGCTAACATTATGTTCAAATAGGGAGTGCCAAAGTATATAGATTTTGGATTTGCTAAGTATATTGAAGAGGAGAGGATAGATCAAATACAAACTGTGGATGTAGGTTCTCCTTAATATATGGCTCCTGAATTATTGGATGAAAGTGGCTATTACAATTAAAAAGTGGATGTATGGGCTTTGGGAATTATTTTCTATTAATTACTTGTGGGTCAATTTCCATGGAATATAGAATTAGCTACTACATATTAGATGATCTTAAATATAATTTATGATGATGAAACTGTAAATTTTCCACCAGAGATTCCTATTTCAAAAAGACTGAAAGATGCTATCACTTAAATGCTAAAACTCAATTCTGATGATAGAATAGATAGCAATAAATTATTTTTGATATTATAAAATTGATAATCATTCCAAAATCATCATTGTATCTATTATATTATCAATTGGAAGTTCCCTATTATGCATATTAAGGATTTTTGCTTTAAATTATTCACTGCCATCAATTGTTTTTACGTTTGGATATTGTCTAATGTATTTTTAATCTAATTATTTCTAATAATCATGATTAATAGAAAATTTTGCAATTTATTTGGTTTATTTTATCACTTGTTACTATTCGACTTGTTGAGGTTACCTTTTTGGTGGTTCTACTTTTTGACTTTGAGTTTCTTTAAATTGTTTGAGGAGTTATTCGATCTTCTTAAGCTCTTCATTCAAGTGGACATTCTCTTCAGCCTTTTCCCTATTTTATCTTTAGTATCTCAAGATTTTGCTGGTTTCTTCTTGTTTTAATTATTTTTTTTCTGTTTCGCCTTCTCCAGGATCTTGTAAATCTGCTATGAATTCCTCTCCTTATTCAATGATGGATCTGTTGGTAGATATAAGATTTTTGATAAAATTCTAGTAGACTGGTAAATCTCTAAAATGAATATTGGATTTAGGATTTTGGATCCACTTAGTTAGATTGTGGTTGATTCTTTCTTTGATTTGATCATCTGTTAATTTGGAAGTCGATTTAATAATATCTCTAGTTAAAATAAATTTATGGCATTTACCTCTCCTTTCTTGATAGATATTCCTTACTGGGAATTTGAATTCCATTTTCTTCGCATCTTTTTTGCCATACAACAAACTCTTGTTTTTGAATTTATTGATTGGAAATGAGAGTAATATGTCTTAATTTAGCATCCTTTACCTCTCCAAACTATAACTTCAGCAATTTATAGGTTTGAGTCTATTCTAGTTGATAGGATTTCTCTCCTTCGACAACAGCCAAAACCTAGGCAATTGCATAACTCTATTCCTTTCTTCTGATGAGGTTGGGTTCATTGATTTTAACAAAAGACCCTTCAATGACATTATCGCAATAATGCTTCATCAAAAGGTAATAAATTTGATCTCTTTTGAGTTGTGCATTTTGGATCAATTTAAAGTAAGTGTCTAATTGCTCATTATTGGGTTCTACCATGATGGGTTTCTCTTCGACTTTTTACTCAAATTGTGGCTCTTCTTTTTGAAATTCATTTTCAGATTATAAAGAGTCAGATGACTCGGAATCACTAGAAATCTTCTCTAGATTCACTTTTTAATTCTAAGGATTTTGTGTTTATGAATTTGACAAGAGAATTGATCTTTTGTATTCTTCCTCCTCTTTTTGTTTTCTAATTTCAGCCCAAGCCTTTTCCTTTTCTAACTCTGTTCTGGCTTTCAGAAACATAGTTTGTTAGGCTGGAGTCATCTCATTGAAATCATAAGGAAGATTTTATTATTTAGACATAATTTAATAATAATCATTTTTTATTTGGTTTGTTCAACTTCTTGGCATTCTTATCCTTAGCCTAAGCTCCATATTTTTATTTTAATTTGGCTGTCACCTCCTAATCAATATCATCTTCAATTTCCCCATCACTAACATCATCATCCTCCTTGTCTTGAATTCTAACTCTAATATTTCTACTAACATTCTCTGGTTTGATGTCTATAACATAAACAATAATAATAAACTGTTATCTCTTAAATTCAAATTGATGAATTGATCAATATGTTCCTTATTGAAATCCTTCCAAGTCTATTTGAAATCCTAAGCACGATAAGAGGCATCATTCTTAATCAATTGCAAAATGAGTTTCATCTTCTCAACAACCTAAGACAATCCATCTACTAAAGTTTCATCAGAAATCACAATATTAGGTTTTCCTTCTAATTTAAAGAACTCCAATTTCTCATACAAATGTTCAATACCAGCCTTGACATTAACTAAAATCTTCTGGACTCTCTCATATTTCAATTTGGTCCTTTCACATTTGTTAATTGCATTATTCACATTGTTTTCAATCTATCATACAATATTTAATTTACTTCATCAATCTACTTTCTTGTTAATGCTTCTCCTCCCTCATACTTTAAATCATTCAAATGATCTCTCAATTTCTATCTTTCAGTTACTAATTATTCTATCTTATCCTAATACTCCCCCTTAAGATCACTCAATGATTTGCTCGTCTCATCCTAACTAGTGAACTTTTAAATGATATCATTCACATCTCTGAATCCAGTGGCTTCCTTCAACTTATGAAATGCCTCTTCATAATCAGCCAACTTCTATTTCTAGATATTTGTATCCACATTTGGATTGGATGACTCCTAAATAGGAATATTCGATGTATTATATTCCACCTAAGTCTATACATTATCCTTTTCTCTTTTCTCCAACTTCTATATAACCTTCTCTCTCTCCTCAATTGCCTTTCTCTTTGCATCCAAATAAGTCTTTCTCAATTCCCTCACTGCTGCCTTCTTGTGTTCATACTTCTTCAACTCAGCCTGAGCCAACTCCTTTGCATGAGTGGCATCGTGAGCCAATAACAATAGCTCCTCATAATCATGCTCCTTTCCTTTCAATGATCTTTCAATAGCTGCTAATTAATTATCATATCCAACTCTTTCTTCCTTCAATCTCTTCACTATTTATTCGTATGTTTTTCTAATTGATTATGCCTCATTATATTTGATCATGACTTTATCCAAGTTATTTTCCAATATTCGAATTTATCTCATCAGAGGTGATTCTTCTGGAACTCCAAATTTAGTGTCACTTACCTCATTCAATTTGTCCTGCAACTGAATCAATCTTTCTTTTTTGGCTTTTGTTAAGTGTTTGGCATCATCCAATTTACGTCTCCAATAATTCTCATCTTTTATGTCTCCAGACCAAGATATGAATGCCCCTTATGTCTTTGCTAAAGAAGCACTTGCACCCTACTATTTGCAAACTCATATACTCTTTTATTTGCAATTAACTCATCTTACAGTTTCTTCAAATCTCTATTCTCCTTTTTTAATTGTTCAATGATTTCATTGTTCTTACGCTTAGTCTCCTCGGCATTATTATAAAAATTCTTTCTATCAGCATCAAGAAGTCCAGATTTTTTAATCTAATGTTCCAACTCCTCCTCAATTGAACGTAGATTTTATTAACTTTTTGCTGTTTGAACCCTCGACATTTTTAATTAAATTTATAAACATATATTTTCAATCCACATTTCATTCACCTATATATCTTAATGGGAACTCTCTACTCAATATTATTTACCCCTCCTCCCCCCTTAATTTTAATGATTGGTTTGCCCAAATCTGGAAAAAGAACTCTATTAAATGAAATTTCTTGTAAATTCAAACATACTCCAATTTACTCAGGAGACCTAATAACTGCATTGAAGTATTCTAAATTCAATCTTCTCTGTTTCCACAACATAGAAGACAACTCAATCCAAAATCATTTGAATGGTGCTTTTCTTAAAGTAGACGCTCTTATCTTTGTAATAGATTCATCAAACCTGTCAGATTTAAACAAATCTCATATGCTTTTGCACTATCACTTAAATTAATTCAAATGGATGCCAATTCTTCTCATTATAAGTAAATATCATGAAGCATAAAAAACCATATAAGAAATTGTTATATAGTTTGAACTAATCAAATTGAGATAACCGTGGTTTGTTCGAACCGTTGGATCTGATATATCTGATTTAGATGAAGGTTTAAACTGGCTATATGATTAAATTAAAAATATTAAATAATGAAATTTAAAGTACATGGTTCTTTTTCAGATTTAGTAATTTATTAATTCCTAATAGGAAATCACAGGATTTTAGTAATTTAAATAAGAAATTTATAAACCATTTCAAAATAATAATTTTTATGGGAAATTATTTTACAAATAATTAAAATGTTTAAAAGTCAAACTTAATGATGGTAGGTTTAGACAATGCTGGAAAAACTACTATTTTATATCAATTACAAAGAAATAAAGTAGAAACATTAATACCAACAATTGGATTTAATCTAGAAAAAGCCTAATATAAGCAATATGAAATATTTGCTTGGGATATAGGAGGAGCAGATCCAAGGGTGTAAATTTATAAACCAAATGGATTAACTTATAATGGAATCATTTTTGTAGTCGATTGTAATGACAAGGATAGGTTTGAATGCACAGCAACCATATTTCATAGACTTTTAACCAAGGAGAATTTTAAAGAATTGCCTATTTTAATATTGGCCAATAAAAAAGATCTAATAAAAGTGAACTTACAAGAATTGACAAGAGACCTTATGCTTGAAAAATTAGCTAATATTTGGCATATTCAACCTTGTTGTGCCGTCTCTAAAGAAGGAATTGAAGATGGACTAAAATGGATGTAAATGTAACTTAAGTGATCTATAAATTTTAGTTATTTTTAATATTATTATAATATAAAGACAAGAATATTGGGTTATAATAAGTTTTTTAAAAGAGAAAGTGCTAATTATTCAGAAAAAATGTTAGCTTTTAAAAATTAAATTCAATTCTTCATTCTTTTGATTTAATGTTTAGGATGGTTTTGAGGAGAATAAATAAGATGATAGAACTTCATATTCTTAAATAATTAAGAGTTTATCAGTTGACTGCTCAATAAAATTTATTTAAAATTTGAATAATGAGCCGCGGCAATGAATTAGACGACTTGCTTTTCAAAAGAAGAGATTAAAATTCGAAACAGGGCGAAGACTTGAAATAGATAATAGAGAATATCCCTTATCCTCATGCAGATATAACGATAACCTCTTATAGTGAATTCTCTGACAACACACCATAAAAATATCTCCATAAATTAGTGCATACAGAAAATACAGAGGTTTAACCTCAGAAGTTTAGGCGACATCGAACTTAAGTAGATGCCTATGCGACTGATAGCGAGGTTGAATAAAGGGAATTGAGATCCCAAAAAGTAGATTAAAAAAGAAAACCTCTTCAATAATAACCGATAAACCAATAAGAAATCAAACCTCCCTTGGTACCTCAACAACAATAATAACAATTATAAGATTTCTATGCATCAGGAGGATCTTACTTAGAATCAATGACCCCTTAACGAATGAACAAGATTGTAGATTGGTCAAAATAACATGTTACACCTGGTGATGCTAAAAATATCTTTCCACAAGTAATAGCTCCAAGCATTGAGTTTTCAAATGAAAATTCTCTATCTCTGTAATTTAAGAATGTCGATCCAGAACCAAAAAAGCCATAAATTCTGTCTCATTAAAATCAAAATAATTAAAACTCTCGGCTCGAAAATAGAATCTGGGAAAAATAGAAAAGGTACATGGAGAGTGAAATTCAAGGAATGAAGAAGTAATAAAGGAAATTAGAGAATGAAAATTTAGTATTAGCTTAGAAGCTTGAAGAGTAGGAGGAGATAACTAAATTACTATAAGAAAAGCATAAGGATTATTCATGTTTAGAAATATTACGAGGTAAATATTTGGAAGTGGCCAAATAATAAATGAAATAATTGAAGTAATAATTGGAATTGAAAGATTAGAAATTAAGAGATTTAAATGAATAAACAAAAGGAATGATTGACAATGAAAAAAGAATGCAGGAAGCCATAGAATTAGAACTAAGAGAATTACATGCTTAATTGGATATCAAGGATCAAATGGTCAGAGCACTCAAAAATCAATAAAATAACGAAGATAATGAGAGATAAAAGGCCTTACAAGAATATGAGAAAACTATGAGTGATGGCAATAAATTCATTTCAAAACTGAAGAGTTAAATTGAAACTTAAATGAAAGCCTTAGAAGAGAAGGAATCAATCATCACATCATAGGATGCTTAGATTTAAAATCTATAAGTCAGGCTATTAAAGGAAGCTGAGTATAGAAAGTAAGATGAAAAAGTAATTAATGAATTCAAATCCAAAGAAGCATTGCTCTATTAATAAGTGACTGGAAATACTATGCCAGAGGTACACAATAGGGCTATGGAAGAACTGTAAGCAGAGTGCATAAATTAAAAGATTTTAATTTCCTAGCTACAAAGTTAATTAACTTAATAGATGTAAATGCATCAATTATAGCATATGAATTCCAATTCTTATAAGGAATGCGAATAATGCAAATTATGCAAAGATGAATTAGCAAATATCATATAAGAGTGTTCTCTAGAAGAAGAAGCTAAGACAATAGATGCTACTTAAAGTATAGCTCAAATTGCCAGAGAAGTTGTCACCCTTTTATTAACTAAGCAAAGGGAACAAATAGATCATGCCTTTTTATAGTATGAAGAATAAATTAAAGAGCAGGCTTAATAAATTGATTATTTTAAAGAATAAAATGATGAGGTTATGCAAGAGAACCAAAAGATCTCTGATTAAATTTAATTGGTTTTGGAGAAGAAAGAAGAGTAAGAATAATAAATATTTGAAGAGTATGAAAAACTAAGATAAATTAATTAAAATCTTTTGTCTGAAAGTAAAACTCTTAAATTAGAATTGGAATAAGTTAAATAATAACTTAGAAATGAAACCTAAGCTCATTCTAATGAAATCTAATAGTTAAAGCATGAAATTTAAGTTAATAAATAATCCCTTTTGTAAGCTAAATAAAATGAATCAAAGTTAGTTGTTCAACAAAGTTAATTAAAAAGTGAAGAAAAGATATTGATTAATCAGGAAATGGAAAATATGAAAACTGTTTTCTAAAATCAAATATAAGAACTATACAACAAGCTTCACAATCAAGATGAACAAATTTAAGAATTAACCAAAGAACTATATACAAAAAAAAAATAAATTGATGAAATGCAATAGTAACAATCATCCATCAAGAAGCAAAGGAAAGAGAAAGAACAGAAAGAAAGCAAAGAACAAACCTAGCTTAAGACTTATGCTCAACAATTAAGTGATCTTAATGATGAGAAAAGTAAATTATTACAAAAGATTTAACATCTTGAATAATAATAAACTTATTAAACCAAAAGATTAGACGAAGAAAAACATGATAAATTAGAAAAATTAAATTAATAAATTAAAGAAAAGGACAAGAAGAACATAGATCTTTATAATTAAAATAGAACTCTTTAAACTTTATAAAAAGAACTTGATGATTAAATTTCATCAATGAAGGATGAGCTTGAAAAATAAAAAAAATAAATTCAACTAAAAAACTCAGAAATTAAACAGTTATTGGAGTAGAATAAACAGTTACAAGACAAAAATTAAGAAATTAATAATAGATTAAGTCTTCTCCAATAGTAAATGAATTAATTTGAAAATGAAATTAAACATTATGAATAGAGTCCTTAAATACCAGAGAAATTAAGATCCCAGGCTTCAGTGAGAAGCTTTGATAAAACTCCTCATGCTGTCATAGAATTAGTTGAAGGATTCAATTAATACTAATAGGAGTTTTATCACTTAAAGAAAATGTTTACTGAGAAGTTAAAAGCTTAAGAATAAGTATTTCATTTAATTTATATAGAATCTATTATCTCTGTAATAAACGAATCAGTAAATTACCTAGTAAAATCTAAAATTGATTCAAGAAAATAATGCTTTAAAGGATGAAATATCATCAGCTAGCCATGGTAAAAATTATGAAGATAGAGGATCAGCTTAAACTGGGGATTCTCTTAACATTCGTTCCTTTTTGGATTAAGATCACAAAAAGACTCTTCCATGCAAGTCACCTGAATAACACTTTTCAATTGTTGAATTGGTCTAACCTGAAATTATGTCAATTGAGGATACAATTATGATTTTCAAAGAGATTTTAAGACGATCAGTCAAATCAGTAGAAATGATTAAAATGATTTGTCCTTTACCTGAAATTAAGGAATTATTGATGATCATTCTATAGGTGGAAGAAAAAATGCAATAGCAAAGTTAGGTTACTGCAAATAAAAAGTCAAAAATCATAAATTCGATTTTGGGAGCATCAAATATAAAACTGATAGATTAATCACGGAAAAAGAGTGCCTGTGGAGGAATGAGGGTTAAACAAAGTCATAGAAGTGAGACAGGAGTAATTGAATTTTATGAATGATTTATAAATATATCTTTTATATAATTATCATATGTGATTGATCATCTTCCTATAATACAAACGTTATTTTATAATGTTTGGCGGCAATTGTCATTTGGTATTTAAATTAAATAGCCTTTGTCCTTATCAAAGTTATCTACATATGCTAAGAAAGCCAAAGGAGCTTATAAAATTAATTTTGAGTTTAACTCGGTATTAGATTCTTCGAGCTATGTTTTTTTGAGATGAAGAACTGCAATAGTTAGTTTAACTATATTAGTAGATTTTGTTTTCTCAAACATTATTTATTTGTCTTCTCTCACTTGCATTTAATATAGTTCTAATTAATTCTCGGGTATCGATTGACTACTCTAGAAAGAAGTGTAATTTAATGATTCTAATTCTTTTAGATTATAGGAATCAACAACTCCTTTGAGCTTTTCCATTTTGTACACAATTATATCTTAGATTTTATCAAGATCTCTGTAAATATCTGGTTTGTCAATTACAATGACCATGGTTATTTTAAATTTTTCAATTAAGAACTTAATCTACTCCATTATTTGATTATGCAAGCCTAAGAAATTTGGACAATTTACAAAGATCCCACTGGCATATATCTCCTTCTCATCTTTGTCTTCTTGGGATTTCATGTAGATTAATTCACAAAGTTTCTCTATTAGAATATTAATCAATAATGTACAATCTTTAACTTTCCCCAATTAATTCAACATTTAAACCTTTTATTCCTTTGCTCTCTCAAGATCTGCCTGCAATTTTCTATCTACTTACACACTTAATTCCTCTGTTAATCTATCAAATAACATTCTTTTTGAAATATCTCTTACGATATCCTTATCTTTTCATTCTTAAATATTCATGTACATTAATATCCAAAATAATAGGTAACTCTGTTCTTCTACATTTACTCTTTGACACAAGTTTGAACTTCAGCTCTTATCGAATGTGGATATTCACTTTATTGATTATCCGGATCAATGTCCACATAGATTGGTTTCCATCCATACACTAAACTATAATTGATGAGAGTCTTGCATAGAGTGTCTACCATTAATCTTAATAATTACTTTTGCCACATGAATGACTTCCCAAGACTAACAACCTAGGACCAATTTTATCAGTTTGCTGAAAAGACATTTGCCTTTAGGCTTAAAATAATTGAGTATTTTACATTCTAAAACGTGGTTTATCTTGAGAAAATCATGCATCATTTTATGATAATTTAATTCTTCTTCATTAAAGATATATCCCGGCTAATCTTCTTTAGTTTTATATTTAATCTTTAATTTTGATTGAACCCAACAGAATAAAGAAAAAGGTTTATGTGGAGGGAATTCATATAATTTTTTCTGAGCTTTTAATTTATAAATTCTACCAACAATAATTCTTAACCAAATATTTCAACTGCTCCTTCTATCAAGGTCACTTAAACAATATCAGTTGGATCCGATATTCTATAAGCCTCTTCCTCTTTTAATTCAATGATTTCCATAAAAATAAATATTAATATATAAATTAATGCAAATTTTGTAAATATAATCGATTTTATAATATGTTATAAATTCAAGTATCAATACAAAGAATTATAAAAGTCAATAAGAATTCAAAGAGACCATTCAAAATAGATCCAATCTAATTGATCACTAAAATTGAATGAGAAAGATATTTCGAATTTAAATTCTAAATGAGTATCTGAATGTTATTGATCATTGTTTTAACAAAGAAAATAACACTATATTTTGATAAATAAGGATAGCAAGCCTGCATTATGAATGATTACTGAATAATTGATTGATATTAAAATAAAATATTTTATTTAGAAAGTTAAGATTAGTATTTTATATTAATTTAAATATATAAAATATTTAGCAAGAGATGGACCAAAAGCATTTGATGGTAATATTAATGATAATATTTTAAGAGATACTATGTTGAGGAATAATAAGCTTTACATAGAGCAGCTGCAGTTTATGGTTCTGGGTTGGCTATGTAATTAAACTTGGAGAGAAACATCCTAGGAGCTCCTGGATAATCTTCATATATTCATTTAGAGATTGCTATGAATAAATTGGAGGATATTGATGAATTAGATTTTATGGGAAATAAGAAACTTGAACAAGAATTCGTCAAGGGATTTTAATAAATATGAAACATTAGTATTATTAAATAAAATTGGAATTTTTAAGTTATCATCATCATAATAATCTCAAAGATTTTCTAAGTTGTGTAATATCTGTGCTTATGTGTTCTTCAAAATAAACATTCATTATAAATTCGCTTTTGTGTGCTCTTTTCAAAATTTCTGGTAAAGTCTCTATTAATTTTTGTTTTTCTTAACAATTTAATTTGAATGATCCTACAAATGCACTTAAAGTAGCTGATGGCAATCCAAGTTAAGCCATTTCAAACCATTTCACGACAATTTCATCATAGACACTCACATCATACATGAGTAACACATGTATAAAATCATGAATCTTTTGTTTATGATAAGAATTATACTTCTTTATATCTTTAGTAGACATATGCCAATTCTAAATCTGGAATGTATTTAACTATTGGCCTTTCCCCACTAGAAAAGTCTCTGTCCTTCATAAATTTTCCATATTGATGTCTTTATATTAAGAAGAGAAGTACCCAAATGTATTTTCGTCTAATTTCAATAATTCTTCTATTTTAAAAGTTTCAGGTGTAACTCTAGGTTTATCAATTAATATTCTCTAGCCAACAGGATGCTGAAGCATTCTTTAGTGGATATCCTTTACACAATAATACCCTGATAATTCTCCCAATTAGGAGAGATGATTACCACTAAAGAAATATTTGTTAAGTAAATTTACTTTAAAGGGTATTTGTATGCATTAATGGCACATTAGAACAGAGTGGATAGTCTTTCAAAATTACCTTTTAAGGGAGTGTGATTATTAATTAAATCTCTTAACATTTTAATTAATGTATATAAACTCTGAGAATTTATTACCAAAATTGCAAGGAGAAGCATTTGGTATTGATATTGAATTTAGTAATAAACGAATTTGTCTAATCTAAATATCTGATGGGAAGGATATATATTTATTCGATCCAATAGCTTTGAATTTAGAGTAATATATGAGAGATTTTTTTTAAAATGATGCCATCAAAATATTTTATAGTGGTGCTCAAGATTTGAAATGGTTGAAAACTGAATATCAAATAGAAGTTAAAAACTATTGTGATTTAAAAGTGCTTGCTTAAAAAGAGCCTGATTAAAGTTTAATTGCATTATGGAAGAAGTATTGTGGAGTCTAATTCGAGAGAGACGACAAGAAAAGATTACAAAAAAGTGACTGGTTTGCACGACCATTATCTTAAGAATAATTATTCTATGCTGCTCTTGATTGCAAACATCTGGTTATGTTAAGAGAAATTTTATTGTAATAATATACGGACGAGGAAAAGAAGTTTATACATTTCTCAACAGACCTCAAAGAACCTAAACTATTGAGATATTTAAAGAAATAATTGGGTGACAATGAAGATGTTCTTTTGCCTTAAAAGATTTATAAGCATATCAAATTCTAGGAGCCTTTTTAAACAGACGATTAGAAGATTATTGGGTTGATTGAATAATTAACTAAAAAACATCACGAAGATTACAAGGAATAGAAAAAACAAAGGTTTTTACAATTTTAAGAAAAATTTACAACACACAAACCTGTTTATAGTAATTGCCGTATTTATAGTTTAAGTGGATTATAACTATGCTTTTGTGATTAAAAGAAAATTGAATGGTATGTAAAGAATGGGTTAGGGGAATATTTAGATGAAAAGAGTATCAAATTAAATTTTGATCCTGTTTGTGAATTTGATGAAAAAGAAATGAAATTTTATAATGAGGAAAGGGCAAATCGATGTGTTGTTTGTGGTGCCTCTTCTAATATATTAAAATATCAAATCATCCCATACATGTACAAACATAACCTACCTAATCATTATAAATCTCATAGGGCTCATGATGTTGTGATCATATGTGCTCGTTGTCACGAAAAAGCCTCTGCTCTACAAGACAAGAAAAGGGCTGAAGTTGCTTAGTTGTATGGAGTTCCTTTGTAATATTATGGGGAGGAAAAGAAAGTAGTTGATAAGTTGAATTACATTCTTAAAAAGTACGATAACCTTACAAAAGCAGGAAAACCTTTTGATTTTGCTTAATATGAAGAGATCAGAAATCAATTTAAAGACTTAATCTTATTGCCTGCTGAATTTAACAAAGAAGAGCTAACTTAAATTAATGAGAAGTTGAAAAAAGATTTAAAGAATACCCATGGAGAAACTGTTGTTAAGAAATTAGACACAGATGAGAAAATTGAAGAATTTATAATGATTTTCAGAAAACACTTCTTATTATCCATGGATCCTTAATTTTTACCTAAAGAATGGGCTATCGATCATAGATTTAAAAGAAACTTTGGAGAAAAATCGATTTATTTTTAGAAGTAAGAAGCAAATGAATACAAATAGGAATTAAAAGAATAAGAATAACAAGACATAGAAAAATGAAATATAGGGATTAATGTTGATAATGACATATTGTATTCAATAATGTAAAAATTATTAGATAAAATAATTTCTAATTGAAAAATATTATTAAATAAAAATTATTAAAGCTTAGAAGGAATTTCTATAAGTACTTTGATTAAGTATTAAATTCTATCTTGAGTGTAAATTTAGATATCGAATAAATTTTGGATTTGCCATTCAAACTGTTTCTAGATCAATTTTATTAATTATATAGATTAAAAGTAATTTGAAAGAATGAATTATGGATTTATTTATATTATATCCATAAACGTTTGATCTCTACAGATTGAGAAGGCTCAACTATTGATGAAGATTAATGAAAAATACTAATTGCATTGTAAACATTGAATAAATACAATTATGGTTGTTTCAATAGGAAAATTATTAGTACTAAAAACTCATAGTATAATAGTTAAATAATCACTTTAAAGCATTTTCTTTAAGGTTTACCATTTTTGACATTAGATTGTTTAATATCATTGTTTAATTTGCCTTAGGACTTTTGGTTTGAGCAAATAGACTTTCTGCAATTTGATTCAATTCAAAGCTTTTGTTCTTTATTATTGATCTTTCTTTAATTTATATCTTATTATTCAGCACAAGTTATTAAATTTGTTTATTAGATTATTTGAATGTGCTATTATTTATGCTATTATCTCTTGAGTGTCTAGGGGAACTGACAATAGACAGGCAAGAAGATTTATTTAACTATAATAGCTTAGTTAAAGGATTTTTAGACTGAGATTATTTAAATTCTTTGTTGACAATAGGAGTTTCTTAAGTTTTGACCTCATCTCTGGTTGTTTTAGGGTAATCTTAAGAGATTTCGTTAATGTTTTCAGTAAGACAAATTTAAGATTCTTCATCAATTTGAGTGAGTAGTCGAGGTTCCAAGATCGCTCGTTCTTCAATCAACACTTATTTGTTAAAGGAATTTTAGAGATCATCTATTACAATGTTAAATATAGCTTAAAGATTTGTCTTAAATATCTCAGAATTTAATTTATAATGTTCTGCTAGTTTGAATTCTTTCAAAGAAATTTCCTTTTGGTTTGCTAATTTTAGTAATTCCTAGTTATATCTGTTATGTACTTAAATAGTAAATTTGTGTTCTTCGGCAAATATATCTTTTATGAGATGATATATCCGATCTAGGAAGGTACTAGTAAGACGTTTAAAGATGTTCTCAATTTCTAAATACTTTATAGTTTCTTTGTGTAGCCTTAGCAAATCAATTTCTTGCATTGTTTTAATTTATAAATATTCGTTAAAAATTAGATTTTAATGTGAAATAATCATACTATATATAAGGCAGTATTGTATTTTCATTAATCTCTTCATGTGTTTCCTTGCCTGAATCTGATGCATATTTTGTAATTGAAAGAATCTGTTGATAAAAGTGTTATTTTCTTTTAATATATTACTTACTGCCTTTTTTGCTGAATTTCATAACATTTTTAATTAATAAATTCTGATTCACTTGATCTTATCTAAGTTAAATCTATTCAAATAATTATTATCGATTTCTTATGATTAATCATTTATAATAAGAGATTCTCCATATATAAGGTAAAATAGACTAATTTTACATTTTAATTTATTTTCTCTAGTTTGAATTATTAATGACTTAAAAATATTATTATTATGATTAAGCTGGTCTTCTTTCCTTCAAATTTTGGAAAATTAAGATCAATCATAGGCTTTGATACAAAATAAAATGCTTTCAAAAGATATAAAATCCTCTATTAATATAAATATTATTCTCTAAATTGTAAATGACAATTTTTTGATATATATAAGATATTTTTCTTCTTATATATTTAATTATTTTGAATTGAAATAACCTTAAATATAGGTTGATTAAGTGAAAGAAAAATATTAATATCTTCTTATAGTGTATTGGTAAATTGGAATAAATTTATATATTTTCATTCAACCAGAATGTTTTTCATTCTTTTTCTAGTTATTATTATTTGTTTAAGTTTTGCTTGACCCTTAATAAAATCCAATTTAGCCCTGACCTTATAAGGCAGCTCTTTATTAATCATTAATATGATTCATATTCACAGTCTGAACACCGGCAGCATGAATGTTAGGATTAATACTCTAAAAGGATTTCATAACAAATGTCAAAACTGTTCTTCCAACCTGAAAATTTAATTGATATGTAAATTACTTATATTGCAATTTTATCCATGCATATAAGATATGGAGTTTAGAGACGAACTAAAGTTCCGAATTTACTATTATTATCAACTATAACAAAATTTCCCTTCTCATATTTGATAAAGGCATGTAGTCGTGATACTGAGATATCTGAGATTCTAATTTCGCATTAATGTCCTCGACCTAATTTGATTTGATCGTCAGGAGTTCCTTTGATAAGGTATATTCCTCTCTAGGCCTTCTTATCTTTTTCAGAGATTTATGTGTTTTCAAGAATTATGTATGGTTGATTGGGTCTTTCCAAGGCTGCTAAGTCGAGCACCTTTCCTTTGAATCTAATTTATTGAGGCAACAATTCCTAGCAGACTTCACACTCTAATCTACAAGATATCAGTATTGATACTTCTTCCATCTATAGGAAATTGTATTGCCAGATTCTTTTTTATAACCCCTGCTTTCTAACCATTGCTTTAAACAATTAAAATGCACATAAGCACAACTTCCATTGCATTTACAAGGTGTAATAAATGGATCTTCTGGGGTTTCTTCTTCATTTAAACATATTTTGCACTACTATGTTACATTCCCATCTAAAGAAGGGGTAATTTTAGCTTCTGACTAGAAAACATCCTTCACTGTTCTTATTTGTCCCTTACTGTCTCTGATTTCGATCACATGGTATTCAACCCTGCCTAATTTTAGAAGATCCCCCTCTTATAATGTATAACCCTATACTGTAATAAATATAAATACCTTTTAAACACCATCAGCATTTTTTAAACTACGAACAATTAAATAATTTTCGTTTTCTGTTGAGTTTTAATTCGGTTGAATAAAATATTAGTCTGAATGTTAATAAGAATTATACCTCCTTGGGCTTAAATGGATGTTAGAGGTAAGTGTGCCTCATCCTTGGCCTTTCCATCTTATATAACTATTTCATTCTCTATAATAAATTAACACTTTCAAACCTTCTCTGCTAACTTTGCATGATCCTTCAACCCTATGTTTTTTAACGCTTAAAGATTTAGTCTCATAATCAAACAATCCATGAGAATCTTTTTGCCAAGTAACAGCTTTCATTTCCACACTACAAATATGATGATTATTTACTAGTTTTTGTTCTTCGATATAAAAGGAAGGGTAGTTGTCATTTATTCTTGTATTTTTTTTTGATTTAATATAATTTATTATTCACATTCAAAAACTCTTCTCCACCATAAATATTAATATCATCTCGTCATTAAGACCTGCTATTAAGGTATTCTCCTAAACCCAGCTCTATCAACCAATAAATTTAAATATTCCCATTTCCAATTTGCCCCTTTTACCTTCCAAGAAATCAGAAGAAAACGAATATAAATTAAAGGTTACTATCTATAAGTAGGATGGTAATAGAAATAAAATTGTTTTCAGATCTTAAAAACTAAATTTTTTTGTTTATTATTTTACAGAATTTATAAATATCAGTATGTTTCATATTATATTTAAAGAAATAGTTTAGAATAGGCCTATCTATTTTAAAAAAAATGCTAATATTTAATATTTCATTTAGGTAATTGTTTGTCTTAAGTTATATTACTCACTAGCCTTTGATTAGATTGAATCTCTTTTATTTGGCAGTAGAAGATCTAAATCATATTAAATAGGTAATTTATATATATTTTAATAAAAATTCAATTTATTTCTACATATTTTTTTAACCTATGTTTCAATTTTAAATTAAAAATAATTGGATCTCAGTACATAATAAATAAAAAATAAGATTTTTAGAAAGTATGCACCTTCTTTAATGTTGATATGCTCTGTTTATATACTAAAATCGTTTTTCTAAAATTTAAAATTTATAAAATTGATAATAAATGATATTGGCTAAGATTTTTAATAAATAAATTGCTTTTAAATAATGAGAGTATAAGAAACTTAACTAAAACAATAATCAAATTCTTGGATAGTTAAAAATAATTAAATAAGGAAGTTAATCACTTTGCTCAAGAGTGGAGAGTGAACAGAGATATATAACTTATGAAACAGACTAGAATTGAATTCTAATGAAAGAAAAACAGAATGCAAGTTATAAGTTTGTGTTTCAGGATGATAACTAGCAATTTTTAGATTAATTATAATTGTTCATCAAGTTTCATAAATTCTATAGAAACTCTATGTAGTTAAAGAATTTTTGATGGCCTCAAAGAATCAGAAGGAACTTATGCTTCAAGAATAGTGAAAGTAGTATTTGAAGGATTTTTTAAAATAGAATATGTTAAAAATTTAAAGAGTATAATTTGAATGATGACCAGATTCTTAGAGATTAATTATGACAACCACTGTTGAAAGACTTTAAAACAAATTAGGAAATAATATAGAAAGAATGCATTTATATACTACTTAATTAGAAGCTTGATTTAATTTATATTTATGTCTTGGTTATTTAATAAAGCTTAACAGCCAGCACAACAGCTTAAATTACCAGCCTAATTTGCTGAGAAGGTCTTAAATTTAGAATTGGATGTTGACTCTAATGCTGCTTCAAAGGATGAGATTCAAGAACTATTATAACTCTATAGTGTAATCAATTACTCCTAATCTTTTTAGTAAGCTGTTGAGTATTATTCTTCGATGAAATCGGAAAGATATACTGTATTTACAAATAAAATTCAAACTTTATTAATGAAACCCTACGTAAATAAAATCTTGGGATCAGAAGCCAAATAGGAATAAAAACAAGTTCAATAGCAGAATGCGTAGAAAGAATAAATCAAGAACAATATCTAATTTATATAGTAGATGGACAGCAATAAGCAGGTTTAGTAGATGATGACAGCTGCAATTGATGAAAAGATTAAAATAGACAATATGATCGCTGACGATTTTAAATTATAAGATCATAGAGTATAATAAAGAATGCTTATGAGAATTAAGGTATTTTTAAGAGTCACAATTATTTCTAGGATCCTTCCAAGTACAATTTGGCTATCTCGAAAAGTACATCTTTGAGACATCTAAAATTAGACATTGAAAGTTAGAGTTAGCAATCAACTTTGCCTGATATGTAAGAACAAGGTTTGGAAAGTATATCTGAATAAGCATTTGATAAAATATCAGAGGCAGAAGCCTAATAACAATTTACTGACTTGATTAAGAATGATAATGATTCAACTGAACAAGTACATCAGACCCAAGAAATGAATACATAATCCAATCCCATTTGCTTACCAATCAAACCTTCCTAGATAGAGGATCAACATTAGGCTTATTTCATTGATGACCCTCAACCTATTGATTAGTAAAATTGGACACCATAACTTGGAGATTTCAGTCATCCAAAAACTAAAAAAGTTAGAGACATGGTTAACAAAAATTAAGTTCTGAAGAAACAAAAAATGGAACTGAACAACGTTTTGCCATGTTGAATTTCTATAATTGTAATTTTCTATATATATATATTAATATTCTAACGTTTAAAGACTTAGTTAAGAATTAATTTATCTAAGTCTTGCTATCTCCTATTGTATTAATAATTCTTCAATTTATAATTGATTTTAATGGGATAAGAAAATTCGAATGCAAAACTAAGCTAAAATATTATTGTTTTTGGAGTCAACTTGCTACTTGATGAGAAGCTTATGGGTTCTGAATGGCAAAAGGATTAAAGTACTAATAAACTCTTTATTTTTATAGTAAATTCGTGTCAAGATTTTACATTGTACAAAAACAGTAGTGAAAAACCTAACCAATTATTATGGTGTCCAAAATACTCTTAAGTACTACAGCAAACTATTGAATCTATAATTTTAAATATAGAATTCGAGGGAGTGTTATATGTTTTCGAGCACACTCAAGATCAATTTTAATTGAATTTACACAGAAAATTGATAAAATGGTTAATGAGCGAGGATTCTATGAGATAATGTTCACTAATCCTATTGTGTGTATCTAAGTCAAATGATCTGGCAATTAATATAAAATCATAAATGGAAATAGAATTAGATTTAGAATCGATGGATTCTAAACAAGCAAGAAATTTGATAATAAAATAAAAAGATAAGGAAATTAATCTGCAATTTAAAAAGATTATAACACAATTGATTAAAATGAAGAATGATTCATGATATAAATGATATTATTTTAAGGTCTTACTATATGAATAAACAAACAATTACAAACTTATTCAATTTAACACATTTACAACTATTAGTTATAGTATTCATTAATACTACTTATTAATTAGTAATGTATAGAACATAATTTTAAGCTGATGATCTCTCTCAAAATATTGACATCATTGACTCTATAAAAATATAGGATTATCTTTGTTTAATCTTGGATTTATTAACCCTTCTCTTATATCCTTACATTTAAGTTGTCGATCATAAAATGTACTTAATTAAGTTATAAATCATCTCGAAGATTTGCAGAATTCATTATCCGTTTACTTGTTTTAGGAAAAGCTTGCAAAAACTACGTTTCAATTGATAAGAAATTGATCATAACTCATTAATTTATGAAAATTATTTAAAATAAGCAGATAAATATATTCAATTTTAGATAACTAATGTATCTTAAATAAAGATTGGATATTCAAATATTTTAATCTTTAAATTATTTCTTAAAACAAAAAAATTCTAAAATTACAATTTTGAGTTTGATTTTAAGATTACAAAAAAGTTTATAGACAACTGTTATCAAAATGATTATGACAGGAAATAAAATATCTATAAGATATAATCTATATAATTAGTATTATTGGTTAATATTTCGTGGAGTGTTATATTTAATGAATAAAAACAAAAATAGTATTAATTAATGAATTTATTTATAGTTAGAGTGCTTCATACACAATTAATGACTTCACATTTCAAAGGAAAAGGATAAAACAGAGGAGCAAAACGATTTCAATCACAATTATTATTATGAGCCAACAATTTGAAGACTTTGAGATGATTGATGCAAATTTGGAATTAACGAATGTCATGTTTTTATTGGTTTTATCCACATCATCATTTAAACGATTAAGATCTACAATCTATTGATTCAAGGTTTGATTTATATTCTATCCTGAATACTTTAAACCCATTGTCTTATGATAAAAAAATAAAATTACTTGTTCATAGGTCTAATCTAGTAATTTCTCTTATTCTTGTTAGAGATCTTTTTAATTCTTGAAAAGTTCTCGATTTGACATGTTGCTTAATTCAGCCATTTATTTTGGAGCTGCTTGCTTCTCTTATTTGGTTTCAAGAACAGCTTTCTTGAATTGCTCGGAGATGAGATCCCTCTAATTCTTAAACTCTTATAATTAATTTCTGCGTTTCTCCTATTCCTTCTGCATCAAGGTATTCTCTTAAAGTCTCATCAGATCCCCCAGAAGCACTAAATCACGATCTTAAAATCTTAGAAGAGATTCGTACCTAAATTTGTCAATTAAGCTCGAATTTCACCTTCAATTATGGTAAACTATTATCCAGCATTCTTTTTTTATTCTCGTTTATTGATATCAGTTTTAATAGATACAATTAGTTTCTAAATTCGATCAATGTCATTTTTATATTGATCACTCATATTAATAATATTAATAATTACAAAATGAATGGATGATGTATTATAATCTAAGGATAAATCTATATACTTTAACTTCTATTATGCAGAGAATGACAGAACGTATCTATTTATAGAAATGAAGTGTGATTATGATATAATAAGTTTTTAAATAATGTGACACATGATGAATTCTGTGATATCTATAACAGATTCATTTAAATTCATATTCTTAAAATAAATAAGCAGAACATTTCTACAAAGTCTTTTAGTTTCTATATGGACATGATCTAGAGAGAATCTCGAACAAATTGATCTTGAGATTCAAGATCCCCTAAGTGATAATGAATATGAATGGATCCGTTCAAGGAAGGGCATTCGATACGATTCTTAGTAATACCACAACTATACCATTTTATGAGGAGATAGAAAATCTATCTAGGACACTTGGGTATGTATTTTTGATATTAAAATTAGTATTGAATTGGGATTATCATTTATCAGTCCTGCAATATTGAATAATTATCTTATTGTACATAAGTCTCTCAAAAAGTAGGTAAAAATGCTGCACACTCAATTCGTGATAAATATGAAGAATGAGGAATGAGATTAGTCATAACAGGCAGACACATTAAAGCTGTATAACCTGGAACAGATTTAAAAAAGATATCATGAAATATTTTTAATAATTGATTCTGAAAATTGGATAATAATTATAAAACATCTAGTGCACAATATAAAATTAATAATTAACTATTTGTTTATGGTTCATTTGATTTTTGAATAAATATAATATTATCTAAAATTGGATATGAAGCATCGTAAAATTGATGCGCAGGAGCAAGAAACAGCTAGTTCAGGTTATTCAACTCCAGATGAGAAAAGTGTTTAAAAATAAGCCAAAATCAAACACTTGAGAAAACATGCGTTTGTCAATAGGATTTCGTTCCTTGATGATATGGATAAGGATTCAGAATTGAATAAAAATAGATTGGTTGGGTTTTACAATATGTTATATGTCGTGGCCTTCTATTACTTCATCATAAATCCCATCATGTCCTATTGGAAGACTGGCTAATGGATAGAGACTTCGTTGTACAATTAAATGCGTCGAGATTTGTTCATGTGTATTGTAACATGGCCTTTGGTAATTGATTTATCATTATGAAACAGTTCTATGCTTGGAGTCACATAGCCTTGTTGATTCAATATTTAGCCATGATGAACATCCCAAAAGTGCTAATTTTCATAATACAACATGTCAGTCAAATTTTTATGTTTGTTTATGCTCAATATTTGGTTCTAACCCGAGATTGGTACTTGCCTCAAGGTGCCTTTGTAACATTTTAATCCTGTGTGTTCTTCTTCAAAATGCATTCATACACTATGACAAATTACAAAATGAGAAGAGAGTGGATTGATCAAGGTTGTCCCAAAAGCAATGATCCTTTCGCTTATCCAAATAACATAAACTTTAAGAATTTCACCAAGTTTATCATGACTCCTGTATTGGTTTATGAACCTTAGTATCCCTCATCAGGTAAGATAAGATGGTGGTATGTGATTGTTAAATTTATCAACACCATTTCGATGTTAATTATGGGATATATGATTGTTTCCAATCACATTTATCCGATAATTTTGAATGTAAATGCCTTAAGTTTAGTTGATTCAATATTCTAAATGACTCTGCCGTTGATATTCTTATGTTTAACCTTATTTAACATGATCTTTGAGAATTATTGCAACTTTTGGGCTGAACTTACACATTTTGGAGATCGTCAATTCTATACTGATTGGTGGAATTCAACAGATTATGAGGAGTTTAATAGAAATTGGAATAGACCAGTTTATGAATTTCTGTATCGTCATGTATATTTGGAACTCATTTTTGAATTTGGTTTTGGAGTTAAGAAGGCTCAATTGGCTACTTTTCTGTTCTCTGCCATTTTGCATGAATACACTTTGGCAGTAAGTTTGAAATAGATTACTCCAATTATGATTATGTTTATGATGATCCAAATACCCGTGATGTTATGTACAAAGAGGATTAAGGGAACGAAATTTGGTAATCTATTCTTCTGGTGGGGGATCATTCAAGGCTTACCATTAATTTTAAATCTATATCTTAGATTCAATGAATTGCCAAAATTATTGTTTGAAGGAGTATGAAGAAATTATCTATACATATATCAAATATTATCATCAATTCATTTTCTTTAATTCGTAACTAAGCAAAGCTTTTTGTAAAAGAATATTCCCTTGACAGATCTTCAGTTGCAGTTCAATTTATTATTTGAGTATTTAACGATGCTCTTCGATTCGTTTTAAATAGGCATTTGTTTGTTGGTTTATAAACCCGAAAACTTGAGGTCGTTTCTCATCTTTAACAATTTAGGAATATTAGTTAAAAATTCTTTGAGCATCACTTTGCATCAATTATTTTGTATCAAATTTTGGTTCACCATATTACAAAACAAAATTGGCTATAAATTAAGTTGGTACATTCAAATACCATTTGATAATTTAAGTTTTTTAACTATTACATCCTCACTCATTATATTAAAATAAAAAAAATAATCATTATTATTGATAATTTAAATTAAAATTCTTTGTTATCTTATTAGAAATACTGCTAGGTTAAAATGATGTATAATATTAGTCATCTCTTTGGAATGCTTTAATATTAATTATTAATTCCATCTATGCCAATTTCATTTTTGATAAAAATAGCTCAACGAATCTGAGTTGACGAATCTCAATTTGATATACCTATAAGCCAATTATTACCTGGCATTAATTTTTATTAATATATCAGTTTAGAATTTAACACTATCTTTTTATCATTCTTAACTCTATGTTAATTTTTTAATAGAAAAATCAAATAAAAATGAATAACTTAGGGTATTTTCGCAATAAATATTTTTGAGTTAATCATCAACTCTTAGAATAACAAATCATTATTATACCTGCATTGGTTCCCTTAAGTCAAAATTTTAAGATTATTTGGTTAAACTCATAAATGATTTAATTTGTAATTGAAATACCATATCTATACTTTACAATTGCTCTCTATTTCTATGAAACTCTAAATATTCCACATTTATCGATTTAAAACATAGATAAAGAATCCTATTTGATATTCATAATGATTGTTGGATGGATTAATTACTTTTTTATTTACTACTCACTACACCATTTAACTTATATAAAACTAAGGATGTTTAGAATTATTTTTAAATTTAAATTTTGGAGTTGAATTTAAGTTAAAAAGAATTATCGATGATAAATTAATTTATAAAATCTCACTATCCTATTTTATATTCATATTCAAAGAAAAGATAATTATTTTGAATTATATAAAAAATTCTATTAAATACAGATTAATCAATCAAATTGAGATAAAACTTTAACATACTTCTTTTTCACTAGATTTATTAACATCAATTTTAGGAAGTTTATTGCTTTCTATCACACAATTATGATATTTAATATTGATTTTCACTCATACCTAAAACAATTAATTTTATTTCATTATCAATAGTAGGTTGTAATAATGTTAAATCATATTGTGGCTAAAGAAGAAGAAGAGTAACAAACCCCAGCGTCGCATCAATTAGCAAGCGTGGTAATTTTCTTAAATGAGATAGATAAAGGATTAAAATTCTTTAAGTCCTATTTTTTTACAAAAATTAACAAAAACAGTAGAAAAATTTTATAAAGCTTTGGCAAGATTATAAGAGGCCCAATACAAAGAATAAAATTCTGTCAATCCAAGTTATCCTTTTGTCTTTTAATACTCTTTTAATGAGATAATAGTAAATTTTAAATATATTGCATAGATCCATCTAGGCAGGCACTAGGTCTAATTATCTTAGCCAGAAGATTCCTATAATTATTAATTAAAAAAAATAAGGCATATATAGAAAAAACCCACACTCCCCTAAAAGTACTCTGTATAAAAAAGGATTGCATTTTGTGTTTAAGATTAAAAGGATTCTAAAAATATCCCGAAGAATTACTGTAAGGCTATAATCACTTTTGCATAAAAAAATCAATAACTATGTTTTCAAATACTTGGAGATGAATTAAAAGTAGCGAGATTTACAGATTTCTTGTCAAATTAGAAGAAGAAATTACTTAATATTCGAGTTTTCAGCGCATTGTTGCAATAATGCGATGATCCTTTTTAAGAAGAATTTAATCGAACATTTAGAATTATAAGGTACATATTTCTATTAATTAAGTCAAATATTTATTAAAAAGTATGCAATTAATTATATTTATAATTCGAAAATTGTATAGCACAATTGGCATATCAGATATAGATAACAAATATATAAAGGAATCAGAAATCCTAAATGTTTCTCTCATTTAAAGAAACTTTGAAATAATATTTATAACGTCATAAATTTGATTTCATTATTCATTTCGTAAATTCTCCCATAAATCTATAAAATAATTATTAGAAGAAGAAAGTTGTTTTATAATATAAATATACGCATCAAAATGTAATTCTATTATTAATTTTATTCTATTAAGAACTTTAGAGAATGAAATAAAATATATTTCTGAAAGAACTTTTTTAATTTTGGCAAAGACTTATGTTAATTTGAAATTGAAATTGTTTTTAGTTAGAATCTACAAAAAAGTATTTTACCATTAATAAATAGTTTAAATGAATTCTATTCAAAATGTATAATAGTAAAAGATCAGTGAAGATTCTTTTAGTCTACAACAATTTCTATCAAATTCTTCAAAATGTAAGCAGACCTTTGTTGAAGATAACTCACCGAAGTAACATTAATAAAGAGAGTGTAAATAGTTAATTTAATGAAAATCCTATAAAGAACCAATCAAAAACTTTCAAATTATGCTACCCGTTTGGATCATAGTAAAATCAGCCGCAAGAGTAGGATTTAAAATAATGATATCTATAATCCTTTATGAAAAATCACTATATGGACCTTCGAGAAGTATTAAGCAAACGTATCATTCATAACCAGTTATTTTCTTTGAAAGTAAACATGCTCATAAATAAGAATAGAGAGCAGACATTTGGACATTTACAAATTTACAGAATGATGATTATTATTGAAAATGAGCATTGCTTGATACCTAAATCTGTTGAAAGACTAAGTTTATATAAATATATTATTACTTTCATTATAACAAAATATGAGTTCAGAGATCAATATAAGACAACTGCTTTATTACAAATCTCTCAATCCAAGTATTGTCTCATTATAATTGCTTAGATCCAAGTTAATAATCCCTTCGGGTGGTTAAAACTATGCAACATAGGCTCAATAAATTGAGATCAACTGCTCAAAGTGATTTTAGACTTACAACACTCTAAACTTAAACACCTGCAAATAACTTTAGATATGGATTTAATGTCGATGAACACCAGAATTAGAATTCTTAAATTCATTTTTTGGAAGTTTACGAGCATCCAATGAAACATCTTAATGTAATCAAATATTAATTCAGAGTTACATTGCAGAGAGTAAAAAGAATATAGCATAACTGCGGGATCAGGCAAATAGAATACGGTTGGAGAAGTCGACTATTACTTCCAAATATGAATTTGAATTAAATCAATTGCAAACCAATTTTAGAGAGTCTATGAACTAAAAATATAAATTGCTTAAAGAGGATAATGTCTAATTCATAGAAGAACAATACAAATTGTCGAAAGAATACTCAAGATTAGTTAAGGCTAAATAACTTATGGAAGAAAAATAACAATAATTATTAAAAAGAGTAGTTTAATTAGAGAACACTTTGCAAGGAGTAACGCTTGAGTTAAAGCAATGATCAAAATTTCTGATATTGATATTAGATATAAAATTAGTAAACAAACAGATAAATCGAATTTGTTTGCATAAATATGAAAAATGAATAAAATAGTAATAACTAATTATTACTTATTTAAATTTGTTACATCATCATTAATGCCATGTTCCCTTTCTCAAAAAGACTTAGGCACTCCATATGAACTGCATAATGTATCAGCTCGTGAAATTTTGGACTTATATTGATTATATGTGAACTAACTCACTTGACTAGCACATTCAGATTCTTCAGTGTCAACAGCTGATTATTCTAAGCAGCTCTTGGAGAAGAACTTGAATCTCTAAGAGATTAAATAATTTTAATACACTATGTTCCAAAAACATAGATTGGGGTATAATCTTTTTCTTCGACAATGCCTCGAAATCAATGTCCTCAAAGAAGACGTGTTGCTAAGCCTATTAAAGATTGTATCTGGTGTTAACATTCACATCAAGCAGATGTGATAGTAGATCCTTGGCTTGAGTGGAGATGGAAGTATTTTCAAATTCAATTTGTTCTGTATCGCATCCAATTAACATTTGATAGAGAACAACACCGAAACTCCATACATCACATTTGTTAGTGTATCCTTGGTTCCCTAAAACTTCAGGTGCTAAATAGTCTATGGTTCCACATTGTGAAAATTAAAGTCCATCATTTCTAGTCGATAATCCAAAATCGGTGAGTTTGATGTATCCTTTCTCCAATAAGATGTTTTGAGGTTTGAGATCTCTATACACTATGCCATTGGAATGGAGATATTCCAAAGAAAGCAAGATCTAGGCGGCATAAAACTTGGCTACATCCTCTGAAAATTTTCCATAATGTTTTAAATACTAAAATAGTTCCCCTCCACTCATATATTCGACAACTAGATAAAGTTTCTATTGAGTTTGAAAAGCCTCAATCAATTTAACAATGAATGGACTATCCAAAATTTCTAACAATTATCTTTCTGTTTTTGCACTTCTTCTCATCCATTCGGAAGTCAGATTTTTCTTGTTAATAATCTTCATTGCATATAGTTAGTCTATATATTCATTAATATATTATTTACTATTCTTTTTATGTTAGACTAACATGACTTTTCCAAATCCACCCCTTCCGAGTACTTTGAGCAACTAATAGTCTTTAATACTCGCTTGATTAAGAATTGGTTCTGTATTCTGATCATTCAACTATTTAAATGCATAAAACTCATCAACAAAAGTGTTTCTGCATACCATATCACTATGATGAGGTTTCAAGCACTTGTTTCCCATTATAAACAAAATATTTATATTTTAATAAAGACCTATAAATAACACACCAGATATAAATAGAATTGAGTGTATTACTCTATCATCTCAATGATTTAACTTAAGAATTAAATATTACAAATAAATTTGAATAATTGTCCTACATCATACATTAACTTAGATGAATTAAAATTATATATCTAAGATTGAAGTTCAATGAGATGTAAATGAGTTTGAATAAGACAATAAATATATGGAGACATCTTAGGAGATCCAAAGTTATAGTAAACAGTATATCCTAAAGGATTATTTAGTTGATACATGTAATATTCTATAATTAAAAATATTAAAATATTGTTAAATTCATATTTTTTAGTTCATTTAGAATTAAACTATTAAGCAAAATAATTGTCAATTTTGTTTTATAGCCATTAATAAAATTCTGGATTCTCCTGAGTTTTTTTATACCATGGGTATTTTTCAAAGTTTTTAGTGTATTTTACAATCTTTTCTATCAGTTAAAAAGCAAACTTTATAATATAAAAAAATACTTTTCTTGCAATTAATGCTACTAACCAAGTTGGAACAAGAGATAATTATGGATCACAATTATTAACAGCTTTAATCTTACATTTAGTTTTGGTTAAAGGAGTTATTTAAAAAATATAATAATTTAATTACAACCTTACATTCTTTGATTTATGAAGTTATAAATCATAGTAATCTAGAAATTTTTGATCTTGATCTATAGATTTACATAAAAACACTATTGTTCCATTCTCTTCTAATCTATCGATACCTTGACCGAAAAATACTGTTTCTCTATTAGAAATAACTGGAAAATAAAGCTAACTCACACAAACTTTCTATGTCTTTGAAAGTAGTTTTATTGTTGTTGCATAATTACAAAAAGGAACATACTCTGAAAAGAGTTCCACTTCGGTGATCAAAGCCATCAGCTTAGCACAATCAGTCTCAACCTCTGCTTCCATAAGCAACGATACTGTTGATGATTTTGGTGGAAATTTATAGGAAACACTAATACCATGACTACTTTTATCCAATGTCCATCCATTTGATTCCAGTTCCATTAAATTTTTTATCATGAATTCATATGAATTCTCGATTACGGATAACCTTATGATTTAATTCTAAGAAAGTTGGGTTTTATCAATTAATTATATAGTTTTGTATGCCTAAATAGAAACAGGAAAATACTTTGTCCAGCATTGAGTCGTTATCGTAGTTAAGTACTATATTATAAAGCTCTTGACAGCAAGGACCAAGTTGAATTTCTGAAAGAATTTATTGATTTTCAGTTTATTAAAAATTTGTTTCTTAAGCCGAAACAAATATTATTGTCTATTTATTCTCATTTTAAGGAGATAGTAATGCTTAAAATTTTATTTTTTCTCTTTAGAAATGTGTGAACAAATTCTTTAATTCTTGAGGCTTTGGTGGAAAGTTTTCTAAATATTTTACTGAAAATATTATTTACAGTCTCTATAGAATTCATAAAATTTGATCATTCCCTCATTGGTGTCCAGTTGCTAGATTAAATCAGTAAGCTCTTCCTTATAAAAATAATTTAGAATTTCTTACTTTATTAATACTCTTTGTGCCCATTAGTTTCTCTCTTGCAAGGACATAAATCTGAAAAGCCTCATAAAAGTCTGATTTATATGAATAGTATTCATTGATATCGTGCATCTAAAATATTACTGTACAAAACATACAAATTTTGAAAGATCAGATTTTAATTCCTTATAAGTTAATCTATTGAAGAGATTACATTAGAAGTCGTTTCCAAAATAATTATTTTTGTTAGACATCTTTTGTAAATTATTATATATTTACCTTTTTTGATTTTTTAAGGAATTAAATTGTTAGTTTTTGAGTTGAACAGTTAATAATACTATGTTCAAAATTTACCCACGCATAAAAATTACATTTTGGATAAAAAGCATTTCATTTAATATAGACTAATATTTAAATATGAAAATTCAATGATATTAATTATGGTTTGATAAATCTTAAAACAAATGGTGAGAATATAGTTAATTTAAGAAATACCTACAATCCTTGTCATAAGGAATATTTAAACTTGATATTACAGTTGAATGATAGAATAGTTGAAAGATATTAGTTAACTCCTTACTTTTGAATCTAATTTTTGTAAATTTTAGAATGATTATTTAAATAAGTATCCCCTAAAAATTCTTTCTTGTTATACAAATGAGATCATCAAATGCAAAAAAAATTAATAGTTTCGAATGAATCATTAAACTATCAATTTCAAATTAGATATGATTTTTTTGTCATTCTTGTAATTTCCTATTAAATTTTATCTCAAGTTAATTCCTTTTAAAAAAATAAAAAATATTTCATTGATAGATATTCACACTAATATTTGATGCGTATTTAGAAAATAATTAACATACTAAAATAGGTTTGCTATACAGAAAATTCAAAATAGATTATGTTGTTTTGTTTTGTTTTCATTATGTAAATCATAATAAATACTTATAATAATATAAAACACAATGACATAATCAGTGGTATATGTGGAAAAAATACTCTATTAGTACTATTTCTATATAATAATGACATACCCCTGGATTTAGAATTTTTCTATTGAAAATGACTTTTAGAATAAAAGATTTGTCATTTTAAATAGTAATTGCATGTTTTAAAAGAAGATTGTATTTAATTATGAAAATAGAATATATCAATTTTCTTCATCAAAATTCTCCATTAAAATGGTGGATTCTCTCAAACTATGTCTTGCACTAAGCTAGCACAAGCATTGAAGATTGATTAAAGCTTAGGTAAGTCTTAAATTTCAAATCTATTTAATATGATATTAATTTGTACTGTTTTTTTAAGACTCCTTCAATGAGAAAATTAGATTTTAGTGTTGATTCCGACACCGCAATCTAAGAAGGAGTTAGAAAAGTGTTGAGGTTTTCATACAATCCTACTTTTAATAGAAACTAATCTAATTCAAATTTCCAGCTTGTGATAGATTAGTAGATGATAATTTAGAAATTATCCTACCATATTAATTTATCTATGGTAAAGTATCTAACTCGTATAGAGTAAGGATTACCCTAGTTTGAATATTATTGAATAAAATTAATAATAAATTTGATATCACATTTGAAATATTTAAAAAATAATTCTTGTAATGTATAAAATAGTAAATTATGTTATTTTGTGATAAATTTAAATTTAAGTTTCTTCTTAATTTTTTATTAGAATGTGATATCCGAGCAATTATTAGTTTTATGAAACGATTTCTAAAAACAATTAAATATAAGTTAGAGCTCTACAATTTGTATAAATAAGCACAAAAATTACTAGAAATGTAGTATAAATAAATAATGAAATAAAATGATAAGCATCCTATAAAATCAAAAATTCCAGTTGCAAAGGGTAAACATGCTTTTGAATGTGGAGGTTAATGTATTGGCTAAAAATGTAGGTCAGACATTTGTAGTGGATGAGAAATACGAATTCATTAAGCAAATAGGGTAAGGAGCTTATGGAGTAGTGTGCTCTGCAAAGAATAAAAAGAATGGTTAGATGGTGGCAGTTAAGAAAGTATTAGTATGAATTACATTAAGATTCCAAATGCATTTGAGGATTTAGTGGATGCTAAAAGAATAGTGAGGGAGATCAAATTACTAAGTAATTTCAAATTTGTTATTGTTAGAGTTTTTTGATCATGAGAACATTATTTCTTTGGTTGATTTGCCTAGACCAGATGCAAAAACAGGATTCAATGATATTTATATAATAACAGACTTAATGGGCACAGATTTGCATAAAGTCATTTATTCATCATAAGCTTTGACAGATGAACACATTTAATATTTTGCGTATCAAATGTTAAGAGGGCTCCTCTATATCCATACAGCAAATGTGATACATAGAGATTTGAAGCCTAGCAATATCCTTTTGAATAAGGATTGCGACTTAAAAATCTGTGATTTGGGATTAGCTAGAGGTTATGAATCTGAGGAGGAATTCAAAACTGAATATGTGATAACAAGATGGTATAGAGCACCAGAAGTTATTTTGAATGCATCTGAATACACAAAAGCAGTTGACATTTACGCGGCAGGATGCATAATAGCAGAACTTTTAGGTCGTACTCCATTGTTTCCAGGTAATAATTCAATTGATAATCTAAGGTGAGGACTATTTAGATTAAGTTTAGAGGATTATTTCAGTCTTAGGAACCCCAACTCCTGATGATATGAAGTACATTGGAAATCCAAATGCTATAAATTATATTAAAAGTTTGCCTAAAAGAACAAAGTAGTCATTCACTCAACTCTATCCCAAGGCCAATCCTAAGGTCTGTGAATTATTGACTAAGATGATTACATTTAATCCAGATAAAAGATACACTGTTGAATAATGTTTGGAACATGATTATTTTGATGGATTACATAACCCAGAAGCTGAACCAAGGTGTGACAAGGTGTTTGATTGGAGTTGGGATAACTTCGAATTAAAAAAAGAAACTCTATAAAAAATGGTTTATGACGAATCTTTATAATTTAATCCTGTCAAATTCTGAAATAACTATTAATATTAATTTTCATTTCTACTAAAGATCAAATATTTTGTGATTCCAATACCCCGAGTATTCTTATTTCATCTAATTTACCTCTTTTGCAATATTCCTAAAATCATTCAAATTTATTACTCTGTACACTATTAGAGATTTTTGTGACTAGATTTCCATAATTCCCATATGACCTATTGTCCCATCTATTAGTTATTATCCTAATACTAATCAAAAATTCCTTAGCAATCTTATAGAAATGGTTAGATTATCTCGAAGAATGGTTTAAAGGTGGGTCTGAAATTGAATGTATGAATTGAGAGGAGACAATGGATAACCAAAGATCTTAGAATATTTATTTATCGAATAGCTAAGGGACAATTTTTTAATTCTTTTGACTCCTTTGAAATATCCTCAAGTTGTGAATAAATTAAATCATTTTGTATTTACTTTTTTATTAATTCACTCACACTATTGTAATGAGGAAATATACTATTGAAAGTTCCTTGAGTTCTATGAAATTCCTCTTATAAAATTACTAAGTTGGGTTTAAGATTGATGTTTGGCAATTCTTTGCATTGAATCACTCGGTTTAGATTAATTGATAATGCATCCAATTTTGATATTAATTAATCATCTATAAAATTCTAAATAGAAATAACAACTTACATACTACTATCTATTGCTATCAAATAAATTGACTACTTCCGATATGCAAGCATCCACTTTAGAAAGTGTTAGTAAAATGTGCTTCTAAGAGTTATTTTTTTATTCAAATTGCACCTCCTACTCATGCAATTATTATGATTATATGTATCTTAGTCGTTCCAATTGTTTATCGCAAAAGGTACTAAGTTTATAAGCTCCATCGTATGTATCCTAAATGCTCTCCATTGTTTCTCTCAAATTGATAAGCTTGTTATAAACTGTTATACTTGATTTTCCAATTCATATTATATCTGTCTTGTTAATTAGACGATCTAAGTCATTCTGAAAATTTGTTGTTGTTTGCTTAATATATTTTAGGACAAGAGTAAAAAACGTCTTTGATTATAATGTAACGTCGTTTTCATTGTCTTCTCATTCAACAACCTATATGAATAACAATATTCATTACTCTTAATACTCCCTATTCTAGTTTTTCAATAACATTATATCAGATTCTAAGTTTTTCACTTTATCATTTAATAGTTGCATCTCCCTTTACTTTTCCTTTAATTTAACTTGTAACTGTCTTTCATTTATCGTACTAGTAGTTTTCATTGATTCTGTCTAAGAAACATTGTTTTATTAAATTGCTTCTTCTTTTTTTATCTAGACAGGTTTTTATTAAATTATTTATTTTTCAGTTTCTTTGGTCGTAGGAGGTTTGCCTATTTTCTATTCCTATTATTTCGCAATGGGAAGCTTTTTATTTTAACTTGTTGATTTTTAATCAGATTTTTTAACCATTGATGCCTTGCTTATTAAATCACTAGTGCTTAACCCATCATTATCTTAAATGAATTAATTGACTTTTTCTTCTAACTACTTTTTTTCTATTTTCGAGTTGCTTAAATTTGAATTGTGTTTTTTAGGTTGCATATTAAAATTAGAATTAAATTTTATGAAAAAATATTATATATTAATAATAAGTTGATCTTCTGATCTAGGATAATTGTGTACCTGTTAAAGTCTTAATTCTAGAATGTAAAGTATTCACACTCTTAAATAGCTATCATTCTTATCAAATTTTCCTAAGACTTCTACTCAGATTATTTATATCCTTAGATATAAATTCATTTATTGAGGAATTTCATTAAGATATTGGATTACTGCAGCATTTATTAGTTAATTAATGTTTAAATTTCATAAGTATCTAGACTTAGGTTTTTAATATTTTAATCTCAAATGATAAGGGAAAACTTAGAAATGATTGGATAATACAAATATATTTTTTGGCTAATAAATATAATTACTTGAATATCAATATTAATGTAATTCCCTTTGGTTAATTAATAATAATCATTTTATACAAAATCATTAATAAAACTTCTTAATACATTTAATATAAATGATCCAAGAGTTTGAGGTAACTAGTCAGACATATAATAGAAATTTAAACTTTCTGCACTTAACCCAATTTTAGTTTGCTCTGTATGCAATGGATACTTTCGATTTGCACATACTCTATCAGAATGTGGTCACACATGTATAAATTTTAGATATCCGAAGTTTGTTTTGTTTGCATTTCGAATAAAATGTACTGTCCTAAATGTCCTAATATTTAAATAACAAAAAGCACAATTAGGAAGGATCCCTATTTATAATCCATAGTTGATATGCTGTTCCCACAATTCTAATAGGCTGATTAAATCATTTTGGATCGCTTAAAAAAGTTGTTTGGAAATAGCATTGATTTCAATGATTTATAAAATCTTCTGGTTGAAAATAATAAAAAAAAAAGGAAGAATCATAAATTTGAATAGAAACAAGGTCTTGTTCATTTAGTTTAGGAAACCTTCAATGGAACCATCTCCTACGATTAGTTCAAGGATAATATTTATGATGAGTAAAAGTTCAAGCAATTGTTGGATTACGTCAGAAAATAAAAAATAGCGAGAGAAGAATAATTGATGAATCGAGTCCCAGGTTAGAATAACACCAATGGGTCTAAATTATCAGTCACCATCATTGGGAAAACAGAATAAGATAAAAAAATTGCAAAATTAGATTGCAAAGTCACCTATCATCCAAATGAATAATAAGGACTCATCAAAAGGTTAAGGAAACTGGTGCTGAAATCAGTTTTGAAACAGGATCTGAGTGATTAGGTTATTAACAAAAGCAAGGCAAATCATTAGAATGTAAGAATAAATTTAATTAATTAGATTGTTTTATATTTTAAGAACATTGACTTAAGAGATGATGAAGATGAAGAGTCATTATTCATAGGAATAGCTGATCCAACTATAGTTTATGAAATTTTATTTAAGGCATGACCAATTTAACATTATATTTTTATTACAATTTAATTATGAGAGAGTAACTACATTTCTAAATTTAGTTTACAATCTGAATTGAGAACCCTTTATGTCAAATTGGGCATTTTCTATGTGTTCTTATTATTCGACTTAATTTGGTCATCCTTCATCGAGCCAACAACTATGAATCAAATATCTTAAGACAATAAAGAAGGATAGACCTAAATTTTATGGATGAGCTCAGTACACATAATTGTAACTGGAATAATTTTTGTACTCTTCTGCACTTTGATGTGGTAAACTTAGCCACTAAAATTAGGAATGATCAAACTTTTAATACGGTATTTCAGTTATCACATTTTAGAGATTTCATGTATGTCTTCGTGGTTAGTGGTGGTATGCTTATTATAGTTGTAATTGAAAGAGTGGCTATCTTCATAACCAATACAAAATCAAATGCAGCTATATCTGAAGGAATTAAATAGAATTGGTCCAGTTTTTTTTATTAATTATTTTACTTTATCAGATATCTTTTGAGACCACTTTACATCTTTGTGATGTTGCATGGATCATTGAAAATAACTAAACCTTATTATCATATGAGAAACCCAGAACTTTTCATAAATTGAAATCAAATTTATTTTATAATGTTAAGGAACTTAGATATTAATTATTCATGCTTGAAATGTTTACATTATAAATACATCTACATTCTATCTCCAAATATTGTTATGAAAACTTAAAAGTATTGATTTTTGGTACAATATATTATAGTTTGATACATCTCCAAAATTGGAAAAATGAGAGTTCAAAATAAATTCATTTTTCAAATTCTTGAAGATAATAATATCAATATATAAAATTAACTATTAAAGTTATATGAATAGTATATTTATTAAAATTATCATTTGAATATCATTATGATATTATTTTAATTTTGAGGAAGTCGGATTAATTTGATATTAATTTTAGATATAATCAACTAAGTTATGCAAAAAAAGCATCTTCTTTTGAGAATAACTTCTTTACAGCCTATGGATTTATTCCATCATTTTCATAATTTTTAGCCACAGATTCTTGAGGTGTTGGAAAAGATTTTTCCACTTTCGCTTATTTTCTTGCTTTTTACGTCTATTATTTATTGCCACTTAACAGATTTTTTTCCTATTATGCCTTCTTTTTTTGATTTTTAAGTTCAATATCATAAATGTATTCTTTATTTAAGGCTGACCACACAATTTATTTGTTTGCCTTTTCCTATTCATTTAAGATATATTCTTATTCATCTAATTCACTTAAAGAAGATAAGATTTCGTTATCTTTTTATTCTTTGATTGGCTCTTTAACAGGAATAGGATATTCTTATTTTAAATTATCTTCTTGTTTATAGACTTCAGGCTAGACCTTGAGCAATTCTATCATTTCTAGGGCTTTTTTTAAAGTACTTTCTTCTAATTGTTTAATTTCTTCTTCTGTCAATCCTTTCCTCATTTCTTCTTCTTATTATTTTATTCTTCTATAAGAAGGTGGGTCATTTACTGGTCCTGGAATTCCAGTCTCAATATTTTCAATCTATTCAAATTGCTCTCTTGTTAACTACGATAATCCTGTTTAGTTGAATTCTGCCAATCTTTTTCTAATTGTTTCATCACAAACCTGTACAGTTTTACAGACCTAAGAAGTAGGCACGTTTTCTCCATGGAATCTAGCTGAAATGAGTAATGCCGCTCCACAAAGGGATGATGGTCTTCTCCCATAAGCCATCCAATCGAGCATCATTCTTTTAATTAATTTCATGGCTGTATCAACAATAGCCTTGTATTTATCTCGACTTAGAATTACTATAATTCGATTACCTTATTTCTAATAGTCTTACAAATTTTGGTATGTAGATTGATGGGTCTAAATATTATAAGCTTTTTGCCAATTGAACTATTTGGGGAGCTTTGGCATCTGCTTTTACAAATTTTAAAAGTTTTAAATAACATTTGGCTACCTTTGTAGCAGAGTCCTTTTTTATAAATTCTGAAATCTCTATTAGTAGATAAGGGGCATTTTTACATCTAAATCCAAAATATAGTGCTTTAGAAAATTATAAATTCGTTACCTGCTCCAGCAAAATATTATCCATTCCTAATTGCATTCTCACTTTTATAAAATTTCAATAATCTTCTAGCTATTTCAAATGCTTCTTTGTATTCTTCATCAACAGCCAATTCTTGATCCAATATCTTTAAAGTTTTCTCCGTTTCTTAAGGTAATTAATCTTAGTCCTAATACCGAACCTCTTGTTAGTGAGCCACCTTTCCCCCGTTTAAAAAATCGACTTGTTCATAATAATTATGCATTTCTAGTACAAATGATAATTTATTAAAATATAATATATTTTCAAAAGTAAATTTTTGTATAAATCTAATCAGCAATATCTTCAATCATATTTTGAAATCAATTGCAATATGATTAGATCATCATCAAGATATTTAATATAAATGATTACTTAAATAATACTTTCTTAATTGAATTGGTTAATGTTTAGGTTAATCTAAACTATTATTTTTAGATCAAAGCGAATGCAAGTGATATTAAAATTCGTTTAATTTATAAAGAATAAATTCAATTATTAAAGTAATCAATAATTTTAATCAAGTTATATATTTTAAAATAAAATAAGCTAAATAAAATACAGTTATATATTCAACCATTTTAAGGTTATACAATACTCAATATCATTAAAATTCATTTTTACATAAGTTTACTACATATCTTTAAGCTGCTCTTTACAGTTAAGAAATTAGTAATATTATGTTAATTTACTTCAATTAATCATTTGCTTAGTCTTCCATTTTATTAAAATACTTCTTATTATATTTACAATTTCCTAAATTTTAGAATAATAGGAAAGAATGCTCCGAATTAGCAACCAATAAGCGTAAAAGAAATAATAAAAATAATTTTCTGGTAATATTTACACAACTAATTACTTATATTAATAATACAGAAAAACACTGAATTTAATTGAAGTAAAATGTTCATAATAATACAAGTAAAACTTTGTAATGGAAACCCAAATTGTATATTCATTGAGAGAGAAATGAGTATCTTAGGAGATTCATTCTTGTTCCTATTCTTGGATTGCTAGTTCCTGTAGTTTGACATGAAAAATATAAATAATATAACCATTTATTATATAGAAAGTCTGTTCTTTACTTAGATTGAAATAAGTTTATAGACTACTTGTTTAAATGAAAGGAACGATTATGGAATCTTTAATTTTATAGTAAGAGATGCTTTAATTGTTTGCTGCAAAAAGCTAAGATATAATCATTAATTATAATGTTTCCTAAATCTTGTGATGAATTATATCAATGTCGACTCTACAAAAAAAAGTTTCTGGGAAGCTCTCCTAGGTATTTTTATGTCTTTTTGGACAAAGCTGTTGTGAATAAGGTAAAATAGTGAATAAATTGGGTTTATAGGAGTCTAATCGTAAAAGAGCAGATCGTGTATTTAATGTGGAAAATACTAAGAGAATAGTTTGGAAATACACCACTGAATAACCAATAAAATTGAAAGGAATCATATTTGACAATGGAAATTAACCGCAAGAATACTTTGGAGATGATGATGTACTTCGTGAATTAAAAAAACATATCTCAAAGTTATTCTTTTAAGCCAAAGTACAAGAAGAATATGTGGCTATGTAAGTGATTGGATAAGGAAATTATGCTCTAGTACTAATTAAACTCATTATTATTAGGTTCTTGAATTATAACATTTACACTCAAATCAAAAATTCGCCTCTAAATGCATAGATAAAAAAAAACTATAGACAATAGAACAAGGAATGGTAATTAATATATTTAACTTCTCAAGGAATCCGTATTGAATGAAATCCAAATAATGAGGATCTTAAGTCCCCATGAATAACTCATAAATTTGATTGAAGTCTACGAAGGAGATAACAACATATATCTCATAATGGATTTAGCCCAGGGAGGCAGTTTATACAAGGAAATGAAGAATAAGTTGACTCTATACAGTAGAAAAGAAGTCTAGAAAGTAAATATTATAATTTAAGATAAGATTATGTATTAGTTATTATCTGGCTTATAATACATTCATTCGAAAGGAATCATGCATAGAGATCTCAAGCCAGAGAACATTCTCTTCAAAGAAAAGGGGAACATAAACACTTTGACAATTGCCGATTTTGGTTTATCAGTAAAAGTTGATTCTTACCCATACCTATATCCCAAATGTGGAACTCCAGGCTTTGTTGCTCCAGAGGTGGTTAATTTGATAGATAAAACCTCTTCTTATACAACAGCATGTGATATTTTCTCTGCTGGTGTTATTTTTCACATTTTACTTTTGGGAGAAGGTCTATTTATTGGAAATGGACACCAAGAGATTTTGAGGATGAACAAACAATTTTAAGTGGATTTAGGAAGAAATAAATACTAATAATTAGACTCCGATGCCAGAGACTTATTGTAAAATTAATTTTTATTATATTAGATTTAAAATGATACTCTAAGATCCTGATCAACGATTTACAGCATATCAATGTCTGAATCATGTCTACTTTTAAAATGATGTTGCTCCTTAATTAAAACTAAAAATGTAATATTCTTTTAATTATGTGTCTTAGATAAGATAGTCCAACTAAGGTTTCTTTCGATCATTATCTTGATACTTACAACAGTCCTGATCAAAAATTAATGAACAAAGATAGCAAAAAATTATCTATAGTCACTAGAACTCCAATATATGCTCCAAAAGCCAGTACACCTGAATTGCCTAAACAAAGATCAATTATGGAGGAATTAAGTCCATTAAGTTCATTTTCTTTAGATTAGCTTTGTAATGAAACTCAAAAAGAAGATTAATTATAATTTGCTATTACTAAATGATATTATATATATATATATTGATATATTTTGATAAAAACTTAATATATAACCATTATGAATTTTAATTCTTCTAACTGGATGAATTAGATATATAATATTAGAATAATGTAAATATAACATAGGTTCTCTATTAAAATTAGCACTCTAATTTTTCTTAGTTTTAAGGAAACAAATTGTTTAATTTATTTTTATCATTAATCTAAGAATAGTAGAAAAAAAAAAATAAAATATAAAAAAATTTAAAACTTTTCTTCTTCATTTAATTTAAAAAATTATATAAGTTGAAAGAGCATCAATGTATGAATATTAATACTTAACTGTACTGATCTATTGTTTGAGGATCAGTAATTACAATTATTAACATCTATAATAATAATCAAAGTAGTATTCTCTTGTTGTAAGTTTTTTCTAAATTGTGTATATATTCTTGATGATGGATTTAGAAATCTTCGATGAAGTTGGGAGGTAGATTGAAACTATGGTGTGGCTCGACTTCATCTTAAAATTTAGCATCTAATATTTATTTCTAAGATTAAACACAAATAGGTTACTGCCAATTCTTCTCTTTCAATTTTTGATCCTCCATTATGTTTGAGTCTAATATGTAAATTCAATGAAATGTCAGTCCCATAGATTTTGTCACACTTTTCGTAAGGACACTATTTGAGCATAGAATAAAATGTACTTAAAAATCTCTTTTGATGAGGTTGGCAGTTCTACGTTTTTTTTTGGTTTCTAATTTTTATGGTTAAACGAGGGTGTAATGTTCTGTGATTGATTCCTAAAATAACTCATCGATTTTGACTTACTTCTAAATAATCAAGACGTTTAGCCAACTGATTTAAATCCTAATCTAAATGATCAATATTCTTGGAAATCTGTTAAAAGTTCATCATAAGGGTCTCAATTGTGCTTTTGGTACACAATGGTGGTTTTTTCCCCAAGAACTCGATTTGCTCTTTTTCACTCAACATACTAATTTTCTATAACTATTAATTAATTTGAGGATGATTGCATACTTACTTTTTCTAAAATATTCCAATTGTATATAATTCTTGAAAATATGCAATCACTAAACAAAGAGAATTGTTTCAAATATAATTTATTTATATGAGGACAAATATTCATAATAAGTATTAGAATATTAAATAATTACATAAATGGATTACGATAACTTGTACACAAGAATTAAAAAGTACCCTCAAAAATGGGGATTGTAAGAAGTAGAAACTTGGTTGTCAATTGCTGGACTCTCAGAATTTTAATTCAAATTCATTTCCAATTAAATAGATGGTGCTCTCTTATCTTCCCTCGAAGAAAGCGATCTGATTGAAATAGGAATAGATGAAAAGTCTGAAAAGTTCCCAATTTTAATCCAATGTAGAAATTGAATACATAAGTAGGGATTAAATAAGGTCTAAAAGATTACTCATATTTTCTAAAAGATAAACTGCATTAAGAGTATATCCTTTAGGGAACAACAGAAGATGATCTGAGCATTACAAAATGCTAACGTTCTTCATTGATAGCATCATAGAATTACGAGAAAACTATTTAAAAGGTTGTTACTTTCTATTAAGAGGAAGGTGCAATTAACGAGGTGTAACCATTTTAATAGGTGAATCAAAAATATGAATAAAATCTTAATGGACTGATCTTAATTTTATATCAAGATCCTCCGAAATAATACAATTTTCTGAATTAAGAAATATCAATAGGAAGAAACTACGATAATACAATAGTATTATCTGAAGATTACATAAGCAGACAACATTGTAAAATAACATGGAATTCAAACAACCAAACCTTTTACTTGCAAGATTTGGGTTCTACATCAGGAACCTACATTTTGCTCATTTACCCAACTTTGTTATAAGAATAATTTATCATATAAATGGGATCTGCTCAATATAGAATAGAGAGACTAGATATCCAAGGTATGAAATGTTCAGTGTAGATGAAGATTGTTGAAGGGAATAGATTAGGATTTACATTTTGTTTTGAATTAATAAAAAATCAGTCAAGTTTAATATTCGGACGGAATTAGTAGTTGTTTGCTATGGATCCTGTAATTATTTGAGTTTCACATAGATAGAATCTGAGCAATATACATGCACAATTTCAATTCATCGATGATGGATTAGTGATTGAAGATCAAGGGAGTAGAAATGGTACTTGGTTGAGATTGAGTGTTCCTTAATAAGTTAGTGAACCAATTAAATTGATAAATGGAAGGAGATTTAGATTAGCTTATGAGAAGGTTTTTGAATGCGTTGTAAATCCAATTTGAATAGATGTTTGTTGTTTAGTTAAATTTGCATTCATATTTAAGAAAAAGAAAAATAATGTAAACTGTATTTTAATAATGATTCTAATCAATTTGCTAATAATTTTCTCTTGAGTTATCCTAATTTGGAGGATATCAAATCTACAGCTACAGCAACGGATCTCTTTTATTTAATTCTAAGTTTATCTATAATATGAATACCTGCTGGCAGTATCAGTTTCGTATTCTTATCTCTTCAATCTACAATCATTATCCCTGTTTTCTTTCTCTTTGGATTTGATGGAAATCTTTTGATCAACTTCGAATTTTTCATTTTTGGCTTATTGGATTCTGTTTGATAAGGAATCAATCAATCCTGAATAGAGAAATTAATGAACATTATACCTTCCATATATGTTTTATCTTGATTGGCTTTGACCAATTGATCGGATAAGAGAGTTCTCAAATCTTCATATGAGCTTTGTCTGAGACTTTCAGCTTAATCCTCTCTGATTCTCTCTGATTAAATGTAATTTTCAATTTATTTAAGAATGGACAAAACCTTTCTAGTCAACACTTCACATTGACTTGGCTCATCTGCTGAAGTTTAAGCTTAACTAGCCAATTGACTAAGAATTTCGATCATGGATTTATAGCCTTCCAAATGAACCTTGAATTGTATTGTTATAGTTTACATGATGTTTTAATTTATTTACTTTTTGAGCTACCTAAGCAAATGAAGAGATTCCCTTAGAATCAATATCTTCTTCCACATCTTCATCATTGTATTAGAAACTGAAATCTTCTTAAAGGAATGAGGGTTATGGCTATTAGAATCTATTTCTATTCTTGACCAACACATCCAAATATTTATTGAAGTATCCTTTGACTTAATTAACTCCGAATAATGCTTATTCAAGATTGTCCAGAATTGTTTAGTAGGTAGCTGATTCCTTTTATCTCTTCAATGTCTAATAATCTAGTTCTGCCTTCAAATCTGCAATTTCTAGATTCTTTCTCTCCAAACTAGCCACTGCTTATACTTTCTATGGGTTCAATGAATCTAAATCACTCTTCAAAGTAAGGGAAGTGACAGTGCTTGTGTTAATAATTTCTGTCAATTAGCTCAAAGCAATATCACAGTTCTATTTGAATCTTACAATTCTCTCATCATCTCTTTTTTGTTCTCCTTCCAATGTTTGTTCTAAGTGTTGCATTATATCAACCAAATTAGAGACAACTGGATCATCTGTTTACATCTCCATCTGAATTGTTTGTAAAATTGTTTGTCCAAATTATGTTTCTTCTAGTTCAGCAATTTATTAATCAAATTCTGTTGCTAGACAGCCCACAATCACCAATACAAGAAGCAAGGCTCGTTTCATATTTAATATAATTAACAATAAAAATCCGTTTTCCACTCTGTTTATTAATATGCTTATAAATTCGATAAACTTACTCTAATGAATTTATGTACTCATTTTGATATCAACTACAAATTATTCAACATTATTATCAGTAAAGATATGTATGATACAACCAGATATCTTTAGCTAACTAATATAACTTAAATTATTCGTTTTAAGACTGCTAATTTTAATTAACTATTTAAAACTTGATTTAGCTGCAAAAATTAGATTATAAATTTAATTTAAAAATGAACTCAGAAATAATTGAAGTGTGTTAACATTAAAAAGACAATATTCTTGTTAAAATGAAGAACGGAGAAAAGAAATGGTTTAAATTTGACGAGGTTCTCAAATAATAGCCAAAAATGCTAGCACAATGGCTCGAGAAGCAAGTATTTTTCAGGGAAGTGGAGGAAGATAAATTATATTGATGTGTTTTATTTTATTTAAAACTCAAAGATTCAAACTCCATTCTAAATCGATATCATCGATCTCAAGAGCTTCTTGCTTTCATTTCTATCCTTCATTTATTAAACTTTACTAAATTCCGGCTAGAATAATATATTCTCAAAATTAATTATTTCATCAAATTGATTGAGAAGTTCAAAATTCACAACATTTAAATTCATTACACTTATTTTACAGCTAAGCAACATCATACATTTATTTAGATCTTTAATTTATTTTCCCATATCAAATTAGGCATAAAAAAATAAAAATCTAATTCATCATATAAAATCTCATTTAAATTAGTCTTTTCTAATAATAAATTCAATTTTATCAGTTTATTATCTACAACTAATCTCCATTCTTTTTGTACTCATTAAGTATTAAAGTTATTAAATCTTAACTCAATATTTTTAGTTTGTTAAAAGCAATTATAAAATTATTTTTAGTTACTCATTAATAATTTTTAAGATTAATACTTTTTTAAGTAAGTTCCTTTAATAATTATTATATTTGTAAGTAAAACCTACAACAATCTCTAGACACTTTGATCTAATTGATAAAGTTACAAAGGTAATATTGGCGATATTGTTTAATGGATATTAATGGTAAAAATATTTTTATTAATTGACATTCAAAGCTGTCAATGAATTAAATGAATAAACTATATCAAAATTTTTGTTTCTTTTTAAATAATTTCATCAAAAATATATCATTTTATTGAAATAACAAAAAATCCTAGAATGAATAAAGAATAGAGCAGAATCCCTGATAAAAATTAACCGAAAAGTGCACTAAAAAAAGAAATTAAAAAAGGAAATTAGAGTATTTAAGATCAAAATAATTTAAGTTAAAAGGTTTGATAGAAAGGGGCAAGAAATTAAATAAGGGTCAAAATATGAGATCACAATAAATGACAAGGCCTAATTCTTCACTCTTAATGATAATGACAATGAAATCTCTAATCTAGACTCATCTAATTCTTCGAAATACGAAAATACAGAGAGTTGTACTAAAACTAACCTTAGGACTTCAAGAAGTCTAGAACTCAATTCGAAGGAGGAAGCGTTTTTGAAGATGCTGAGTTATAATTTCGAATAAAATAAGAAAAAAGGAAAAAGAAAAGAATGTTGTATTATTTAGTGAAACCTTCGCTATTGTATTTACAATTCTAATTTATGAATAATATATTTAATAAAGACTAGTATATTTTAATAATATATATATGCAATTTTTTAAATTAAAATGAGCAAGCGACTTTATTTTGGAGACAAAAAAAGCTCAACTCAAAGTATCACTATTTTCTAAATTTACTCCTTCAGAAAATTATCTTTTTGCTGCATTTCTTAAATTCACTAAAATAATTGCAATACATTATTTATTGAGGAATTTAAATTTAATAATAATCAAATCTAAATCAGTTAAATCATTTTACTTTTCATTATCAAGCATCGCTCCATTAAAGTTACTTTTTTGGAGACTTTGTTAAATTATCTCGTTATGAAATCTAAAACTTGTGACATCATACAATTTATAATTAGAGGAATTGTTGAGAAATTCATTCTTATTTATATAGAATTTAAGAAAAATGATCATATCATAACTCATATCACTTCCTGTATTTAAGACATCATGCATTTAAGTTATTGTATTTATTGCTATAATCCATCAATTAATGCAATCTTCTCTTCCAATTCATTTCTAGAGAGTTCAGAACAATTTGGAATCATCTTTTTTTGTTGAATGTCACAAGAATCTTCTTCTGACGACTGAGTTTTGGACATTTTTTTCAATACTCTCTACTTCTTTATTCTTTTATATATTGGTTGAGGGGTCAAGAGCATTTAAGAAACAGTGCAAATATTCTTTAACTGCTAACATATTGATTCAATCTTTTCATTTTCTGTCAAACATAATTCTTAAACTGAGTTAATCCTTATCATGTCATCCTAGATTATTTGCATACTAAATTTAAGAAAAGGAAAATTTTTGGAAAAATTAATTTATATTATTTTCAATACAAGAATTAATTAATCCGTTTTAATATATTTAGAAATAATAGACACAAAATAAAATGAGTTAAACTATGATTTCTGTATTTATTTATAAACATTATTATTATTATAATTAAAGTACTAATGAATTATTTAGTTTATTTTTATGCTAATTAACATTAAATAACAGTCCAAAAACATGATAAAATCTTACTCAAACCCAAAACCTTAAATCCTTATCAAAATGAGTGCTTTATCTGATTAAGAGGTTAAGCACTATAATTAAGGTCTACTAGTGCACTTCTCACTATGTATTTCCAATTTTATTAAAAATGATATCCTTGAAGTATGTAATACTTAAATCTCTATTAGAATATGAACTATTAAAATTAGAATAAAACCTATTTTTTATATTCATTTTAAATTGTGTTAATTTTTATGATTTTAGGATGAAATTTGTAAGAAAACCTTCTGTTATGATATAAAAAGAGAAAATGATAAATCAGCAGTATGAAAAATTGTGAATTTGAATTCTATTAATAGAGTTATGCTATTAAAGTAGTTTATTAATTCTGATTTTTTAATAAATAATTTACAAAACTATTTTGATTAAAAAATGTTCAAACTGACTCCCTCAGCTAATTCATAGAGATCAACACCAAAGTCATTTAGAAGATTGAGCTCAATCAGTCACTCAAATGGAGAAGTGCTTATGAATGATTATTTCAATCTACCAATGGTATCTACCAAGAGCACATTTGGAAATTATGGAATTATTGGGTTAAAACCCAACACAATCTCAGTAATTGGAGATTTGGATGAAAACAACCAATAATTCGCTTAAGAGAGTAACAAAAAACCACTATAAATCCAAATTGGGTAAGTAGAAAATAATCAAGACAACACTAACTACGATATCCTTGAGAAGTATTATTAAAACAAGGCAATCGCTACTTAAAGGTAAATGGACGTTAAAAAAGTGTTTACAAGAGAAAATATAAGAGAACTAAGAAATTTGAGCCTTTAAAAAAAAAACGTACAAAATTTAGACAAATTAAATGAAAGTTAAAAATATTCTTCTGGAAGAAACTATATTATAAGAGAAAACTAATTCAAGTCAATTAATACTGATGCACAATAATTAAGATTTTCAAACATTGATTATGCTGGATATTAACAAAAAACAAACACTATTGAGATGGTTTCTTAAAGAATTGAGAAATCAAAAAGAACACTTAAAAAAGTGTTTCTTAGTGTTTTTTTCTCCATGGTGATTTCCAAAAAATACAGATAGCTTAAACAAGAGGAAAAATAACTAATTACCATCTTAAATTGTAAACTTCAAAGTTGCTAGAAAGTAATAAACCAGATTGGAATCAGATAAATTGAAGAGCAATAATAATAATTCGTTTAAATTGTTTCGAATAAGGTGATTCACTATCTAAACAATCAAACTTATATCAATGAATGTAACTAGAATGATGATGTATCTAATCCAGTTTAAAGTATGGATTGGAAAAAACTTAGAGTTCAAAGCTTTTCCAAACTAATTTACTAAAATTTGGAATTACTCACCAGAGAATGCAATCTCCCAGAACTATTAAAATGCTAATTGATCACCAGTCTTTATAAAACTTCGAAATAATAGACTTCATTCTTCGTAGGAGAAAGATGTCACTTCTATTAGGCAAATAGAATCTAACTTACTAGAGAATAAAAATTAGCAATCGCTATGGAATACTTACTATTTTAAATTGTAATTCCAAAGTTACTTCAAATAGTTAATGGTTTACCAACTTACAGCCAAAATCACAAAATCTATACCTAATAGATCATAGTAATAATCGCAAGTCTCTTACATCGATAATTTGTAAATAGATTTTAAAACATGAAAAAAGTAAAAAATCCTAATGGTTATATGGTCAACAAAAAATTGTCTATATAATATGTAGAAAATGGTTTATTTTGCAATGAAATTAGCATTGCGGACAACATTGGTGATAATAACGAAGTTCTAGAAGGACTTTTAGAATTAGACCAAATTTAATCAATTGAAAATTCAAAGCCAGCTTGGAAATAATAAATAGATGATCTCTTTGAACAGATCCTGTCAAATGTCCAAAGTTTAATAAACTTCTGATTTTATATTACTTTCTCTTTATATAATGTTCATAATCATACTATATCTTTTTATTTTTTTTGAATTTTTATTTTAATAACAAATCAGAAATATGAATTAATGTAAATGAACGAATGAATTTTTATATCAAATATGCTTTAATGATGATAATAAAGATTAATTAGTATACTTGTAATTGTTCATACGTGATAATATCGAGATCTGAATATTTATAAATATACAAGAAAATCAAAATGAAATATATTTGATGCTTAGTTAACTAGCTCATATTTTTATTTGAATTTCACCATTACGTGATAAGAAAAGTGATATTAGTGCATTTTGAGAATATATATATACATTAGTGTCATTTAATTAAAAATAAATATAGAAATGAATAATTAGTTTAATAGATGAATAAAATAATTAATTATTTAATTATATGAATTAAGAAGTGGAAAATAAGGAAGTTAAGGATTAGAAAGACCAAATCGAATAAGAGTCTGATGACAACGAGAAGAATGACAAAAAGGAATAGACATTACAATAAGAGTAGAAGAAAAAAAAGAAGAAAAATAAAAAGAAGAAGAAATGGGGAGAAGAAGGTATCTAGAAATGAAATATTAGAGGAAATTATGACTGATTTCGATGATGATTGGTAGAATAAAGTGAAGATGTCAAAGATATTGCAAGACCCTGATTTACCTCAGCATATAAAAGAAAAATATGCAATTTATGAAAATAACCCTTATATGATGATAGTGTCAAATGTGCCACTGAATGTGTAATTGAAGGAATTGGAGGAATATTTTAATACACTTATCACTTCCCTTGACCCAAAAATCAGTATTTATAAATTATATATTAGCCGAAAGACCGATCAAGGCTATTGAATATGGGGCCACAAAGTCTTGGGTAGTGTTGGAATGCAGTTCGAAGGAGGCTAAAAGAGCATTAGTCACTTAAGATTAGGTTCAATTTGTTAATAATTGTAAAATAAAAGTAGAGAAACCAAGGAAATTTTTAGAAAGAATTTTAAATCCATAAGCAAAGGAAGGGGAACTGAGTGCTGAATAAAAATAAGAAGACAATACTAGATTGTATTTGGGAGGATTACCAACATATCTGAGAGATGAGGATGTGATGAAACTCATACAATCATTTGGAACAACTAAATATTTCAATTTAGTTAAGGATACTACGTCCAATACTGAGATTTCCAAAGGTTATTGCTTTTTTGAATATGAAAAAACTGTCTCAACTGCAAAGGCTTTGAAAGCACTCAATAATTTATAGATAGGAGACAAGAAATTGAAAATTTGTAAGGTTCAAGGGGAACCTTAATAAAACAAAAAAATTAATGGAAGAGACTAGCCTTCTAATTATGCAGGTTCATTTTTGGCTTCATGTGATTTATTACGATTGCCTTAAGTGTAATAGATGTTAACAATCCCCTAGTCTGCTTTGATTCCAAGTAAAGTTGTGCAATTTTTGAATATGGTAACAATTAAATGATATAATTAAAGTGTTCCATTGAAGATCTGTATGAAGATGATCTTTACGAGGAATTGATGGAGGATATTAGAAGTGAATGCATTCGTTTTGGCTAGATAGAGAAAATAGAAATACCAAGACCAGATAAGGAATCAGGGTAATAAATAAGTAATTATGATTATAGCTTTTGTAATCCAGCAGTAGGAAAGATCTTTGTGAAATTCTATTATTAAATTCCAGCTAAGAAAGCTAAATTTCATCTTGCAGGTCGCACATATAATAAAAGGACTGTTATTACTTCTTTTTATCCTGAGGAACAGTTTGACTATAAGGATTATTTGATAAACGGATGATTGCTTGAGTTTTACGATATTTTAATTATTCTATAATGGTAAATTGATTAATGATTATAATCATCCTGCTCTTCTAAATCTTCTATCTCTTTTAGGTAAATCTGCCCCGCTTCCAGCGCAATTTTATTCAGAGTAAGTATTCAGATTTGGATATGGTTGTCTACCTGAATACTTCCTCATATCTTCAGTAGATTATTCGGCATATTTAGTCAAATGTTTTCTTGCTTGTTCTGCATATGTTGGATCATGTTTTTGACCGTTCAAATCAGTTGCAGGCAAACAATCTATATTCAATTTCTTTGTTTACCTGTTTCCATATAACTAAACTCCTTAGCTGTTATTACAAACACCAATACAATCACTAGTAAATACTTCATGATTGAAAACAAAAAACGATATAATTAATATTAAATCACTTCTTCTCTGGTTCATATCCTTATCTCTAATGAGCAACCTCTCTTGCCTTAACCAATCCCTATTCTCTATAATTTTGCCATTCATATCCATGGTATTTTGTGAATGACCTTCTATACAAATCAGAAGTGGCCTTTGCAAACCCTTTCAAAAACTTTACTAAGTCAGCTCTATGTATAATTTAAGTTTTAATACCTTTCTTCTGCACTCTCCAATAGTTCTCCTCTTTATAAACATTTTGTCCCCTTGCACATAGCTTATGGATCTTTAGCCCACATAAATAAATTATAACTATTCCAATATATTTTAGAATCCAACAAGGCCATTGTATATTCTTCATATACTCTCTAACTAGCTGCAGGTTTATTGTAGATTTGAGCCAAGGATGGTCCACTGGATTCTTAAAATGAAAAATCTGCTGCATATGGTTTTCCTGTGAATATTTCCAAAGAGTGACAAGAAGCACATGCACGCATAAATACTTTTGCTCCTTATTTCAAATCACCATCCACTGGCACTAATTTAGATTTATCAGCATTAGTATTAGGATTTGTTAAATTTCGATATGTCTTCTTTGCCTTTATTGTTTATAACAAGGCCTCTCTGGTTATTGCTTCATCAATCATTTGCTATTCTTTATGCATGGCTCTAATTTCATTCTAAACATCATCCTTGCTTTTGCCATAAGGATTCAAAAGAATTTTCTTCCATTTCTCATTTGGATCTTCTGACATTCTATAGTTTAATTTATTATCACATATTAAAATTCATATTTTCAATTCATCTTTCAACCTCTTCTCTAATTCCTCATCAGTCTCCTTTCTTACTACTTCTTCCTAATTTTATACTATTTCCTCATAAATGTATCCACTCACATCTTCTCCTGTAATAATATCCTAGAGCAACTTTATATTTGGTATTTCAGCATTGTCCTTAGTCACTAGTACTCTCAGATCTTCGTATAGTCTATTATCGTATTTTGTCTCAAATTATATAACATAATTTGATTATCTATATTTTTGATTCTTAATAATACTTTATTAGTTACCACTTCTTCCTCTATCTTATTGTTTGAAACTGATATCACATCACTAATATTCAATAATTCATTGTCCGTAACATTTACTTTCAACACATTCTTGTCTCCTAATTCAATCAAACATTTCTTCTGATCCTTCTCCAATGTTATTGATTAAACTAATTTTCCCAAGTACTTTCTGCCCTTTAAATACGATGATATTGTTTAGAAAGAAAAAAAGACAGGAATCAATGTAACCCAAGGATTTATATACAAATACGAAAGTCCACCTACCATACTCCAAACAGTAATATATATAGTAGCAGATCTATTCAATTTCGTCGAGAATCCTTTTTTTTAAGCAAATTCTAAGTACCATCAACATTTAGTTTATTTTGGAAAACTGTATAATTATTGAATATTTTATTGTTCTGAGGATTGAAGGCAGCAGCCATCTTATCAATTTGTTCAGTCAGATACTCTTCGTGATCTAGAATTTTGTTTATCTTCTCTTTTGAAAATCTAAAGATGGCCCTTCTAATCAACATTATTAAAATTTAATGAGAATTGCTACATACAATATTAGAAATACTCAGGATTAATATCTTAAGAGAAGAGAGAAACTACAGAGTATCATCTAAGGATTGAATGCTGATGTGATTTCTCTTCAGGAAGTGGCCCTTCCAGAGCTGGATTACTTGGCAGGAGATTACTAGAAATTCTTTGCCCCAATTCAATTATAATTTCCCTTACATCCAGACCCAGAGTTTAGAATAGATGGAAATGCTATTTTAGTTAGGAAAGGCATCGAAGTTAAATTACATGAATTTGTTCATATCAGTGTGTTTAGAAACATATAACACATTGTAATCGGAGATGTGCATATTTACAACACTCATTTACATCATGTCATTGGAGATGATCAAGTTCGAAGTCATTAAATAGATAACATCCTCACCTATCTATTGGGATAAATGAATGAAAGGATTTTTCTAATGGGAGATTTCAACTTGACCCCTGAATCTTAAGAATACAAAAAAATGACTCAATATTTTAAATCTTCTTACACATTGGCTAATCAAAAAGAACCTGAAATAACATTTCCAACAGGTTTGACAGGACCATTTATGGACACTGATCCAGCTGGAACCTTTGATTATATATGGATAAGGGGTAATAATATAGAAGTCAAGGAATGCACTCTATTTGGATCAGATAAAATTTAAGAAGGAGTATATCCAAGTGACCATCTAGGAATTCTAGGAGTATATAATATATGATATTATTAAAAAGATATATTGTAGTTTAATAATATAAAACATTAATTTAATTATATAGTTTATAAAAAGGATTTTGCATATGCCAACTTAAGAGATCTTGTCCAAATCGCATTTTTTTAATAGGCAACCTTATTCAATATTACAGTACAGGGCCAAAGAGCAGTGAAATTTACAAAGAAAGTAAAATCTAAAATCTCACAATGAAAATAAAACCATAAATAGATATATTAAATTATAAAGAAATACAAAAAAATATTTAATATTATAAATAATTATGATATAATTTAGTATTGCAAATTATTAAAAAAAATTTAAACATTCACGAATATATAATTATATCATTTTATATATTTGAGTAATTGATTGGCTCTTCTACATGTATTTTCATTTTTACAATTGGTTGCTATATCTTTTAAGTATTAAGTTATTTGATATTGCTTCAACAACTTCAAAATTGAGTTACCACTAGAATTGTGTTACAAAACAGCTAAGGTCACTAACATTTTAATTAATATATTACATTGTAATAACCATTTGCTTAAGACATAATCTTGGCACTCCTTTATTTCTTAGTATTTAGATATTAGAAGTGTAAGCAATCCATTATCGTATAGATCAATGCATTGCTCAAAGGAGCTATTTGAGCATAAAAGAAACAAACACTCTAATTAATGATAAAGGACTTGGCGATCATCTAAGATAAATAATTGAATTACTTTCACTTGCAATTATTATCATCAATTATAATGGAATCTAGTTTAAATGAATGTTCTAGATAATGTATTAAGATTATTCACTAAACAGCTGTTTCATAATGATGGATGCTTGAGTTCTTATAAATTTACCATTAGCTTTGTAATTTTAATGATGATCGACAATATTGAGTAATGAACAGAATATGTCTGGATATTTTTCAATGATATCAAATTTCAATTTTTGGTCATTCAATTTTATTGAATCAGATATCACTTATAAGGCAGCTAACCTTAATTAAGGTTATTCTTAAATAACAAATGCTAGATTAGTGAGTATAACCCAAAAGTTTTGGTAGAGTGTGAGATTAACAGTGAATTGAGATTTATCGATAAAGTGACGAGCAAATAAGAGAATTCTATTTAATAAAGAGTGTTTAGTCTCAGTATATTTATCTTTTTTTTCTAAATCTAATTCTATTACTAAATAATTTATCCCTCGCAATTTTTTACATAATTAATCTAAAATTGACATAAATTCGTAGACATCCTAAAAGTGGATTCCACTCTTAGGTTCGATGAATGTAGTTATAAGAAATATTAAAGTAGACATAAGTTATTCATCTGACTCAAACTCTAGATCTAATATCTTTTTTAGAGTTTGGCCAATTTTTAGTTTTATTAGTATAGATTGGCAAAGAAGTGAAGATTGTGACAACTATCCAAGCAGATATAATTATTCTTCTAAATAAATCAGGCTCTACTCTTTTTCACACTTACTCAACAATCTTGATCCTAAAAGTAAATCTTCAAAAAGAGTTTCTAAATCTTCTGTCTATTTAGCATCTGTGCATTTCTTCACTATCAATTATAGTAATAGAATTATTTAGTTTGTTAGATCCCCTTCTAATATTGGTTTCAGAAGAGGAAATTTATAAATGTTGAAATTTTTTTCTACATCTATTTAACTGTATAAGAGAATTATCTCATCCTAAAACTAATGAACTGCATTTTCTGACAGTAATTTCTGCCTCCTTTAATTCAAAATTTTTTCTAATCCTTATTTTCTAATTTGTTGTCCAAATTGCTCTTTCTTATATTATAACATCAATGTATTAATACTATAATTAAATTATAATTTTCTTGATTTTTAAAAAATTCTTTACATAAATTAATCATTTATATATTTATGGATTAGATTGAACCACAACCTATTTTTGATGAAATTCCATCCAAAATCAATATCAATCTCTTACCAAAACATAAGCCAGAAAAATTCATTGAAGCAAGCCAAAATAAAAGTATAGATCCTGTTTACGAAGACGGTCACGAAGTTGGCTTTATGATCAAAGGAGAAAATACTGTTTATGAGTTGGATTATGAAGAAGGGTGAGTTTCACTTTGCTTGACAATAGGTTCTTTGAGCCAAATGGATGCTACTATTCGCGTGATTTTGTTCCAAAGGGATGGTGGGTATTGGATAAAGATTCCTAGGAATTCTTTTATGATATTGATGGAAAATTGGATGGAGAGGATGAAGAGGGAGAAAATGAAATGGTATTGATCTAATAATAATGATCAAGTATTATTTATTTAGATTTATAAGATATTCGCTCTTGTTTTTAAACTTCATTATTTATATATATAAAATACTTATGATTAAATATCTATATTAAACAAACCTAATCATTTCTTCATAGCATTTGCCATCCATTCCATTCCTTCACTTAAACCCAAACCTGTTAAAGCACTGCATTTTACTCTAATTTTTAAATATAATATAATAGACATACATTGTCCAATTTCTTGATTTCTCTTCTTCTAATTTCAGGAACTCACAAATTTCAGTTTCACTCAATGCTCCTTACATATCCTGCAAAAGTATAAATATAAACAAATTAAAACTTATTTATTTGCTAAAATCAGCAATGGAACATTTTTAAGTTCTTCCTCTTATAATAATGTCATCAACTCTTCTTTTGATGTTTTGAGTCTCCCCTCATCAAAAGAGTCAATCACATAAATAATCCCATTTGTATTTGGATAGTATGATCTCCAATATAATCTACACGTATACATTTAGTTGATTACCTAATAGCATTTTGACCACCCAAATCCCAAACTTGAAACTTTAGATTTTTATAAGTAAGTGTTTCTACATTAAATCCCATGGCTTATTATTATTATAGTTTATTTACTTGGTGCTGTCTAGATCACCTCATTCAAATGCAATTTATCTTAAAATAGATGCATAATGAGTACATAAAATAGTTGTCTTCCCAGAGTTATCTAACCCTAAAATTAAAATACGCATCTCCTTTTGCCCTACTAGTGAATTGAATATTTTAGAAAACACAAATCCCATTATTAATTTTATGATAATCTATAAATTAGAATCACTTAAAGAAAATACCTTTTGACTGTAGTTTACTCATCAAATTAGTATAACCTAGTTCCATTTTTATAAGATAACTCGCTTTGATAAATGGGTTTGAATTGAAATTGATTAGAAAAAGAGCCTATCATCCAAGAATAGAGATAAAACAAACTTATCATTAGAAAACATAGAAATACATTTTTTTAAGATTCTCAAACTCTAATGAGACAGAAAAGTTGAGAATAAGAAATAATTAGATAATTACTTCATAGAAGATTGAAGAGAAGTTATCAATAATTTAGAATTAGATTAAACCAAAAATTCTACCATTATTTATGAATTAGATTGAGATGAAGACTGTAAATAGTGTGTTCGTTGAACATATAAGTTTTATAAATTGAAGCAAAATTAAAACCAAAAGTTAAATTAGAGATAGTTAGAAAAGGGCTGATTGCTATTTTATATATGAAATCATTTCTTCTATAAGAATTTAAGTAATTGTGAACTTTGATTATTTTACAAGCGAGAGTTTGAAATCTGTCTCTACAAGGCTTATAAGCTTTTACCGACTTAATCAAAACTTTGGCTGGCCATTGTTTATTCTTACTTTTACTTATAACAATAAAAAATACTCTAATTAATGGCGATTCTTTTTTCGTTTTATTATATTTATGTAATTTCTCTGTGCTTAATGATTATTGTGATTGTTCAGTTAGCTTTTCAGATTTTTAAAAGCGATGTCTTTTATCACCCTTTGAATCTTTTAGTCTTTCTGTTTCTGTCAGTTTAGGCTCTAGATTTCTTTATAAATTCATAACATTACTGAGTTTCATCATTTGTTCTTTAATTATTACTTTCCTATTTAACTGTAACTTGTTTTCTACCCTTAGAAAGAGAACGATCTTTTTCAGTATTGCATATTTTTAACAAAGCTTTAAAATTTGCTTCATTATTGGAGTTTTATAAGCTTTTTTGGGATTTATTAGAGACTAATTTACTCAATCTCTCAAAAGCTGAGGGAGTCTTTTTATGAAGTATTTCTTTTGGTGAACTATCAAATATTTTTTTATGTTGATCCTATGATAATAATACTAACTTACTTTAATGGCTTATTCTAAAGATTTTATTTTTTCCTACTATTATATAATAATAATATCCTTTTCAGCAGTGACTTCATCTATCTTCTGTATCAAAGCATCAATTTGCAATTTCTGTTGTTGTTCTACCCTGATGTGAGTTCTAATGGATGCTTCAAGTTTTTAGATAATTGTCTCATAATCATTGTTTATATGTTCTTCCAATTATTCTTCAAATACATTTTTGACTCTTTTGCATAGCAATTAGAAAGTTACCTATTTAAATATGCAACGATTTAGAGGATATTGTCATATTATTACTTCTCTGATTACTCGCTAATTTACTTTACGCTAACTTTATTGATTTGTTCATATGTCTCAATGATGTCCTACTTCAAAGTAGATATATTACATTGTCTATTACTTCTGCAATATCTAACAATAGTTACTTTATAGTATAACCTTGCATATATATATATATTAATTAATCAAAATTGCAAACCAGATCTAGTTAAGTGAATATTACTATACTAAGGGATTGACCCTTTTAATTGTAATATAATCTTCTTAGTCTTTCTCTGATCGACACTTACTTATTCATCTCTTTGAGTTTGTGAGCATGAATAATCTTGTTTTATAATAGATTGTTAAAGCCTGCTTTTTTGAAAGCAAATTTGTCTCTTTTTATTGTCTTATTGTAGTATTTTAGTATCGATTGATTTCCTCAATGGATAAGACGTTTTTCTTTAAGAAAGTGAACGCTCATCTTAATTTAAGAAACCATTTGTACTAAGTATATTCTATTAAGACTTGTTTGACATTAATTTGTTGATCTTCTCATAAGCTGATGGTGTTTTCTTCTGTGTGTTTAAATCTAGTTATGAAAAATGATTCAGAAAATTATTTTACAAATTTCCTATACTTTCAGTATGTTTATCTTGTAATTGCAATTACAGTTTATGTATTTTTTCCTCAAATTATTTCACTTAGACTTCTTTATCTTTCATCAGCTCCTCTACCTTACTATTTAGTATTTCAATCTGAAGATTCAGTTAATATTATGTTCTAATATGCTTTCTAACAGTGGCTTCCAAATTTTAGATTATGGTTTCATAGTCATTCTTTATATGCTCATTTAATTATGACTGCAATTATTGACGCATCTAATCAATTGATTTGAAGAGCTATATTATATTGAATTATAATGATGCATCATCTTAATTGAGTATTTACGACTAATCGATATCATTGTCGATTATGCTCTCTAATTTATGTTTATTGATACATTATCCATCTCTTGAATCAATTCAAAATACAATTATGCTATAAGTGAAGGTTTCTTAATCCTTTTATTCATTAATAATTTGTTATTTTTATACTTAAATTAAAGTTCCACAGATTAATTTGTTATATCACTTTAAGTATTCATAACATTATTGGTATCGTTGCTATTGGATTCTTATTTCAGAATGGCATTATGCAATATATAAATAATTATAGATTTAGCACTTTGATTAAAAACCTATCATACTCTGACCCAATCAGATTCTAAATATCCTGATTTCATTATTCTTTTATAAAACACTTTAAGTTTTTATGAATTATTTCAATTTAAATTTCCAAAATAATTTTATATAACAGAAAAATTAAAGAATGAAACTTATGTATTATTAATTATTATTCTTATTTTCTAGAACATTGAATAGAAAAGACACGGCATGCATATATGGTTTTATATATGAATATATTATTTTCATCCACTTTTAAAGAGGAGAATGGCAACTTATCCCATATAGAAATAAATGAAATGCTTTGTTTCATGTGTGACGTATGAACCGAAGTTTCTACCAACAATACAATGCCAAGTTGGATTATATTTTTTGTCAAACTCTTTTTTGATGAATGCCTAAGATTAAAAATATTGTATACAGCTATATCTTTTTCGATGTTGAATTTTTCCAATGCTTAATTTGCACAATCAATTGCATCTTATTACATTTCTTCTGACATATCAGCATTTTTAACAACTGCTTTTCTATCAGCTTGAGCCATTTTTTCTTATTATTTAAATTTATTAATAATAATTTTCAATTTTCTTTTCCAATTTATATGGAACTTAAATCGATGTTGCTTTTACTTTCTTAATTAATATTTCTTTAACCTAAGTTTTCCTTTTATATGTATTCAATTAATTATTCGCTTTATTTTATAAATTGACTTCAAAGTTTTATTTCTTTATAATTTCTAATTCTCCAAATAAAAGATTGTAATTTTTTATTATTTTTGAAGAAACAAAAAATCATTTTTATTCAGTTTTTTAATTCAGTAAAGCTTTAAAATATTACCTAGAATGTCATATAAGTTATTGGTTTATAACAAGAGATTAAATGAGTAAAATTTTTAAGGAGACAAATAATATAATGAAATTTTATTATCATTAATTTTTAATTAATCATTTTCTTAAATCTTTAAATTAATATAGAAGATTGTGAAGGTAGAATAAAATTTCCTTTAAAGAACCTTTATTAACTAATATTGGTTAATTAAATCTAATAAATTAAAATAAAAGAATAGAAGTTCTATTTTTAAGTCAAGCAATCCAAAGACTTGATTTAGCTTCATGGTATCAGATTTAATAAAAAAGAATAGATAATATAAGCTATTGAAAAAGTTTGAACAACTTATAAAAAGAAACTAAATATTATTATTGTTTTTATTCAATTTGCTCAATAATATTATAAAGACTTTAAATTTTAATCATGTTAATAATAAAAATTAATCAATACGGTCTTGGTACATTAGTTTATTCTTAATATCTTTTTGATTTTGGTTTTAGTTCTGAGGCTTTGAATTCAATTATGCTACTTGCTTCACTAATTGGCATTAATTATTATTATTAGATTATAGATTTGCTTAGATTAATGATGTAAGAATGAGTCATCTATTTTTCTTCTGGTATTTCTCTTGATTTAATATACTATTTATTTGAAATGTTAATTGAAAACAAAGAACTTTCTTAAAATTGATCGAAACTTATATTGCATTTCTTACCAAATGTAGCAAAAGTGAGTAAATCAAAATCAAAGTTGTTAAATTGAACTTTATTGTTTTTCATATAATTCATAACACTAGAACAATTGATGATTTCATTATTGCCACTAAGATTTTAAAAGATCTATAATAGAGATTTAAAAGATTACTTTAAATATATTGAACTCATCATTGTTAATTATTTACAATTTGCTATCCTTGATTTGTTTGATCACTCGTATCTATTGGATGAGGAGTTTTAGGAGCTGAACTTAAAGATCACTATTAGTATGATCAATAATAGTGTTTGACTTGTGTAATAAAAGTTTCGTTAAGTAATTCTAACCTTTTTAAAAATTAACTATTACCTGAAATTGTTATTTGCTGACAGTGAATCTTTCTTTATCACCTATGAACCATATAAATTCAATAATATCTTTGTAATTTATAGGTTGGAGATTCTAAACAAAAAAGTTTAACAAATTATTTTTAGTAATAGTATCTTCGTTGTTCGACAACAACTCAAAAGATCGATGGATATTGTCAATATTATTAGAGTATAGAGTTTATTTGATCGTTTATAATTTCTGTTCATAGTAGGATATCATTTTCAGATAAAGTGCAATTTATTAGTCCATTATTAATTTAAATATATAAAAATTCATATGATCAATTCCTATTATTGTTGTTATGAATGTTCTGTGTCATTAGACTTTATATCAGAAATACACTTGTCACTAGAAAGAGGCTGTTCTAGTTTATCAAACTTGTTCAATCTCAATCTTAAGTTCAAGATTTTATCACTTAATTTTAATTACTCTTCTTTGGTGTCTTATATCTTTTTTATTAATTCTTATTTCTCCAAAATACAAGTTCTTGTTATTTCTTATATTTAGAACGTCAACTATTCTATCTTTTTAGTATACTCTTCAATTAATATGGTTTTTTCTTATAAAATTTCATCAGGAGTCTTTTAGATGATGGCCACAGCATTTGGTTTTTACTTATTTCTTTATGCTTTAGGCATCTCATTAAAATCAAGGTTTGGTTGCTTTTATCTAATCTTTTACTCAGTCTTTTTATAATATTCTTCAAAAAGTTAAATTTTTTTCTTCGATTGTTACTTTTAAGCATTCAACTTTAAGCTCAATCCTTATTAAACTTCCAATTCAAAGTATTATACTTTATTCATATTATGTAATTGTATGGTTTCCTATTTCAATTGTTATTTCTTCGCTTACAATTCTTTTATTTAATCAGTAGTTGGGTTTTCCTTATTATTTTAACGGACTAGTTGAAGACAGTATTCTTTAATGAGATCTTCAACATAATCATTCATTTGATCTCCTTCCTTTTTGTATAGTTCTATTTTTTTTTCAACCTATGAGTATTCATTAATTTTTTCATTTAAATAGTCCTATAACATTTTTATTTACTGTGCTAAATGTATCAATTAATAATACATCTTTTCTGCCTAATGGTTACAAAATTTATTTATTGCTTTTATCTGAAATGATGGATTCCAAAGATTTCAACTTAGCTGTGTTCAGTCTTTAATAATCAATTCTACTTGAACCCAACCCAGTCGTTTTGTTTGCTTATTTATCACTTGTTATAGATTTCAATTACATAGCTTTTGATTATTTAATTTATTAATAAAAATTTACAATTTTGTCTAAAACTTAGAATACCGATATAATTGTTTTAAGTTATGTATATAATTAATTAGTAATATCATTATTTTAGTTACATCTTTAGCATTCTATTTTCCTCTTTAATCATATTGCAGCTAGCTTATTCTATATTGAGCAATTGTAAATTGGTTCTTAGTTGATATTGACGGAATTCAAATTCTTATTCGCATTACTATAATAAATTGATTCATAATTTACATTCAAATATTAAAAATATTATTTGACTTTTTCGCTTGTAGAACCTTCATTCAAAGTCTAGGAGTTGCAAAATCTTTTAACATTGATACTTTTGAAGAACTCATCCAATAATTCTAATTCCTTTAAAAGCGATTGATAGTCCTTTTCTTTCTTTTCTAATTATTCTTTAAGCTGATTAGTGATATTAATGTCTTTTCTCATTTTAGTAAGATCAACAGAATATATTAGTTTTTCTTCATATTTTTTTTACATAATTTCTTTCTCATCTAATAATTGTTTATAACATTTTTAGAGTGTTGACAAATCAGCATTTAGCTTTTGGTTTGCCTTTTATAAGAATAGTACATTGTCAGATAATTTCTTCTATTTGATTTCATCCAACTCATTCTAAATATTCATTTACATTTATTAAATTGTTTATTGTAGCTCATTTTTAGTATTGGACAATTCTATTTTGGCAGTACGAAGTCTTAATATATAGATAAATATTACTTGTCGATTTCTTCTAATGCTTTTGTTCTTTAAGTTTATTCTAATTTCAGTTCGGATTTCAGTTTAATAATCTCATTTTCTTTCATTATTAGCTTTTGATTGATAATATCAAAGCTATCTAAAAATTTACCTAATTTTTCTTTCTAATACAGAAACTCATCTTTCAATTACATGTATTTTTAGACTGCCTCCTTATTCACTTTATTTTTTTCTAGTTCTGACTTCAAGATCTCATTTTCTTTAGATATATTATCTAAAGACCCTTAGGTTTCATTATATAAATTCAAATAATTCTCCTTTTCGTTTTTTAATTAAATGGTCACCTACACTTCATTATTTAGTAAATTTTGTATATTGTCAAACTTTTGTTTTACTGCAACTTATATAGACTCATTTGTTGGAACATTTTATTCAAGTTCCATTTGCTAATTAAGTTCTTATAGAAAATCAAGCTACCTTAGCTCTAAATGATGATAATTTTCTTTTTCTTTTTTGAGCACTTTCAAACTCTTTAAAAACTTTTTAGATTTAAGATTGCTTAATTTTCTATGTTTGATGAGTTCTTTTACCTATTCTTCAATTAAATTTTCCTTATCTTTTGATTGTTCCTACAAGCACTTCACATTCGATTGGAGATTCTCCAATTCAACTTTGATTTAATCAATTTCCAATTGTAATCTTGATATTTCATCACTCTAAAACTCAATAGTTTATGCATCTGTATCCATTTAATCCTTGTACAATTATAATTAATCGTTTAATTCTGCAATTTTATTCTCTAGGTCTTATACTTATTGTGATTTATCTTCTTAAAATGTATCTAATTGATTCTCGTACTTTTCAATAATTGATTATTGGTTCTCTATTTCAGCAATCAATAATTCTTTATCTTTTTGTACCTCTTTTAGAGTTTATTCTAATTAAGTAATTATTAATTATTATTCATTTCTTCTATGCTTTAAGATTGTATCTTCTTGAGACAATTCAAGTATTCTTTAATTCAAGATCTCATTTTTATGCCTTAATTCTTTTTGAGTTTCAATTGCTTATTGCAATTAGATGTCCCTATTTGAATGGTCAATTTTAATTGATTCAGTATTCTTTTCATTATTCTCTTCTAATTCTACTATTCTTGACTCATAATACTCTTTCATTTACTTTAATTCTTTACTCAACTATTCTTAGAACAACTCACTTTCATTGAGTTAACTATTAAGACTGGATATTTGTGAAATCAATTCTACTTCCTTTTACTTTTTAGGGAATATCTCTGAATTGGAATTCTATTATTAAAGTTCATTTTTTAATCTCTTAATTTCTGCCTTGAGACTTTCTACATTTCCTCCCACTTCTTCATTAACAATGGCCTGGTTTCTAATATTCTTGGCTCTCGAAGCAAATTTTAAAGTTCCAAGAGTTTCTTAAAATGAAGTGCTTGCTTCAGAGATCGTTGCAATCATAACTGTTTTAGAATTCCCTCCCAAACTTTCTCTTAACAAAAACGTTAATTTACTATCTCTGTATGGTATAAATCTCTTTGGGTTTTCAGCAAGAGAATTAATAACTAATCCCAAGACTGTTAAAGATTTATTGATGTTGGCTGCTTCCTTAAGTCTTTCGCCAGTTGCAGCAGTTAATTTTTATCTTTCACTACCAGCTAAATCAACAAAATTTAATTTGCTCCTTCTGGTGTACATCCCCTTAGTTCTTTGTTCAAATTAGATTGTAAAAACTGAATGACTTCTCGAACTCTCCAGATTCATTTAAGTAGCCGAAACGTGTCTATTGTTAATTCCCTTTTGTAGTAAAGATAGAACATCGTTATAGGAACTAGCTGCAATTTCGGTGAGATTCTCAACATAGACCTTCTTTGAGTCTTCTCTGATTGTTAGAGGCAATGGCCTCGTATCATTTAATAGATCAATCAATTATTCATTATAAATTTCCAAGTAGGTACATTTGATTGACCAAGTATTTTCTTTGGGCAAGTCGAGGAAGAGTTTTTAAATCAACCTAGGTTGTAATCCCAGATGAGTTTCATCGTTTTATACATCGTCTAGTCCTTTGCCTTACATTGTGTAGGTTTTGCCTGCTCCAGTCTAGCCATAGGCAAAGATACAGCAATTTAATCCATTCAAAAATGATTCAAGTGTAGACATTCCAATTTTATCAAAGACTTGTTCTTGAGTTGAGTTGATTCCCAATACATGGTCATAATTGTATTCCTTCTTACCATCTAAGATAACAGAATTATTTGAGGTCGTCACACAAGAATTGGCTCCCAAATGGGTTTCTCTATAGTTAAGCGGTCGAACTCTGACCAACACTCTTATATTTTCCATTGAAAATAAATGCAATTTAAATTATTTTAACGAATTAATTTAAACTAATTATGTAATAATAATACGAAGGATTGATCGAAGAGAACACTTAATTAAAGAAAGCCATCATATCTTCGAAGGCTGTGATAAGTAGAAAGATTAGTAATTTAAATTTATCATAATAAAAGATGAATACGAGACTCTCCAGGCAATAAATGAGGAATTGAAATCGAATCTAGATAAAATGAGAATGGAGAATTAGGATTTATTATAGAAGTATAGAATTGCTTTGCATGATAAAAAATAAACAGAATAGCAATTTGATAATGCAACCAAGAATTGGAAACTATTAATTGAATAAAAACAAAGAGAAATTGAAGAGATCTAAAGTAGATTAACACCTGCCTTTGATTAAGATATGATGAGAATTAAATTGTTGAATGAATTAGATTTACCACATAGATAATAATTGGAATAAAAGTAATTAGAGATTGAAAAGTTGAATGAAACTATTTATCAATTGAAAAGAAAGATTGATTTGGAAATCTCGAGAGTAGAGACCATACAAATAGATAAGGATAAAGAAATGAAATTGTTATCAGAAAAACACAAATTAGATTTGGCAGATCTCTAACATTAAATCTCAGATTTAACTAAGCAAGTGGAAGACAACAAAGATAGAGACACAATCAGAAGATTAAGAAAAGATTTGGAAGAATACAAATTAAAATTTAGTGCTACTGATACTGAAAATGAAGAATTAAGAAATGAAAGAGATAAAATTAGAGAGGAGAAGAATGATATCATGATTAAATTTGCCAGATAACTAGATTCAGAGAGAAATGATAAGAGACAATTTAAAAGTGATTTCGATAAATTATAAGTGAGAACTAGATTCTTAGAGGATGAGTATAGAAAAGAAAAATAAAGAAGAGAATAAGTTGCAACTGATTTTGAAATTTTAAAAACAGAAAAAGACTAACTGTTAATTGATTTAAGAAAAAAGGATGATACAATCCATTATTTATAAAGAAAAATTACTGATATGGAAGAAGAGCAAGTGGAGTAAGAATAGAAGGTTTAAGATAAATTAACGCGTTTGTATTAAGATGAACATGATAAGTATTTACAAGAGAGAAATAAAGCAGTTACCCTTTAAAAGGATGTTGATAACTTAAAAAAACGATTTAGTGATCTTTAAGATGATTATAAAGTGTTGAGGGATAGATATCAAAAAGAAAACACAGAAAACAAAGATTCAATCAGAGTTTAGAATGAAGAAATTGAAAAGTTGAAAAAGACGGTATCTTAATAGACAAAAGAAATTGGAGAATTAGAAAGATCCCATAAAAATAAAGAAGAATAACTTCATGATATAGAAAATGAGAATGAAACAATCAAAAGAAGAAATAGAGAACTTCAACATAGAATCTAATTAATTGAAGTGAATCCTATTCCTACACCAGTCTAAACTCAACCTATTATGAATTAATCTTAAATCCCTACAGTTACTCAAGTTCCATAATTTGTGTAGCAAGTTTAAGAACAGTTTGATACCACTAAACCCAACAAATAATCAACTCCAATTTAATCAGAAAATGATCCTTAAAATTAATAATAAATGCAAGCTTAAAAATAATCTCTATAATAAATTACTGAAGAAAACAGGTCTTTAATTTCTAAAAATAAAAAATTAAATAAAAAACTTAAAATAGCTAATGAAAAAATACTTGAACTCTCTATGAAAAATACTATCTTAGAGAAATAATTATAAAGAAAACACTCGCAACCACCTGTTTAAGATATTGATAGATCTAATTTTGGTTTGCATGCTCACTCTTAATCTCCAATTAAATAAGACTCTTTTTAATAGTTAGGAAATGAGACAGTTTAATAACGACAATAATAATAATAAATGATACATACTGATACAAGATTAGATAGATATGATAAATAAGATAAATAAGATAGATAAGAAAGATAAACCAGATAAGATAGATTCGCTTAATAGTCCTAGGAGAAATATAGACCAAGAGATTAATCTGCAGTTGATGCTCGTGGAGCCTAAGGTCATCCAATCTCAATAAGAGATGATGATTTATTAAGTAAAGTTATGATGCTAACAGATGCTTCTGGATAAAATAAATATTGGTGACTTTTTCTTAATTTCATGTTATATTTTAGATATGAATATGCATTGAATATTGATAATAAATATTTTGTATAATTTTATGATTTCAGGAATCCTCCCTTTCCCATTTTGAAACCACTTGCAACAGATTTTCCATTTTTTATTTTTCATATTCTTCTAATGGCATATTCTCAAATTCTTTAGGTATTTTGCCATCAGGGAAATTGGATGCTTTAACTCCAGCTATAAAGTTAACTGTGCGATTATACATTTTGTTAGATTAGGACTTAATTTAAGTAATGTGATTCCACCATGAGTATCACCTACTAAAATAATTGGATCTCTTTGATTAAATGCAATATTTGTCAATCTTGGTTGTTTAGAGGGTTTTTATTCTGCTAATTTTCCGATTTTATCAACATTCAAATCATAAACAAAGATTTTATCTTAGGTGGCACAAGCGAAAACTAAAAATAGGATGTCTATGAATACCTGTAGAACTGTAAGGTGCCCACATAGCATCAACCACTTACATCCCCTATTCAAAACTCATAATTTGAGTTGAGATTTTAGAATCCCAAATTTTAACTGTCCAATCAGCAGAAGCAGATATGAAAGTTCTAGGGTGGAAATTATTCCATTTAACTTTATACACTGCCAAATTATGACCCTGATTATAGATATTAGATTTATACAATGTATGTTTCTTGATATTATCCTGAATATGCTCTTGAACATTTATGAATTTTTCCTTCTTCAGTACCAACTAAAAAGATATGGGGTTCAAATTTGTTGAAATCAAAACATAAACCACAAGCCAAACCAATCAAAGTGCTTTCCTCTTCATTCTTACCAACCAATCTTAATCTAATGACTTCTTCAGGCTCTAATTTATTCTTCATCAACACCCAATTCATAACTCTACCATCTGATGAAATTGAATAGAAATTATAATTCTTAGAGATATCTGGATTCCATCTAACTTGCCATACTGGGTCTGTGTGTTTCTATGTTCTTACTGTTGATTAATAAATTGGTTTCTTATGCTTATTTCTGATATCATAAACTAGCACTGTTCCATCATATAATCCTACAGCCAATAATGCTGGACTTTGAGGATGAAAATCTAGGCACATCACACCAGCTTCACATGTAAAGGCATATTCTGGATGAGTTGTGTTTTTGAGAGAATATAAACAAATTAGACCCATTCTTTATTTCGAAAACTCATAGCTACCAAAACTCACAGCAAATAGATCCATATATCTTGGATTCCAACACAATGATGTTACATGTTTCTTCTTTTGTTTTTCATTTGAAAATTTCCAAATAGGCAATAAATGTCTAATTATTTAATAAAGCTTACCCTTCATTTTTTGATGTCTCAACTACTTCACCTTGATTCCAATAATATTTGTAATCATTGTATTTCTCCTTCTGATCATTATGAACCACTGTTCTTTCCATGATTTTTAGACATCTCTTGAATGATGGCTTATAAACTGTATTATCTGAAGTGTGATCCTTCTTCTTCTGACTTTCCTCCTTGGCCTTGTTTTATATATAAGCATCGAATATTTCCCATTGAGTGATCTACCCCTTCAATGTATCACTTGGAGGAGGCTCTGTTGATACACCTCTTTCTCTAATGACTCTTCCATCAGTTTATGCTTCTCTCGCATTATAATTAAATTTATTTCTCATTGTTTATTTAATTGCCTCTTTGTCCTTTGATGCCCCAGGATCTTCCATTTCTTAATTTCTTTCTGCCTCTTTAATCAATGCCAATTTGGTTTCCCATAATTCCTCTTGTATTCTGGCCTCATTTGAGTCTTTGTGAATGATTTCGCCATCCATCCTGAAGTGAATAATCAATTATTCAACCAACTCGTCAGTTTTGTACTATCATAATGATGGGTAGTTACTTTTCTTTATAAATAATCATATTGAGTGATATTCTTTGGTGCTTAAGGATTGTTAGGAATCAACATTTTAGATGGCATGTCTTCATTCAGTTCCTTCTCTGTCAATTAGGGTCTTTCTCTTTCCCTCTATTAATATTTATTTATTTCAAAACTTCATGTTGATATTCTGATTCATCACCATCTGGCTCAGCTTCTTATTGATTTAAATTCTAGTTGGCTATTTTGGGTTGTTTTTTCTATCTATTACAATTATAGAATTACAGGTATTGGTCTCCTAAGGGTTCCTTTCTATTATTTAGGTGGCATTTTAATTATTAAATAAACTTAATCAAAAAATGATTGTATTTATAATATATTCCACACATTTAATTATTATACATTCAGAAATTGCCCCACCATCATTCACACTTCATTGCTTTTTATAATAATCTGTATTATATGGAAAGAAAACCATAAGAATAGGATTGTATTTTCATTAGTTCAGATAGTTGATTATTGATACATTAGAATAAAGACAATATTGGATTCGTAAACAAATATAAACAAAACAGTGTTTAATACTCTCATTTTCTATTAATTAAATGGAATATTTATTTAAACTTTTCTTTGATCTCTTCATTTTCAATTTAATGAGCTTCTCTCTTGAAATTCTCATAGAAATTTCTATTTATTTTGCCTTTCTCATTTAAGATCTAATTTATACATATATTAATTTACTTTAACACTAATCAAGAATTAATTTATGAATTTTTTCTCTAACAATTTAAGATTAATCATTGTTGACATATTTGGAATCAAGTACATAAGAACATTAATATCTATGCTTAATTTTAGTGCCTCATATGATTCTGTTAATTATCTTGAGTATGGTCCCGACATTATTCCCTTTTTGAATAGCACACTCGTCATCATACATAAATCTTGGATGTTTGCTGCTTTATAGTCCTCACAATATAACTCCATGCACATTTCCACTAGATCATTCGTCGCAGTTGCCTATAATGCATGCAAACCAACGATCATAGATTATAAATTTAACCTTTTTTAATGAACAGCATCTTCAAAACAATTGTAAATAGACCTGATAACTTGATGTTTAGTAGGAGATTCAAGATCAGATTTGGCTAAAGTATGAATAATTTATGCTTCAACTCTTCCAAAATATTTGAATTCTAGTTTACTTAACAATTCATAGAGGAATTCATGCATATCATAAATTTCTAATTTTTAATAGGCAACCAAAGTTTCCATAATTATTTATTCATCATTACAATCTGATATTTTCAATTGAATGATTGGCATTAGATTTTTTAATGTAAGTTAAGCAGCATTATAAGCTATCAATTTTTCTGTTTAGAGATCCATTTAAATATTTTTTCTAGCTATTTTAGCTATTGAATATGCGCAATTTGATATCGCTTTGATATTCATTTCAGTTGATTTTTTGATGAGTATATCGCAAGCCTTACTTATAAATTACTCAGGATCCTAGGTGTAAGTGATATTTGCCATCAATGCAGGTAGGTTGTCATGCTCTTGTTCAGATAAATTCTCAAGAACATGAGATATTAAATTTTATCTTGATCTTAAAATAGCTCTATTATGTACTTTACGAACATAAGTTAGTAGATTATTGACTATTTTTGCTGATTAATTTGAGTGAATTGTCTAAATTATGCTGATTTAATACTTGAAGATGATCAAATGCTCTTAGTGATTCATCCAATGAGATATTCATCTTTTTAAAATTAGCATAAGTAGGAGCTATAGATGTGAGTTTCTATATTCTTTCAATCTACTTAGTTTGTTGACCAAAGAAAAAGAATATTTTCATCATGAATTATAATTATAAATATTTTAATCAATAATAGATATTTATATTATGATCAAAAGATGGCTAGAAATGTAGAAAAAGCTAAGGCAATTCTCTCAAGATGGTGCAGATTGAAAAAAGATATCAGTAACACTACAAATGGAAAGTATAAGTCTTTTCCGAAAGTATAAGAATGTGTCAATCTCTAAGAATGTGAATCGGAAAGATAGGAAGTATTGAAGGTAGTTTCGAAATTGGTCATGATATCTAAAATGCCTGTTTTGGTGTGCATAGATTAGGGAATTGAATGATGAATTGAATAAAGTTATTCAAGAATTGCGATTATGGGAAGATAGAATTAAAGAATTAGGAGGACCTGATTATAGAAGATTGGGTCCTAAGATTTAAGATATTCAAGGCATTGAATTAACAGGAAAAAGAAGGATATAGATATTTTGGAGCTGCAAAAGATTTGCCATGAGTTCTTGATTTGTTTTTCTCTGAGCCACTTTCTGAACCTAAAAAGTCAAGAACTAATTGTATAAGATACTTCCTTTTTGATAAAGTAGAATACCTCTTATAATAAATATGGAAGTAAGAAATAAGAATTGTAAGAGATTTTGGAAAAAGAAAGGAAATTGAAAGGCCTAAGAAAAGGAATTGTAAAGATTATATAAGGCAATTAAGAGTTAGTTAAAGATTTCAATACAAGGGAAGAAATTTTATATTTTATTAAATACGAAGTTGATAAAAGAGATGAGAATGAAGGAAGAGAAATGTAAATTATATATTAAATTTAGAATAACATTCCGATTCTGAAGAATATGAATGGGATTAATTGGAATAAGGAAAACAAGAGTTGATAAGATAGTATTATGCTGCTGAAAAAATCATTCGCAATATGTTGCTAGTGTATAAAAGGATACGGATCTAGAATTATTTATTAGGGGAAATATGACTAAGTGATGAGTTGCATTTCTATATTAATTCTATATTTATTGATGTATTTTCGTCATAACTCATTTAATTCTTTAATCACTTAATTAAGGGTTTCTTAAAAGCACCCTTTTATTGATATATGATAAGTTAATTTGTCTTGATTTGAATTATCCTCTTCAAAATTCTCGTTTAGAAAAGACTTGAGTGAAGTCAAATCATTTTTTTCATTTGTCATTAATGAAATCTAAATCGATGGACTAAATTATATTGATAATAAATACAAGTTTGCTTATTTGATGTAATCAATTAATTGTTTTAGGTCTTAACCATTTTTCTGAACTAAACTTGTGACAAATATAGATGCAGGTTTTGATATTTTAATTTCATCGATTAGTTTCTCGTAAGAATTATGCAAACTTTATTTGTCAAAATAGTGGATAAAATTTTATGGTTTCAATAGATCTCTATAATAGATATAATAAATAGAAAACTCCAGAGTTTCATACACATATTTCTAATTTGAATTGGAGTCAGTTACTTTTTGTTGAAAACTTAGCTCATATTGAAACAATTCAAAAGAAGAACTCACCTTTTGATTTACTAAAGTAATATTATTTTACTGAATTAGTTCATTCAGCCATAGCAACTATATTGTTTAGGGTTAATCGTGTATTTTCTCTATTGGTATTAAGATCATACTATTCTTCAGATTTAGAATATCCTTCTAAATATCATAGAGTAAATTGGGTTAACCATAAAAAACTTTTATTTTTGATTAGTTCTTAGTGAAAGTAGAAAGCTGTTTCAATCCAGAATCATTATTTTTTTCAATAGTTATAACAACAGATGGAAACTTGGATGAAAGTTATTTAATTTATGCACTAAATTTAATAAACTCATTGTTTACTGTAAATGTATATTTAAGTGTTTTTCAATTGATATTTAGATGGTTTTCTTAGATTTTTCAATATCATTCTCTAATAGTCTTAATTATGATTTTAATTAAAGAATCTTATTTGAATCTCTGCTCACAATTTTCATTTTCAATTCGTTTTCTCCAAAAGAGCCTATTAATTTATAAACAATTTTGTACTTTAGCATTAAGATTACTAGAGCATATCCTATAACTTATCCTTATAATCATTGATTACTACATTGTAATTAAATTAATTTTTGAAATAATGAAAGTCAATCACATCTGCTTGAGGTGAAATTTATTTGATTAGGAATTATACAAAACGATCTACCGATTGTTATTTACCTAATATTTCAATGCAATTCTAATTGAATTTTAATTTAACCTAATAAGTGTTTAGAAGATTAGTCAACTCTTTTTCTGACAAGTTTCTTAAATAATTAGTTTAGTTTATATTGTGGATATTCTAGTGAATAATATCCAGATCTTCATTAAGTTTCTTAAGAAATACAGACTATTAGAATCTTCCATTAATGATGACAAAATAACTTAAAGCTTTTCCATCTTTTTGGGTTTTAGAGAGTTTATAAACTTCATTTTCTAGTAGAATCTCAATATTCTTTCTATCCTTATCGAAATTAAAATAATATTTGGCATTATTGCATAATTCATAATTCCTAAAATCTAAGTAAAAATGAGTGAGATAGATTTACCAATAGCCAATATTGCAGAAAAGATTCTACATTTAACTGATTTTAATGAGTTTTCTAATTAGTCTAAAGCAAATGAACTATGTTTTGCTACTTCATAATCATAATACTAATTTTGATTCAAAACTTCTTAAATTTACATGAGCTAGATAGATTCATCATCAAGATCCTTAAATTTGAGTATTCCACATTAATAATTAAGGGCAGTATACTCCTTCATTAATATTTCCTCAGCTTTTGTAACTAGTTGATGTGGTCCAAATAAATCAATCTTAGACTTTTAAATGTATATTTATTACAATCTAATGGCCTCTCCGCACTTCAACATATGTATATAAATGCTATTCAACCCATTATTTAATTATAGGAATATAGTATTCAATAAATACATCATGCATAGCAACATCATTTTCATGTCTTACAACTTTTTTCTCAAAGACGTTTTACTATTTAAGCTGATTCTTAAATCCATACAACGTATAAGTTTTTCTCGTATTGTATTTCTTGTAATCTTTTAAGGGAATATCATCTTGACTTGCATAAACTTTGATTTGATGTTGAGTATTCATGTAATCTGCATATTGTTTGAAGTTTGTCTATGTATAGAACAGCTTATTTAAAAATTAATCGACCTAATATGAGCAATCTAGATGGGTGACAAGACATTCATTTTGTATAAACCAAGTAAATTGAGTATCAAATGTTTGAGCAATATATTCTTTGAGTTTGTATTCGAGTTCTTTGTCGTATTTGAGGATATCAGAGAATTGATGAAGTGGTATTTTATAAAAATGGTCTAGATTTAAAAATCTTTGAGATTCCAACTTTTAAATAAGAGAATCTGCTTAAGGAGTTAATTTAACCACATTAATTTGGATATCAATATCTTGGTTGATGAGATCCTATAGGATGCATTCGAATTTATCATAATGTTTCCTTATATTTTTTACTTATAGATTTAATTTCATAAATAATAATATTAATAATTCAAATCATGCTTACGGCAAACACACTACAAATGCAATGGAGAGTATTTTTTTATTGTTCTTGTTTTGCTTGCTTATCTTTAGGCCAAGATATGATAATTTATCCATCAGCTACAGTGTCCCACCATTATGAAGTTGTAACAAATGCTCCAGCTCCATTTCTTTACATAATCATGCAATGAACTATATATCTTCAACATCTAAACAAATTCTTACTTGTATGGTTTTCCCAATTCAATTAATTATTGTGTAACTTTTTCACAAATGGCATTGATCCAACCTTGTACCTAGAAGTCAACATGTCGATTTTACCTTTGATTCCTCGTATTGCACTTCTTTTAAGACACTTTCGATGGATTCCTAGGTAATACGATCTACTTCTTCTTGTGAATAGGTGTTCTCCTCTAAATTTTGATTTTCTTCCATTAATTTTATTAATGAAACAATAACTAAATTACACGCTTTGGATTAGTTTCCTGGTTTCAACTGTTTTGATCTACCTATTTTTCAGTTCAGGGGAATTTAGTTTCATTTTAACACTGGCTTGTGGAATACAATGTTTTGGATTTGGATTAGTATTTGTGACAATTTCAATAACCAAAGAGACAAGTGGATTAAGTAGATAGACCTTTATATGTTGTGCTTAAGCGTTGTTGGCTAGATTATTCTCAATTCTGACTTTCGAAGTACGTTGATTGTACATAAATTAGGGTTATTTGCCTTCAGATGCAACAGGTGATTATGTGTATAGATTGTTTGAAATTTTGTCACTCGTCTTTTGCATATTGACAGCATTCAGCATAAAAAATAACAAACAAGAATTGTTTCAATGGTATTACTTCACTCCTTTGATGTTGGTGACTGCTTATTATGTGCATCCAGGATTGAATTCGCATTCATTTTGTGATATCTCTTGGGTGTTTGCTTTATACATGGAATCATTTGCAATATTGCCACAAATACACCTTTTCACAAAGAGAGGTTAGATTTTAACAATAATATAGAGGGAATAATTGAATATCACACATCCAATTTTGTAATCACTCAAGCTCTCAACAAAGTAATCTGCGTGATCTTTTGGTTTTATTCTTACGAGGAACTTAATCGAAGCTCAGATGAGTCAACCATAAGTGTGGCTCCTTGGTTGAGTGGCTATTTTGTGATGGTGGCTCAAATGATTTCAATTGTATTTAATTAAGTAAAATTAGGTCATCACAGCAGATTTTGTGTTTAAGTATTTCCAAAGTTGGAAACAAGGCATTCCTTTGGTTATGTTACCTTCATGATGTAGAAAATAATAAAAAATTACAATATATTATCATTTAGCGAACATCATCTCCTAATATTACTATTGTCTTTTGTTATTATATTTATCCTATCCTATTTATTCCATGTCGAACAACTTCGGTTGCAAACAAGGCTTAGGAATTACCAATTGAATTTGCTTTTTGACAGTCTATTTGCCTCTTAAAACTGGAGGTTCAGACTATTGTCTAGGTTGCATCTTGATATTAGATAGTTTGTTGACTTTGGCACTAACCTGTTCATCCTCGCCATGCACAATGATACTTTCAGGTCTCAGGATATTTTGAAGCTTAGGAAGATTCTTAACAGGAGTATTTGGTTTGAATGGAGCTCTGACAACATTAATTTTGATCTATTATTATTATTAAGGGGTTTGGGACTCTTTCATATTCTTCTTCTAATTTCGCTTTATGTCTAAAAGATACATTAAATTAATACTTGTTCCAGTCCAACTGTCTTAGAGTGATGAAGCAAACTCAATATACTTATCATATTTTTGAGAATCTTCCAGTGGATATATCTTAACATAATCTCCTAAATGTGCATTCTCGTAGCCATTCCTCTACTATTCCTGTTATTTCATTTAAGTAACCTTTTCTTCCATTGTCAATTTCACTTTTTTGCCTGTCAATACTCTCTATTGGAGAGATTCCTTTCTGGAGGCAATTATTTGCTCTTTGGCTTTTAAATTGACATTCATTAATTTCAATGTGTCCCTAATAAGATTTTTCTTAATCATAGAATCCAGGGGAGTATCTGTAGTGAAACTAGGAGTATGATTAACTTCCAATAAGATGGGTTATAGTTTGTGATTCAAAAAGATGTCAAATCCTAGGATTTCAAAACACATATTATTAGCATAATTATCTGGTTGACATGATCTGTAATGATGACTCAATATTGGTTGCACAGCACAAAAGGTTTTAATAAATATCTCATACATATCTTACCAGAGTTTCTTAATGTCATGGCCTTCCTCTTCCAATTTACCGAATACTGCCTTAATGGATCTCTTATGTCCAATGTCCATCCTGCTTGCATCTTTATTAAATACAAAATTAGGATTCTCCTTATTGATAGCATAATTGGTTAAATGCATACACATGTCATCTAAATTTGAAGTATTAGGGGGAACATATGGTTCAGTGGCAAATCTGACTAAGCCATCTTAATAGACATAGATTCGCATAGGGTCAGTCCCAGCCAATAAGACATAGACTCTCAAATCAAATTTCAAACCTTCTATCAGGAATGGTCTGAGTAAATATCTTTATGCTACATAATGATCATTTGGATTGACATCATTTAGATTTCTGGTCAGGAATATGCCTCTGCCTTAACAACTGGCTTCAGGCTTAATAATAAATGTTCTTGCTTTTCCTTTTACGAATTAGGATTTGAAGTCACCGTATTCAGCTGGCAATAACCAGGTTTGAGGAAAGAATTTGTATTCTAAAGTGAATTGTTTACGCATTTTCATAAGGTTTCTTCCTAGGTGATTCTTACGAGCAAGAGAATACATACCTGGAAAATGATTAATTTTTTGGTATGCTTAAGATTTATATATAAAAATACGTTGCATTTTCCCAAGAGTCTCAGGTTACACAGCTGCGTCCGTCCAAAACATATCCCAATTGGTAGCATCAGGCTCGTATTGTAAAATCCATTTAAATAGCTTTTTGCCTACAAACTTCACAACATCATATTGAGTATCTAAAATTACGAAATCACTTATAAACCTGATACATTCATTATCAAGGTTGTCTTCTTCTTAGAATTGTTGTCTTCAGTCTCACTATCACTATCTTCAAATTCCCCATTAAAGTGTGGTTCTTTTAGTTATTATTATTTCATATTAATATAAATGGACTTATATCACTACCTCTTTAAATTCATAATCGTTGGAGATACAAGTAATACTCATCATCGCTAAATATCAAGGTGTTGGGAAGAGTTGTCTTTTGCTCAATTACACGGAAGGGAAATTTAAAGAGGAACATGATGCTACCATTGGAGTAGAATTTGGGTCTCAAGGATTCAAACACAAGAACAAGCAATTCAAAATATAAATCTGGGACACTGTACTATATTGAGTTTAAAGATAGGCTGGTTAAGAATCCTTTAGGTCAATCACGCGATCATATTACAAGGGGTTTGTTAATTTATTGTTAAGTGTAGTTCAATAGGGGTTTTACTAGTTTTCGACATTACAAATCGATAGTCATTCCACAATATTGTTAGATGGTACAATGAAATATTGGATTGCGCTCACGAATCGGTAGATATAGTAATTGTTGGCAATAAAATTGATTTGGAGAGCGAGTAAATCAATTATGTAAATAGACGCTAAGTTTCAGCAGATGAAGGGAAACAATTTGCAGAATAATATCGGATACACTATATTGAGACATCAGCTAAAACTGGACAGTTTGTGGACTAGGTTTTTTAATAAATGGCTATGCGAATCTATGAAAAGATAGAAAATAAATTGATAGATTAGAACAATGAAAATTTAGGTATTAAATTAGGCACATTTTACAGAAATGATGAACAAGATGATAAAGAATTGTAAACAAGTTTAGGATAAAAGAAGAAGAAAAAAAATGATGATTGTTGTTGAATCTAAATTAAATTATGTCATTTCTCTCATTTTAAACGATTACATGCGTCTTAAATAGTCTCGGTTGTCTTGCAAAAAGCCCATCTCACAAATCTAGAACCCAACTCTTTATTCTCAAAATAAGGAGAACAAGGGATACAAACTACTCCAATTTCACATGCCATATAGTATGCAAAAGCAAAATCTTTAGTAAGTTAATGACCATCCTAATCATCTTTGAAATATTTCTCAGGTATATCTACATCACTAATGTCAGTAACTAAAAAGTATCCTCCTTATGGAACCCAACAATGTAAATTCAATCTACTCTCAAGCAAACCCTTTAGTAACATAGTTGATTATTCTTCATATAAATCTCTGATTTCGGTAAAGTATTAGCCATCAATAGTTTACTCTAAGCATTTCGCTGTAGCAGTTTATAATACAGGATTCAAGCAGAAGTTATGATATGTCTAAGCAGATTTGATTGCTTTAATATATTTTTCATCTCCCATGGCAAATCCAATTCTTAATCCTGTAGCTGAAAACATCTTGCCTGCACTTGTTACACATACAGTCTTAGATTTTAATTTTGGATGAGTAAAACATCTAGGATATGAAAATGGCTAATAACCACCAAATACAACATGATGATATGCTGCATCTTCACATACTATTATTTATGGATGCTTTTCTAATATTTCTGCCAATCTGTCTAATTCCTCAACTGAAAACACTCTAAAACAATAACAATTATTAAATTACTTTCCAATTGGATTTTAAGGTGAATTCAAAATTACCATTTTAGTCTTAGCATTTATTCTTTATTCAAGATATTCATAGTCCAAATGCCATTCGTCCTCTTTAGAAAACTTAATTTTGCCATTCTCAAATCTGTTCAATATGCTGGCTTTACTATTCAATTGACCTGGTTTTAATGGAACTCCAACATGTTTGGCACCTTGGAATTCAATTAAAGGTCGATAAAAATCTTGATATCTTTTCAATTAATACCAAAAGCAGGGTCAAAACATATGACTTCATCATCTGGATTTAGCAAAGCCTGGAAAACACATGCTAAAACTGATTGTGCACCAGAACTTGCAACTATCTCTTTGGCAGTATCCACTTTGACTCCCATGTGCTTTTCAAAAAAGTCAGCTGCTGCCTTCAATAGTCTTGGGTGACCAGCTGTTATTGTATATTGTAAACTCTCTGTCAATGCTTCTTCTGCAATAGCTTATCTTAAAAATTAAGGTGGTGGAAAATTCGGAAAACCCTATCCCATGTTGACACACGAATTCTTCACAGCCAATTAAGTAAACTTAGCGTACATCTATAATTAAAGATAAGGTGCCATGCGATCAGCAATAATATTATCTTACATTCTTAAAATTAATATGGATTATAATATAAAATACTTTTTAATTGTTCTTCAATATTTCATATATCTACTTAAAATTTATGTAGTAATTGATAACATCATTGTTTAATATATATTATTAGATAATTAATTTTTTGTTTTATGTAATCAGATCACTCATTGCAATTCACCACAATCATATATTACAACCTTTTTTGATGGTCTTCCTTATTAAGTTCCACAATATTCAATTGCATTTAACACTTCTAATCCGGAGGCAACTTTTCCAAAAACTGTATGTTTTCCATTCAACCATGGACATGGGACTGTGGTGATGAAAAATTAAGATCCGTTTGTATTTGGACCAGCATTAGCCATCGATAACAGTCCTGGTGTAGTATGTTTTAATGTGAAATTTTCATCTGGGAATGTCCTTCCATAAATTGATTCTCCACCTGTGCCATTATGATTTGTAAAATCTCCTCCTTAGACCATAAATGATGGAATAATTCTATGGAATGATGAACCCTTATAATGAAGAGTTTTTCCAGATATCTTAGATACAGTATCACCAATACACAATTTTCTAAAATTTTCTGCTGTTTTGGGAGTGGCATCTGCGAATAACTAAATTTAAAACATTCAATTTACTTCAAAGATGATTCTACCGCTTGGGGCATTATTAATGGAGATATCGAAGAATACCTTTGGATTTTTAGTTGTGGCAGAAAATGAAAATCTAAATAATTTAGTAAACATTTTTATTATTACTAACAAATTTATGTTGTTTTCATAAAATTTTCTCTTATTATCCATTTTCCATCAAACAGAATAAATATGAATAATAAGTACTAATCATATAACACTCTCGAAACTTGTTATAATTAAGTGGAAGATCATTAGTATAATAATTCCCATACCTTGAACAATAATTGACTACGGAAACATATTGATCATATATAAAAATCTTGTTGATTTATAAATATTTAACTATTTTTAGGATTATATTTATAAAGCTGAATCTATTTTCGTTTCTATGAATTCATGAAATTCCCCCATAATGATCTCTGATCTCTTAATTTCTTTGAATTAGATACTCCTAGTCTACCAGAGGCAGAGTTTGTATACTCATTGAATTTTTAATTTGTTTTGGAATTGATTAGAATGGAAATTGGTTTTCTAAATAATACAGAAATATTTGTATATATTAGAATTTCTTAAATGTTGTCGAGTAATTTTACATCGTATCTAGAGAATGTAGACAAATAAATAATGAATAATGAATTAGATTATGAGGAGGCAACTGAGATGATCTCAAAATTAAATCCTTAGAGTTTAATGGAGAAAAAGGAGTTGATGTAAATAAAAAAAAAAGTGTAATAATTGCAAAAAGATGAAGCCAAAGAAAAAATCAAAGAAAATTTAAAATTGCATGTCCTTTTATTGAGAGAACTACTAGAAAAAAGCAGAAATGTCAATAATTGTGGTGAGAGATATAAATTATTAAGTGAGGCTGAGGAATAAAAAAAGATTACGGAAGCTCTTATTTACACGCTAAATTAATATAAGGATCACATTAGTTAAAAATTCGTTGGGGATTGCAAAAAGGTAATACTTGAATATGAGGAAGAATTAAGACAATCATTTTTATCTGCAAAAAGAGAGGAGGCAATCTTCTTGACAAATTAAAAAAGCTTTACTTAATCTATGGCTGTTAGTGCAATAGAATAAGGTGAGAGACCTATTTCATCAACAAAGGATAGATCTGTAAGAGCAAAAATTAAATAATATTTTAATAAAGTATTGGGATGTCTAACTACTTCCAATCATTGAATAAGATAAGCGTACAAATGTAATTGATTTAAAATTATCTGTTTAATTATCTTAAAATTATTAATTCATTATGAAAATAATTAAGAATAAAATCATATAAAATAATATCATCTATCTATTAGTAATCCTATTTTTCTTAATTAGTAAAGTAAAGTAAACTTCCTGTTGGCACATTATAATATCAAATGTTAATAAGAATTATTATGATTGATTTAAATATTAGATCCTATTTTTAAATCAAATTGATTGAAATTATATTCTTCTGATTTGGAGGTACTCTTGCGTTGTTTTTGAGTAGTGATGTAATTTGAACATTTTTGGTAGGTAATAAAAATAAATTATTGAAAAATGAAATAAATAGTGAGTTAATTATTTTATAAAATGAAAGCACCCACACATAGGTGCCTACTATCAAGTTTAATAGAGAGTAATGAAAAGACTACTCGTTAAGCCAAGACACACGAGTCTTTCGAGAGACTGAAGTATTCTTAACCACAAACTGCAACTCCCAAAACATAAATGACTAACAGGAAAAGCAAATAGATGAGTTTAGTGCAAGTTCAGCAACTAATTTAGTAACCTCTTCTGCGAAAGAATCACACAGCATTGTCTGAAGTACCTCATACTTGGAACACGAGTAGGAGCACAGAGAAGACAGTGGATTTGCTTGGTATGCCTCAACATAAACGTGTCAAGTGGCTTGAAAAGTAAAAATCTTTGCTTGCTTAACAACAACCAGTAACAGAGCGTGTTTAAACAAGTCGTATAAAGCAGATGGCAACAGCCACGAATTATAATAACTTTCTAAAGAAATTCAATGGAGAATAGATGATGATATTAGATAAAACTAAAACAGCAGCAGTGCCAATTTAGAAGGTACAAAATGAAAGTTAAGAAAATAAAGAGAGGTAGTTTGTTTTTAAGCAACCGTTGCGTATAGTGAAGGGAATGAGTGAACACATGCTTAGAATGAAGAGTATAAGTAGATAACATGAATCAATACGATCTCCTCCAAGGAAACTTTCGAACCCTCGTTATGAGTTAACTAATGCGAATAGAGTTCGGTTTTCTAAATATTATCAAGATGATAGTTTGAAGGTGTTGAAATCTCAGAAACGAGATCCGAATTAAATATTTAAGGAGTTGCACATAGAGGATATCCAATACACTGATTTGGATAGAGCATAGAATCATCCTATAAATATTGCCTTATTCAATATGTTAAAAGATGAGGAAATTATTCTAAGTAATTTATTAATTGTATTCAGAGTAATAGCAACTTGAGGAAGCAGAAAAATACACTGCTCAAGAACTCATAAAGTAGAGATAGGAAATTGAAAGATTTGATGAACTCACTCGTTAAGAGTATCATCGGAAATGTTATGTGGATTTCAAATCCAAAGCTATTAATTCCAAATATCAATACAAACAAGTCCAATTAGATAAATCCTTATTAGAAATATTTCCAAAATCTGAGGTTGTTAACCCAGAACAGCAAAAAAGATTGAGAAGACAAAAAGTATTGAACATGATAAAGATGTTCTTGTTTAGATTACATGATCTGCATCTCAACCTTGAAGATCTCATTAATCATAGAGTTTACCCTCTCACAGCATATTGTCATGAACGAGCCAAATTGTTCTTTGATTTAGTAAAATCCAACAAGCTTGAACTAACTCACAGGGAGTTGTAAGAGAACAGGTATTTGGTGTATGAATTTGATTCATCCAAATTGACTCCTCTTCATCACGCAGTCATTCGTAATCATGTTGAAATGGTTGAATTACTTTTGGAATACCATGCTGATGTGAATCGGAGAGATATTGTACTTATCATTCTATTATCCAGCTTGGAAGAACTCCACTCTTCTTTGGGATCCGCTCTGGTAACAATGATTGCGTATAGCAACTGCTGTATCATTAAGCAATTCCTTGGTCCAACAAGAAGAATCAATACGACCTTTATTTGGACATGCTCGACGACAAAGTGAGAGATCAGTACCGTAAGGCTAAAAATGTAATCTATTTATCTTGATAATCAAAGTACCATTTATAGATGCAAATGATGCCTCACACAAAAAGAGCTGCTTTCTGGATGGAGAGAAGATATTATTTTACTTAATGAATAGTATAAATATATAAACAGATGAAACTCGATAGGGTCTTATACTCCTGAATAAATTATACTAAAATTCTAAACACAATCAATGTTTTTTCTTTTGTCTTATCTTCTTATCATGTCTCTGATTAATTTCCATCTTCTCCTTCCTGTCTTAAGCTAAATTCAAATCCCCAGTTTTCAAAGCAATTAAGTCTTCTCTGTAATTGCTATCAGATGCCAACGGATAATCCTCGTATTTCAATTTATAAGGAAAATGCTTGAACCAATTCAGCACTTCCACCCCGTCAATTATCATCCCTGTTGTCCATCTGCCAGTTATATTGGACAGTTTATCCTATTACGGTAACGCTTTGACTCCTTGATATTTGCGATAGGTTTCTAGGTTGAATTTATTAACATCCCTAACAGATCCCTTGATAATGTATCCTTCAATGTAATCTTGAGGTGTGACCTTTTTACTAAACATTCCAGGAAAGGCTGTGACTGTGAGATCGCAGAAAATCTTGTTCTCCAAATCGACTAGCCACCCAACTCCATTGTAGTAGAATTGTCTATGTCCGATTGTCATCCCTTAGATAACTCCTGGCATCACATTGAATATGATTTGTGTGGTATTTGGAAATGTGACTTACAAATACCCATAGTTCTATCCTGTGATTGAATTAGCACTAAAATTTGCCTGCGATTCCAAATGGCCTGTTAATTTAAAGTTTCTACCAAGCACATACAATCCTAATACTGGTGGGTGATGAGAAATCTATTCAGAATACAAGAGATTTCCATTCATGTACCCCTGGAAGGTTTCTCCCAAAATAGGGTTGAAAGGCTTCTCCATATTTAAAAACATTATATTATAAGCAAGAGAGAATTGAGCTACCAATTTCATCTACTCTATTGGATCCTATAATTCTCCTGCCTTTTCTAATAACCACAGATACCCCAAACTGTAGCAGGCTCTCTCCAGATTAGATCTTCTCTCGAATATATTAACAGGCAAAGATATGCTAATCAAGGATTTGCCCATTAATAAATTGGACCCCAACTTTTTTAGCATGAAGGTTATGACTTCCTTCTATATTTCAAGTTTCTTTTTATTTATAAATCTCAAACCACCTTTCTCTAGGATTTCCCAATCGCTTTACAAAATCACATTCTTATGCTCTGCGGTTTCTGTATAATAAATATTATCTGGTTCCAATGGTGTCAATTAATAATTATGAATTGCAGACCAAAAGATTATCCCAGGGTTCTTTGTTACTAACTCCAACAATTGGAGATAGTCATTTTTATTAATCAATTCTGGTTCGTCATCTAGTATTATTTGGGACTAAAATTATTTGCAATCCACATCAGACAACGAGGAATCCATCTAAACTTCAATCACTCTTTAAGGTTAATATTATTCTATTATCTCTACATTGAGTGGTTCTTTAGTAGCCTCCTCCACTATCTATGGAATTGGAATCTTAAACTGCTTCTATATTAAATAACTATCTAAGTTCTATAATTCTGAGACATAATGTAAAGAGAGTTAAGCATCATTTGCATATCCTCCATTCTTAGTTTCTGTTTCCCAAATTATCATAACTTATTGTTATTATTATGGAATTACAGCTATTATACTCAATTATATTTATCCCTCAAATTGATAGCCATTTTATATATTGTTTTGATACGATAAACTCTTATCAACAATGAAAAAAGCATCTTTGTCTTTGAAAACGTATCTTAAATATGTGTAAGATCGTTTCAAATAAAGCAAACCGTACTTCTTTCGCATCTCAGATATTATCATTGAATTGTTGGTAAGCATAATGTCCAAAATTATAGTCTAGTCTATCTACGTATTCCATTATTTCATGACATCTGGACAAACCAAAGCTGACACAATTGGTATTATGTTATCACTACTAATGTTCACAACACCTTTTATTTTTTCTTGCTATGTTTTATGTTGCAATAGTCTAGTATTATTGCATAAACCAATACCTCAACTTGTTTTTAAAACTTATCAATTGATATTCTGAATCATCCATCAATCTCTCCAGAGAGAAGAGCTACTTATTAAGTAGTATATTCTGAAGAAGAGTTGGGACCTTGTTTTCAGGTTGGGGCATAATTTATGGAACTTATTTTACATTTTATACTGAGATAATGGACACTGATTATTCCTTCTCTATTACTTATTACTTTTATTCAATTGACTTTTGTGCACTACTTTCATTTATTGGCTTTGTCACTTAGGATTAGGTTTTGTGATGTGTCTTCAACTTGTCGTCAATCATGTTTTAAGGTTTAGACTATACTATTTCGGAACGCTTTTAATGATATAAATTTAATGATTGGCTCAAATCTTCAGATTATCGTTAAAATTATTTTTATTATCTTTGTTTAATAATATTATTATCATACTTTATTTTTTTTAATTAGTCATCATCAATAAATGCACAGCATTGTCTTAAATAATTAAACCATCTTTCTGCTTATTATAAATCTTCACTTCCAAATAAGAATGTCTCCTTTCCACACAGCTAAAAGCAATACTTGGTCTTCATTGATTCGCACCTTTATAAATATGAGAATAATAATACCATTTTAGAGAAAAATCTTATAGTGGCAATTACTTATCCCTCTTCTTGGGATCATTCCTAGATATCATGAGTTTACGATCCATCATATTTAACTTTAATATCTTATTATTCCAAAACCACCCTGACTTTTTTTTCATTTCAAGACGACCCTATACTTCATCTTCAGAATAGATAAATGAGTTCACGATGTCGATATACATTCGAAATTTAACAGGAATAGATGGATTGATTAATTAATGTATCTCTTCCTCGGACAATAACTCCGCTTTCCCAAACTTGTGATTGTCAATTGATGCCTATAGAACTTGCAATTTTTGTTGCACCTTCGCTGGCACTCTATCAGGATAATCTAATTTAGTCATGCACTCTACTTTAGATGAATCTCTGCAGCTTTTTTACGCAATCAATATATTATTTTTGAACCTTCTCTTCCATTATATAATTAAGAATAAATAATAAATAACAAGGAATTCTATAAATTTATATCATATATGTCCTTTACTTAAATTCTAAGAAATTATTATTCCTCTTCCCCCAATAATGAGATAGTGATTTCCTCAAGAAAATATCTATTAATAATTAATCTATGATTTTTTTTATTTTAAGTATTATTGTGATTCTTCTAGAATATAAAAATTCTCCATTTTTATTTATAAATTTCAATCTAATAATATGTTATTTTCACATATTATTAGATACATGTATTAGATGTAAACTTAACACTTATTATTACATTTATTTAATCTGTTTTAAAATTTATTCGACAGGAATTAAATTTATTAATTAATTCTGATTTACATGAAAACTGATATTGAAAAAAATCAATACTTATTTTGGACTTTTAAAAACGAACAAACAATATTCCTATTGTTTAATCTGGCCCTCCTTTCTAAGTTTGTTTAATAAAATTCTACAAATCAATAAAATTGTATGGTAACTAAATTACCTCAAATTTAGGAGGGGCTAGCTTAATTTTTATTTCATAATGCATTAATATTCATTTTTAATAAATTTTAATTAAAATTTCTCTATTAATATTATCAAAATTATTTTGTGTATCTGATAATAACAAATTAAACTAGTTCAAAAGGTCTAAACGAACTTCTGACATTAAGATGCTTCTTAATTAAGCATGGGATTATACTTTCGAAGAGGCAAAAGGAAAATTAAAATACTTCTAATTACATCATTCTATAAAAGTGTTATACGCTCCTAAATAATATTTTTATTGAGGAAGGAAAACAAAAATTTATTTAAAAATCTTTTATAAAGTATTATATACTGTTCAATATAAAACTTTATAATAATTATTTATATTTTATTGTGCTATTAAATAAAGTACTGCTAAGCTTAATCAATTTTCACCAAAATATATGGTTTCAACTTTTGGGCTAACATTATTTTATGTATTAAGTTTATCCATCCTTCATAGTTTTATATTAATTTTACTGCATAATACTAATATTATTGGTATGAACGGTATTAAGTGAGTAGTTATAAAATATAAGAAGCTTATATATAATAAATATCATTTGTTTTTACTAGTCTTGAATAATACTTGGCAAATCTTCTTAGAGCAAATTAAAATAAGTAAAGTAATCATTGAATACAAATATATTTATCAATTTTTTAGATCGTTTAATGGCTCTTTTTGTGAAGTAGATATATTTCGAGTTGATTTAATTAATTTTTTTGGGGAAACGGATGATAAGTGGCGAAACTTATTTCTGATTTATTTCCCAGGACCTTAAATTTTATTGTGTTTATATTTGAAGGTTGGAGTACTTATTTCTTATTCTTTGTTGAGTTGGACAACCATATGTTCTCTCTTAACTGAGAAATTAATCTTCTCCAGTTCCAGAAGATCGAAATCCAGGTTCTGAGCCTTCAAAGAAGTGACTGGTTAGTAATTCAGATGACACATTATCGGCTTCATCAGTGTATTAATGTTAAGATAGTTATGGAAATGATTAATTATGTTTAAATAATTGATTTAGGAATTTAAAAGATTAAATTTGGGAATAAGATAATGAGTATTGGTTCTGCAATTGCTATTTAATTATTTAGGTCTTAAGATTAAGATATTAAATTTAATACTTTATTTAAATATAGAGCCCAGTAATAATTATAAATAATTGTAATAATACTATGATAAAATCATTTTTATAGTTAAAATTTTGGAAGCTCAATATTTTGTATGTTATTAACTTTAAGGAGGCGCATATAATAGCTGGTCTATTCTTCGTAGAGTTCTTTCCACTTTTTAATCTACAATATAGATTGGGGATTTAATTTACTAAAATGTCATTCTTTTTTCGAATGGATGAACTCCTACTTTACTATTGTGTTTGACGAGTTGGGACACTATAGAAGCGAGAGTTATTGGTGATTTCGTTAATTTGCAATTGGGGTTTGCGACATTGTTTTTTATCTCCAAATGTGGGTGTTTATGGTTTGATGAGGAACATTTATATATATATATAATTATTTATTTGTAATGATATCAATTTTTCTTAACTTAGGCCATCTTGCCCCATCCTCTAGCAATGGTGAGGACATTGGCGATTCTCTATGATGAATTAGAGGGAGATTTTTACTTTGATTTTTTTGGAAGCACGATAATCCTTTAGTTTGGCTTATAGATTGACAATAGATTTGTGGGTGTTATTGAGGAGCCAGGGGTGTTTAAGGATTTTCTCAGTGGTGAGTCTTTTGGCAGGGTCAATGGTCAATAGGCCTTTGATTAAATCCTTGGCTATAAATATGATATTAAGATTCAACCTTCATTGCTAATTTGATCCCAATACGGTGATGGGAAAACAAAGTTGCCAGTTTTGATCATTTAAAAGAGCTTATCGTTATCTTCATCATAGAAAGGAGGGAACCCGCACAACCTTGAATAAATATTCTTCATACATGATATAGAGAATAACACCAACTGACCAGAAATCAATGGCTTCTGTGTATCCTTTGCCATTGATGATTTCAGGAGCCACATAACCTGGAGTACCACATTGAGTCATCATGACTTCTTCTGAGCCAACGAAACGAGCAAGTCCGAAATCACTTACTTTTAAGAGGGCTCCAGGTTCCATGGTTGAGTAGAGTAGATTTTCTGGTTTGAGGTCTCTATGTACAATTCCCATTTTGTGACAATAAGCAAGTGCATCAATAATTGGTCTGAGTGTTGCAGCTGCTTCCTTCTCACTAAAGTGATCTTTTTCAACTATTCTCTCAAATAGCTTAATGTGATGATTGATTATTGAATACCTCTCCGCCAGTCATTAATTCCAAGACCATATAGAAGTATGTGTCATCTTCATAAATCTCATACAATTTCACAACATTGGGATGATCAATCTAAATATTTATTAGTTGTACTTGAGTAAGGATTTCCACTTCTGTTTATAAGGCTAATAGGTCTTCGTTTGATAGGTTTTCCCTTCAATCAATATGGATCAAATACTTGTTAATTATTTTCACTGCGAAATGTTCGCCTGTGCTCTTTTTGACAGCTCTCTTCACAACTCCAAAGGCTCCCCTTGACTTATATAATTTCAATACTCTCCTAAGGTTTTCTCCAAAGTGTACACTTTGTTAATATCTTCGTTTCCTTACATTAATTATATTATATATAAGTCTAATTTTATAAGTTGTTTCCACTATTAATTTATTTCTAGAATTCGTAAATGCTTCACAAACTCACACTAACAAGTCTATATTTACAATCACAAATTGAAAAATTTAAATCTTTTGATTTTTAAATTTGCCAATCTAAACTAAACTATTCAGTCTTTAATATAATTAAATGCAATAGACACAAATAGTGTTTAGATTGAGAACATTGAATTTGAAATCAATTTATAGTTTATGAATAAAAGACTGTTAATAAAAGTGAGGGGGGAGGAGGGATAAAAAAAAATGAGTGGAAATTTGAAGGAGTAATTGGATTTAGGTTGAAAACTAACTGAAAAAGATTGAATGAGTAAAACAGGGATGAGTAAATAAATCAAAGAAAAATGAAATATTAAAAATAAATATATAATGGAAGCTAGTGATGCATTACTAAGTAAAGCCCTCAAAATAGGATGCACGGTTACTCTGTGTTATAAGGATGATGATGGAAAGAACTACTATGCTTGTTGCGAAGGTTTTACATCAATGAAACTGAGATTACTACCGGCATCGAGGATTAAAGAATAGGGACGCTTGAATTAATGTCTATTTAAAGTGGTGCCTCCATTTTAGTTTGTGGAATACAATAAGGGGAAGGAGGCATTCCATCAGAAAGAGACTTTGAACCAAGTTACTAATGTTGATTAAAGAGGTAAGGAAGTTACCATTATGGAATAGACTCCAGACTCGAATTTCCAAAGCAAATTAAGCTCATGTAGGATGAATCATCGTTGAACAAGGAATCTCTTGAGAAGATGAAAGAACAATCAATATTTTTTGGCCAAACCATCCAATTCATTCATCAAGCAAGCAACAAATACTTGAGTTATTTGAAAGATTAGGGAAGTGATTACGAAAGCGATAGTTGGAAGGCTACTTTGAAGAAGGAACATGGAGAAGACACCCAATTCAAATTTCAGGCTTCATTCTCATTTTAACAAGAGACCGGAGGCTTAATTTTTGATGAAGACACTGTCTACATAGTGAGTGTTTTGGACATGAGTGTCGAGCCAGGATTGCATGCCTCTAATAAGAAGAAGGATAGAGAGAAGAGAGAATTGAATGTTGCTCCTGAGAAGAGATCCTTTTGGAAAATCAACATATTCTCCAAGTTTATGAAAGATGAATTGGGATACTTGTCAGTCTTTGATGTCATCTGGATCAACTATTCTGAAACTAATGTAAATGAATCTATTGAGTTATTAGTTGAATATGATTGTACAGAAGTATTCCCCAGACGAGAAGAAGAAATATTTGAAATTTGAAAAAGGCCAAGATTCAGAATAGATCAATTAATTTATCGGAGACAGCAATGGAATGTATGTCATTGAGAATATTGATCCAGAAAAAGGAGACTTTTTAAATGGGGGTTATGTTGAGTGGGTTAACGAATACAGACTTAAACATTTAACATCCAATTATTATCTAAAATTAGAAGAAATCACTGAAAATCATGGTTCATTCAGATTGGTTGCAGTTGAAAGCATTTCTGACTCATCCATTTTCAAATTTGGAATGATACATTCTACAATAATAAAGAAGGAGAATCAAGAATTCTTGACAAAAGATTCCTACTTTAGATTGTCATCAAGGGACACAGAGAATTAATTTTGGTTGAAGATAGATACTGTGGGTCCTAATGAAATTTATAAAATTGAGGGTGACAATTTCATTGAAGATATTACAATCCCTATTTTCAATTAAGATAAAAAGGATGAGCATGTATTTAATCTGGCTTGTGCATCCTTAAATGAAGTTAGGTTTATTAAGTATTTATTATCTTGCATGAAAATCTTAAAAAGAAGTAAAGAGTATCTGGATGTCGATTTAAATAATACTAACTTTTTTAAAGATTATCAGTTCCAAGACATTTACAAAAAGTTGGTTGTGAGATCATAACACTTGGAACAAGTATTAGATGATTTATATTTACTTTGCCATAACAAATTAGAAGGCTTTGTGTCTTTTGATTCAGAATTTGGATTCCCACATCCTCATACACAAAACCTTCTGAAAGAATAATACTTCTTTGAAATCCTAATATAAATTCTTGTGATTTGCTTCCCTACTTAGGAGAGTTTATAGAAGGCAGATGAGCCTGTCGAATTGGTTTAAGTGACTAAATTATTATCAGAAGAATAACAAGTAGATCTGAATCTTGAAAAATAAATTATAGCTAGGTTTGTAGAGAAGAAAAAGATCATTTGCACTAAGATCTTTAAATTGTTACAAGCTATGGTCGTCGATAATCTCTCAAATCAAGAATATTGCTCTAAATATTTACCTATTCTCTCAATGCAAGCCATGTATTTGAATGGAGCCATAAGTACTATCATCTCAATCATTCATAACTTCGAAGAACTTCTATTGAATCTAAATAAAGATGACAATCCACTTGATATGCCATAATAAATTTTAAAGGCTGCCTCCATTAAAACTCCTTAGATTAATTAAAATAAATAAAAGAAGAGAAGAAGAAATGAAATTAATAAGCCAATTATTGATTATAATGCCTAATACAAAATCTTGTGTAAACAGATTAAAGAATCGACTCCTGTTCAACTCCAAACATGGGATTTACTTATGTTCTTCACTACTATGCTGAAGAGCAATCATTTCAAATTTAACAAAAAGATTGAAATTATGTACTTCTTAAAAGAATCAGTTTGCTTTGAAGAAAAGGGTATCAATATTAATCAGGAATCGGCTTATAAATATATACTTTCATCATAAAGGGTATTTGAAGATGAAATACTTATAAGATTAAAAAGTGATGGTCCTCAATTGAAAGTTTACCGAGGGGATTAAGAAAGCACTCTACTTGATTATTATCATAAATACTCAAGCAATAATGATCCAAGATTATTGAATTTTATTCCTTATGTTTAGGAATTGATGAGAATGTATTCGAGAATGTGCAATTCCAGAAATTATACTTGGAAAAAGTTTGCTGAAAACTTCTTTAATGTAGAAAGTTTGATTGAAAATATTTAAAACAATCAATATAATGTTGAAATTCGTTCGATTATTTGTAGTCTCTTGAACAAATTATATGTTGATCAAGAACCAAGAAGAATAATCATTTGGCCAGAACTTTGTAAAATTGTCAGGACTAATAGGAAATAAAATAAAAATGATATCAATAATACTATGCTTTCAGAAGGGAAATAACAAAACAAAGTTTCTAAAACTGATCCAGTCGATATTCCTAAGGTACAAGAGAAGATAAATGGATATCTAGCTGATTAGTTGATTTTTGTATAAAATTAATCAGATCTTGTGGATTTAAGTAAAGGACCAACAGAAAGGCATTAAATGTTAGGAATTGTATTCAAAAATGCCCCTGAAATATATAATGAACTCACTTTAGAAGTTATTAAGTTATTTAAACTATTGATTTAATTCGGAAAATATTCAATTATCATTGAGGAAGATGAAGAAAAAACAATCAGAAAAAATTAGTAGTTGTTTTCTAATCTCAGAGCATTAACTGCTATTTTAGAGTATAATTCAACCTATCCAGAAGTAAGAAAGATCTTGTCGATTAAAAGAAAGGAAGAGGAAAATTAGAAGAATAGTACAAATCTTTTTGGATTTGGAAATAAGAATAAAAAGAATGAAGACGAATAGGGTTAAGTAAAATAGTAGTATTCAGGTGAAGATGATGCTGAAGATTTATCAGAAGCAGAAAACTTCTAAAAATAGGTTGAATTTCTCTCATTGAGAATGAATCAATTCATGTATCAACAATAATTACCTAATGATCCATTGATTAAATTAGAAGTTTGTGAAATATTAGATCTGTATCTTGATAGCAAAATGGATTTTTATCTTAATAATTTGAAACAATAATTCTCACAATAGGTAAACAAATTAAATCTATATAATGATGTATTTAATCGTGATTTGGACATCGACAATGAATAACACAAAGAATAAATTCAATAGTAATTCAGAGATACTATAAAAAAAAATCTTGATAACATGTTACCAGCAATCATGAAAACTGGAACAAAGGTAGATGATGAAATTTTTAAGAAGAAAGATGAAAATCAAATCTTTGGACTTATGAATATAGCTAATATCGCCAATATTGCAAACAAGTTGGTTAACACAGACGAAGATTAATCCAAAGTCAAATCTCTAGATGCTATAGAATTAAGTAATATCATACAGTTTTCAATATTCCCTTCTTTGATATCTATTTTTTGTCTAAACCAAAGTCTTGATTTAGAATCAAAGATTCTCCATATTTTAACTAGATTTTACAATTAGAGACATGAGTTTGCTTATTTATCGTCTAATCTCTTACTGTTGTTTGATGACACTAATATCACAATATTTAAAAAATCCAAAAAGAAGATATTGGTTTTGGCAAAATGTGTTGATGAATCAGAAACATGGGTACAGAATTTGGATGAACCATCAAATTTGAAAACTTTAGAATTAGTATAATAACACTTTGAATTTTTCACTTAATTACTTTTCAAAGGTTCATACTTGAATGAATCCTAAGAACTAGAAAAAGGACATGAAGGACAAGTTGATAGCATTAGATAAGATATGATGAGACACTTGAAAGTCGACAAATTGGGAGTTGACTTAATTAAGGATAGTGTTTTTATGGTTGAATAAGAAGATATTGATCCTGAATTGCAGTTAAAGTTGAAGAAGATGTTTTAAGTTTGTCTAACTTTCTTAAAGTACTTTTGCATGAATAACCTAACCAATTAAAATGTTATGGCTTAACACATAGTAGCCTTGATATCTAAATTGAATACAGATTTGGGTTAAGTTGAGTTACTCTGCGAAATATTCAGAGATAATAAGACAGTTTGTTATGAGCGTTCTCAAGAGGTCATCGATGATTTTGTGAGATTAATTATTACCAATGGAAGAAGAGTTAGATACTTGGAATTCTTTTTAGTGATAATGTAAATTAAAACTGAATACATCTCTCAAAATTAGAAGGCTGTTTTAAATCTATTCATTGATCCTAGGTACAAGACTCAATTGTTTTATATGTTACCAAAGGCTGAAACTGATGAACATCCAGTGTTTGATTTTGAAACTAAAATTCATGAAAATCCAAATTACAAAGATGAACCATATGATTATCACTCAAAGTTTATTGAAGTTTGTGCTTAATGTACTATAGGTAAGGAAGGTTTGCTAAGTTCAGAAAATAAGTTGAAGGCTTAAATTACTTTTAAATATGTAATGGAGTTGTTATTGGAAAAGGATGAATTTTCTGAATTCATTGATCCTCCCAGTGGTTTAGAATCTGAAAAATAATTTATGGAGATTCCAGTTCACAAGTAAAGATCATAATTGTAAAGTGGAATCAGCATCATACCACTTAATTAAGCGAAAATGGAAGGGATCACAAAAATGAAACCCTCCTTGTTAGATTTATTATTTTATACTTATCTAGAATCAGAGAAGATATCTGAAGAAGTGTTTTCATGTTTTGATATGATTATCTAATTTATTGCAAATGAGAAGGATAGAATTATGAGGTGTAAAAATTTCATTCCATAATTTTATGATTATTTCTTTAGTAATCTTATGTTGGTGTTAAATGGATTGGTTAAAGTATTGAATAGAGAATTGGGATCCCAAGCATTAGTGCAAGGCTCTAAACTATAAAAATAATCCACTGAATTTTATAGGGAACTTGAAGAATTGAGGAACTTCTTGACAGATTCATTTACTTCTAAGCTTCAATTAAGCAATCGTTAAAAGACCTTATTATAGTATTTTAGAGATAATATCATTATGAAGGAAGAATTAAACAAATAAAATTAGGATGATTAAAGGTATTAGTAAGAGAAGGAGAGATAAAAGAATCGATCTAGGCAAACTTCGTAATATAAGACTCCAAAAAGGCTTTAAACTATTTAAACGTCAAAAAGAGAATTAAGTACTGATTAAATTTGGAAGGAATTGTGGGATATATTTTTAACAGAATTCTTAGATTGTGAAGAATTAATAGAAGCCATCAATAAAGAATAGATGGCTTTTGCTTAAGCCATCTCAAAGGTTGAAGAGATATTTATTAAAGATAAAATTGTTCATCAACAAATTAATAAATAAATCATTTTTTAAAGACTTATTGCATTTTTAGAAAAATCTTCAGCCTCAGCTGACAACATCACAACATTTAAACTAATATTGAATGTATTACGAAATTTCATTCATATTGAAGATGAATCAGAATTCACTCCTGATATGGATGAAGAAGAAAAAAAGAATATTGTGTAGAGACAAAAAAAAGATAACTAAAACTTTTTAAATAGCAATAATGCTATGTAAATGGCATTGACGTTGCTGAGTGATATCTCAGATCCAATCAATTCCCAGAAGATCTTTAGCGAATTAATACAATTTGCAATCGATCTTCTCGATGGAGGAAATCAAGATATTTAAAGATCCATTTGGAATTACTTTTAGAACTTTACAGAGAGTGAAACCTTTTTTTTAAGATTACATAACGAATTTTAGAAAGCTATTAAGAATATGAAATAAACAGATGAAATGTAATAGTAATTCGGATTCTAAAGACAACCAGATTTAATCAATTAGATTTTAAGATTACTTTAATTATTCGCAGAAGGACATTATAGTGAATTATAAGAATATATGAACTTCCAAAAGTTCAATCATCATTCACATAACCTAATCTAGGATTTTATAGACTTATTGTAATCCTATATGAGTGCTGTAGAACCTGATTATTTCGACAATATGGTTCAAAACTTTGATACGATAACTGAATTTATTCAAGGGCCTTGCAGAACTAATTAGAAAGCACTCATTGAGGCTAATTTCCTAGATCTAGCCAATAAATTATATGAGATAGATGAAATAGCTTTAGAAATACAAGATGAAATTATTGAGAATGAGGAGTTCCTTGATGACGATAATCAGGAATTATTCAATGTGTAAAAGCATTTGCCCAGATGGATGATTGCATTCCTCAAATACAAATGTTCTATTACCTTGATATCTTTATTGGAGGATCGGGAAGGAGATGAAATTATTTAAAGAATTCAAAAATCCATAAGCAATGAAAATTTGAAGCAAAACATCAGTAATATATTTTATATGTTCTAATTGTATTCGAATGAAATTTACGAACTTAAATTGTTTGGTCACTTTACTAATACTCAACCGAAAACCAGAGAAGAAAGAATGAATTGCAGTTTCATCATTGAAACTGGGTTCAACTTATTTTTCATTTACTAAATACATTAAAAAACAAAGAACAAAACTGTATAATAGGTTAAGAATGAGGAGGAGGAAACTGACGATATGACTTCATAGTTATTAAACAATCCCCTCTATAAGTTAATTTTACTAGTATAGAGCTTAATTAAAAGCTTGTAAGATAGTGCGTTGCAGGTGGCAAAGATCTATAAAAAAACAGAACAATAGACTCCAAAAGAAAGGATGGATAAATTATAATAGGCAAGACAATAACTATTTCCAAAAGCATATAAGTTCTTTTTATCTAAGACTGCTAAAATAGAAATAATGTTGGAAAGCAAAAATGTTGAGGAAACATACTTTTATATTCCCCCTTACTGTTAACTTGATGATGATGTCAAAAGAAACTTTAATGAGACTGCTAATAGGAATTCAAACAAAGCTAAAGTCACATCTTTGGTTGAAAGTTCAGAGGAAATAATAAAAACAATGAAGTTGAATTACAAAATTCAAGTTTATTTAAATCAAATCAAAACCCTTTAAGTAATTATAGAGAACATAGATTTACTCAGAGACATAGAGTTTATCATTGCATTATTAATTAACATATTTATTTTCCTATTTTATAAGAAGGAGTACATTGGAAAAGATGTAAATGCGGATCTTTCGGAAACAGAAAATTGGTCAGATGCAGATAGTTTTGAATATCAGGATCTTATAGATGCATTGGGAATTTTATCAATTGTGCTCTCAATTTTGATTGTTGCCTTCTTCTTAAGCAGAAATGCCCCATTACTATTAGAGAAGGCTTGGAGTGGTGTTGGACAAGAGAAATTAAATCCTCTAGCTTATTTGATAAGATTGCTCAAGACAGTCTATTACTTATTATCAGATTTCTTTGCCTTGTATTATATAATGTATGGAACAGCAGCAGTATTGGGTTGATTTGTTCACAACTTTTTCTTTTCATTTCACTTGTTCGAAGTGATGATTAGATTCCCATTGTTACTGAATGTAGTAAAGTCTGTATGGAATCCAAGAAAAATGATCTTGTATACAGGACTGTTATTGTTGATCTTCATGTTTGTATTTACAGTGTTTTCATACAGAGTCTTCTATGAAAGCTATAATGCTGGGTTCTGTGATTCGATGTGGATATGCTTTTTATCAACACTAGACTCGGCATTCAAATATGATCAAGGTATCGGTGGTTTCCTTAAAAACCCATATGAGGTTTATCAGGATGATGAAGTTAAATTAGTATTGAGATTCATCTTTGATAATTTCTTCAATATTTTAGTTATCATTGTTATGTTAAACATCGTTGCTGGTATCATTATTGACACTTTCGGTGAATTAAGAGAGCAATTGCAAGAATACAATCAGGATTTGGAGAATCAATGCTTTATTTGTGGGCATGACAAAGAAACAATAGAGAAGGAATCAATCAATTTACAAAACTTCTCGGATCATATTAAGAAAGAACATTACTAATGGTATTATCTGTTTTATATTGCCTACTTGAGAGAAAAGGATCCAACTGAATATACAGGTATTGAGAGTTATGTTGCAGATAAATTGGATGCTGTTGATATCACATGGTTCCCTTTGAATAAGTAAGTTTTATGAATTAATTTGTAGAGCTCTATGTTTGAAGAAGGACTTTGGCAATGAAGAGGAGAAAAATATTGTTACCTCACTTGAATCTATCAAAGAGAATGCTTAAGAGCTAAAAAATATTTTGGTTGAAATCTAAACAGAAATAGAAGAAGAGGATTGATTATTTTATCTATATTATACATTGTCTTTTATATTATTATTAATATCTAAGAACTAGCAATAATTAATAATCAATTAAGATTATTTGTAATAAATTTGATAAATTTAATGATTCACAAAAATGTAGTATTTGGAAATCATATCACAGCCAATAAGTTGGAAAGATTAATAAAGAAATAAAGGATATTATTGAAATCTCCTTTGGATTAAAAACAACAAACCAAAAATCGCAAAATTTGCAAGTCTAAAAGCTTCAGATTTGAAATTCAACCACATGTATTTTAAACAGCACAAAACATTACTTTCAAAAATTAACCACTATTATAATTACCTATTGATAGAAGTCCTAATCGCCGTTCTTCTTCTAAGCCTGTTTTAGAAGTCTTTTCACGAAGTTAGAATTCGATGACAAGTTTATAATTAAAAAATGCTATTGTGACTAATAAATTGCAAAGGAGATGGAGTAATTATGAATTAATAAGTGAAAAATAAAAGCGTCTTAACAACAAAGCCCCAAAATCAGTAATTAAATATCAATATCTTATGGCTTTAAAAGCAAAGAAAAAGAAGATATAAAGAATGAAAATGCAATACAGTAAGTTCATCTTAGTATATAGAGTTTTTGGGGAAAAAGAATAATAAGGTTAGAAAAACTAGAAGTAAAACTTTGCCCCTAAATCCTGTTATTAAAATGAGACACAAAAGAGCCTAAACAGTTATTAGAGAACATCATGAAGGACCCATCTTTCCTTTGGAGGATAGTTTAATTAGAAAAATCTTTAAATTAATAATGTCCAAGAAAGCTGCTGTTAAAAGATAAACATGTTTTTAGCTTCCAAAAAGAAGTATGCTACTTTCAAAGGAAAAATTAATAAGATTTTAATAATAAATTAATGAAAAGTTAATTTCATAATCAGAATCAGATAGCTAAATTGATGGATCTCCATGTTTTGATTCATTAAGATCATATCAAAGAAGAGTTTAATTTGAAGAGAAAAAAAATTAATTAAAAATTATGTCAAAAAAGAAGAAAAATCTCATCAAAGCTTTAATAAATAAGCAATCCTTTAATATAATAAATTCTTATGTTGCAAAGAGGGTTAAGACTTAAAATTCCTAGCATTCTCTCCATTAAAAGAGTACTCAACAAACCCTGTGTAATTTTATGTCCAAATAAGGCGATAGATTGACTACAATTCATAGTACACATGAGCAACCTTAAATTTTGTAGAAAACAAAGCGATCAAAATTGTTAACTAAGCTATTCCCTTATATATAGCCTTAGAAAATTATCAATAAATGATATTCAATTTTCCAAATAACTTGTACTTTTAAATATATAAAATAATAAGTTAAATTTAAGTAATTTTGTATAAGGAATGACAAGCAAATGTTATATAAATTGTAATATAAATTTTAAAATATTTAATTCTTTCATGCCTTTATTATTAATTTGTGGTCCACCAGCAAGTGGTAAAACTCAAAGAGCATTAGAAATACAGAAATTTGTTAAGGAGAAGCTGAATAAAGAATCCATCATCATTAATGAAGAGAATTTACATCTCATAAAGGATGATGCTTATAAAGACAATACAAGTGAAAAGATGACAAGAGGGTTTTTGAAATCTAATGTTGAAAAATACATCTAAGCTGGCTAATTAGTCATATTCGATTCTATTAATTATATTAAGGGATATAGATATGAGCTATATTGTTTAGCAAGAGCTGCCAAAACTACAAATTGTCTAGTATATTTACAATTTTAATTAGTTATATTTAAATGTTCCATTGGAGATATGCTAAAAAAACAATGAAGCTCGTGAGAATAAATTCAATGATAACTTATTGATTGATTTATACAAAAGAATGGAAGTTCCTAAATAAAAGGATAGATGGGAATGCCCTTACTTCGAGGTTAGATTTTAAGAGAAAACACCATTTGAGGAGATGATAGAAGTGCTATTTTTTGCAGAGAAAACAGCAAAGGATCCTGTTGCTACAAAAAAAGTAACTATATTTATATAATATTTAAATAGGAATAATAAAATGAGGGAAATTTTGTACATGAATAGGAAAAGAGAGTCTAGGAGATCTTAGATTAAATCTTAAATAAGTAAGTTGAGTGCATTTAAATTGGAAATGGATCCATCAAATTTTAGGGAACCAAATCAACCCTTATTTTAAAACGAGCATTGAGCATAATTGAACTAAAGAAATTAAGATTAGAGTTCTTGAACATGCTCAGAATTACTCCTGTTAAAACATTAGAACAAACTAATGAGGCTTTCATAAATTTTATCTAAGCTCAAGTTGAGCGATTAGGACAATGAGATTTTCTTCTTTTTTTAGACACATATTTATTTCATCATATTTTATAATTTTGGAAGATTTTAATTTCTATTTTTGTTTCTATTTAATTAATTAGAATAAATCAATATATATATGGTGTTATAAGAATCTAATACATCTTAATTTTTTCTCTATCTTTTTTTTTCATTTACTAATGAATCTAGCCTTTGACTCCTAAGCGGTTGAACTTTTAACAAATTATGAGGACCTTCTAAATTCAACGCTTGACCAAAGTCAACTTGAATAGATTTGTCACGAACTCATAGACACCTTCTGTACATTTTGGAAATATTTTTAGTTCTATACATAGAGGAGATGTAAAACTATAAAAGTGAAATAAGTCTCGAATTGAAATCAAAGTAAACTGAAATCGACATGCTTCACTTACAAATTACTAAATAAACAAATCAACTCGAAGATCAAAAAGGTGATTTAACTAGACAGATTGAGATATGCTAATAATTGGAATTGCAATTGTAATACTCCGAGTAGTAAACCTAGAAATCCGAGAAAGAAATCCTTTAAGTCGAAGCTGAACTCAGAAAAAAACTTCATCAGCAGAATCAATAATACAGAGATTAAATTTAAATCCTAACAAGTGTGCAATAGGAGATAGATAAATAGATTCTTCAACTCTCCAGAGAAAAGGGACAGCTGTAATTATAATTTGAAAAACTCTAAAAGAAATATGAGGAATAGTAATTCTTAATTACAAATTTGACTGAATAGTTGGCCAATCTTCAAACAAACTCAAGTTTCAACACTAAAATATAGCAAAATAATGATGCTATAATGGACAGTTAAGATGATTCTATAGAAATAAAGCCTCAAGAAAAAAGAGGTTTGTATTCAAATTGTATTTCACATAATTAAATCAATTTCAAATGGGAGAAAATTTAACCTAGTATATCCTCTATTCGGAATTCGATGACAATTATAAATCCAACAAATACAAGATGTGACTTATAATCAAGACAAAAAATTAAATCTTTGGCTCTTCTGGGCAATAAACATGAAAAGCCATGCGATCCTTATTATGAATTTTTTAAATTGGTACTTCACATAGTTTATTATTTTTAGATTACTCAATGTGTCAAATTAGACTTAGGATAAGCCCACATATTTACAATGAACTTTGATTATCTTTTTGAAAGATTTAAAAATGATTGTGTTCCATTCAACCAGTGGTATAAGAAAATACTTGATGAGATTTTTACATGAGTTTACTAAAATCTTATTAGAAATAGTTTGTTTTTATATTCCTTATATTTATATTATGTAATCTGAAACAAAATATTTATAAGACTAAAAGTAGTACTTTTAAGTAAAAAGCTTTTTTCAATTTTGATAATTTATGCTAATAAAATATCTATATTTAAAGCCAAAGTAGAAAGTTAAACATATTTAGAAGAGAAAGAAAATTGTTTTCATTAATGAGAAATTTTGAAAGTGGAAATCACCCTTAAATCAAGAATTCTGAATCAAGAATTTAAATGAAGATTTAATATAGGATGATTTTTCTGGAGGTTAATGATTTGCTTGTTAATTTAAGAAAGTAAAAGGTTAAAAATGCACCTACTTTTGTAAGCAAAAATAATTTTATTAGCAAATTATTTAGCCTAATATTTTAAATATTATACAGGTTTTGAATAAAGTGAAATAGCTGAAAATAAAATTTATAAAGATTCATTAGAGCTCTTTGGTTAGATTAAAAATGATTGCTTCCAAAACAATGACATTTTTATAAGGATGTATAGTTGTTAAGGCTTTAGATACTTTAAAAAGCTTTAGTTATAAATATTATTAATCTAATTAGAAACTTGTACTTTCTAAAGCCTTGCAATTGTATCCTCTGATTAAACAATAATACTATCAATTAACAAATCACAGAATGATCACTTCATATTTTAGTTAAATATATATTTAAACAATATTATTTATAATATAATGCAACCATAACAATTAAAATAACAGCCTTAATAAATAAAAAAAATAGAGGGTCCATCTACTAGTCCTTATGGCAAGATCAAGTTTGAGAATAAGCAATCGTAGAATTCTCCAAGCATACAAGTAATAATCAGAATAACATTTAGAAAGAGATTGGCTAATATGTGTATAATTTGAATAATGTTATTGGGACTGGAGAATTCAGTTCAGTCTATAAAGGTCAGGATTAAAATACAAATGAAACAGTGGCTATCAAGATTATTGATAGGAAAAGCATTTAAAACAATTAAATTTTTCGAAATTTATTGGTTAATGAAATCAACATCCTCAAGTCAGTTGACAATAAATGCTTGCTTAAATTATACAATTATCTTGAAACAATGAATAATATCTATATTGTGACTGAATTTTGTTCTGATGGTAATTAGTCAGTGGATTTTAGGTGATTTGCAATCTATAATAGAAAAAAAAGGATACTTGCCAGAACACAATGCAGTGAAGATTTTAAAACATCTCATTAAAGCATTGCTATATCTAAAGGAAAGAAATATTGTACACAGAGACATTAAGACATAAAATATTTTAGTTTCAAATTAAATACCAAAATTGGCAGATTTTGGATTTGCTGTTGACTTAAGTCAACCTCAGTCAAGGTATTTATATAATATATGTAGAGAAATTTTATAAATAGGAACCCCATTATACATGGCACCAGAAATATATTCTCATTATCAATATACTTCAAAAACTGATTTATGGGCACTTGGTATAGTATTTTATGAAATGTTATTTGGTATGAAATTATGAAATAAATAGGAAAGGTACCATTCAATGCTAAAAACCCTAAAGAACTAGAGCAAATGTTTTAAATGCACAAAAAGGCTTAAACTATTTCATTTGAGAATGGTCCTTAAAAAGTCACAGAAGTTGCCTAAGACTTTATAAATTCCATATTAGTGATTGACCCTAAATAAAGATTTGATATATCATAGGCTGCCAATCATCCATTGATATAAAGTAATTTTTATTTTTAACCAAGACCCACACCCACATGCAAACAAATAAAATTGATGTATTGTTAATTATAATAATCAAATATCTATTAAATATATTAAGAAATAATGATTATTCCATTTTAAAAAAATACTGATAAGAAGTATCTATGTTTTCCTAAATACTACTTGAATTTATTATTCAGTAATTCAATTTTCAATATCAGTTATTACACTTCTTTTAATTTATGAAATAATAATTAAAATTAAGTAAGGATCAATCATAGTGATAATTATTACCTATGATTTAAGATCCTTATCTAAACATTTTTAAATTTCATTTATTGCTTAAATACATCATTTAAAAATATATTAAATTCAATGATAAAAATCTACTTCATCATCATACTCAGCCATTTTTATGATTTCATCAATTAGTTACATGTGCTCAAAGTCATTTGTATTTTTTTAAATGTCTTAAATAATGGACTCTCCTTGGTATTTTAAAAATTCTCCAACATAACGATCTGGGTATATCACTAATTATTAAATTAGTTAATACTTTCGCCAGTTTATAGAACTGTAAATGCAATAAACAAATAATCATCTATCGTGATCAATTGCTTTTCACTCTAATAGAATTCACTAATTAATTTGAAGATTGGGAACTCAATTATGGTTTACTCTTTGTACCTAGATTTTAACAGTTAAGTAATCAAGCTACAAGTATTGGATGGAAATTCCTAAATTAACTAGAGTGTATACTTTATTTTTTTTATTATAGACTTAAACTTAAGTTACAATTTTTTCAAAACATAGATCTTACTCATTTAAAACAAAATTATTATCATCTTCAATAATTAATTAGAACCCTTCATAAATTAATTTAATTATTGTTTTATCGAGATTAAGATTAGAAGACAGAGCATTACCATAAAATGTTAATAGGCTATATTTTTCTAGAAGAAGCTTCATATGTTAAATGCTTTACCTTCATCAATTGCTTATTTTTTTGTAGCATTATATTAAACATTTTTAAGGCCTATATGCCTAACTCTGTAACTTTCTATTCTTAAAGGATAGCATTGAAAGCAGACAAGCCATCTTCAATGATTAAAAATTTATCAAATTGATTAACAATCTCAAATTGGTTGATATGATATGATCCTATAATTGCTCTCATCGTTTTGAAAGATTGCAATTTAAGGTCATCATCTACAGTGGATTAGGAGATGTTATCTATTATTTCTAATATGTATTCCATATTATGTTCTTTATAGTTATTGAAGAAAAGGTGAGCAATGATTCTGAGGTAATTCATACTTAATCTTTCATTGCATCCATGAGTAGTGTAACTATAGTATATATTGCTTAGTAGCTACAGACTTTGAGCCAATTTTAAGGCTTCCTCTGAATTTAGTTCAACTATAAAATTGCATATGATTTTGGTTAGCTAAGGTAGTTTAAGAATGATGGTATTACATTTTCTTTTAATTCCTCTGAACTGCCATTCNCTATGTTTTCCTAAATACTACTTGAATTTATTATTCAGTAATTCAATTTTCAATATCAGTTATTACACTTCTTTTAATTTATGAAATAATAATTAAAATTAAGTAAGGATCAATCATAGTGATAATTATTACCTATGATTTAAGATCCTTATCTAAACATTTTTAAATTTCATTTATTGCTTAAATACATCATTTAAAAATATATTAAATTCAATGATAAAAATCTACTTCATCATCATACTCAGCCATTTTTATGATTTCATCAATTAGTTACATGTGCTCAAAGTCATTTGTATTTTTTTAAATGTCTTAAATAATGGACTCTCCTTGGTATTTTAAAAATTCTCCAACATAACGATCTGGGTATATCACTAATTATTAAATTAGTTAATACTTTCGCCAGTTTATAGAACTGTAAATGCAATAAACAAATAATCATCTATCGTGATCAATTGCTTTTCACTCTAATAGAATTCACTAATTAATTTGAAGATTGGGAACTCAATTATGGTTTACTCTTTGTACCTAGATTTTAACAGTTAAGTAATCAAGCTACAAGTATTGGATGGAAATTCCTAAATTAACTAGAGTGTATACTTTATTTTTTTTATTATAGACTTAAACTTAAGTTACAATTTTTTCAAAACATAGATCTTACTCATTTAAAACAAAATTATTATCATCTTCAATAATTAATTAGAACCCTTCATAAATTAATTTAATTATTGTTTTATCGAGATTAAGATTAGAAGACAGAGCATTACCATAAAATGTTAATAGGCTATATTTTTCTAGAAGAAGCTTCATATGTTAAATGCTTTACCTTCATCAATTGCTTATTTTTTTGTAGCATTATATTAAACATTTTTAAGGCCTATATGCCTAACTCTGTAACTTTCTATTCTTAAAGGATAGCATTGAAAGCAGACAAGCCATCTTCAATGATTAAAAATTTATCAAATTGATTAACAATCTCAAATTGGTTGATATGATATGATCCTATAATTGCTCTCATCGTTTTGAAAGATTGCAATTTAAGGTCATCATCTACAGTGGATTAGGAGATGTTATCTATTATTTCTAATATGTATTCCATATTATGTTCTTTATAGTTATTGAAGAAAAGGTGAGCAATGATTCTGAGGTAATTCATACTTAATCTTTCATTGCATCCATGAGTAGTGTAACTATAGTATATATTGCTTAGTAGCTACAGACTTTGAGCCAATTTTAAGGCTTCCTCTGAATTTAGTTCAACTATAAAATTGCATATGATTTTGGTTAGCTAAGGTAGTTTAAGAATGATGGTATTACATTTTCTTTTAATTCCTCTGAACTGCCATTCAGCAGATTATTCAGATTCACAATTTGACTTTGACTTAACAATTGGATCATCTATTCTCGATTCATATGATAAGTGAAATTAGTTAAAAATTTAGAGCTCTCGTATGGGAAATATTATAATAAATCAAAAGCGATTTAGGCTCCAGGTCTTTTTTTATATAATGAATGTACATTAGAGCCTAGATAATTTAAGGATCAATATTCATTTTTGAAGTCAAGAATTAGTCTATGTTATCTAAACATTGAGGGAGATTTGTTTTAGAAATCAATTGATCATAATCGACTTTTGGGAAATCTAAGGGGATTGGCTGAGTGATGTTGGTTCTTTTTTTAGTGAATATTTGTTCATTCTTTTCCTTTCTTATTTAAACTCTAAATAATTCCCTCTTTTCTCTTATCATTAATTTATATAAATAAAATAGTTAAATCAAAACATGCTAGTTTTAATTACTCTCGTGATGACTTGTCTACAAATAGGACACTATTTATATTATGAGAAGTATTACATTCTTAAGATTTTCAGTGCAATTAAAGCAAAGAATGAAATGGCAGCATTCCATCAGTACACTATCAATTTGTCTAATGAAACAGATTTTACAAAGATGCTTTTCTTCTTCCCTTTGGATTTTATTGGTCAATTCCTTAACCTATTCTTTGAGAGTGACAACCTCTTCATCTTGGAGAATTGAGGAATCCTCTTGAGGATAGGTGAAATTGATTTTTTCTGTTTTTGTAACGAAGATAGTGTACATGTCATTTAATCTTTGTCCATCATAACCTCCTAGTAGAAAGAATTGATTTTCTAAATTAACTAATTTATGAAATGTTCTAGCTGAAGGAATATTTCCAGATGTATTAATTTTAATCCATTCTCTCTTCTTGAAATTATATTAGTGTAAATCATTATATCTAATCTATAAATGATCAACTCCACCAAATAAAAACATGTTTTAATTGTAAACTAAAGCCTCATGTCTATACCTGGCTTTGGGTTTTTGTCCACTGCACCTTCTGATTTCATAAAAGGTGTTTGTAACAAAAGAGTATTCATACATTTCATCCAAACAACTAGTACCATCCCAACCCCCAAAAATGAACATTGAATTTTAATACGAGACAGCTGTGTGACCAAATCTTCCAGTTATTTATTAATCATGGTCCATTTCAATCCATTAGCCCTTAAATTTCCAAATATCATTGAAAATTTGTTTGTTTTCCCCTTTGCCTCCAAAAATGTAGATTCCATTGCAATATTCAACTAATGAATGATCAGTTCTTTTTGCAGGATTGGCCCCTTATTAAGTTTCCATGGCAAAAGTATTGTTCTTAACATTAAATCGATACAAATCATTACAGTAAATTTGGCTTTATGTCTGAACATATCCTCCAAACAACATTAACTGATCATCAACTGCAACCATTTTAGCTCCAGATCTGGCTGATGGTATTTAGCCTGAAGTAACAATGACAGACCAGGAATTGCCATCAAAACAATTTAGGTCATTATTGATGTTACCAGATTGATCGACTCCTCCAAACAGATAGATTTTATTTTAAAGTACACAAGCAGTGTGTCCAGTTCTAGGAGTGAAACGATCTTTAAGATCCAATTAGATCCACATTAGATGAGGAGCCTATTTAAATTATTCAATTTGTTATCTGCCATTCTCTGAATCCAAGTTGATTCGATGAACATCATTTCTTCTTTATCCATCAAATCCCCCAACCAAGTACAAGTAATTACCCAAGACAACGCATTTATGGAAAGAACGAGGAGAGGGTGGATTCTAAACAACTATTCTACTCCATATTGAAGTTTGGAAATCAAATCTTTATAGATCATTAAATCTTTCTTGATTCTGATCCACTCCTCCAAAAATGAATAGGAACCCCTTGTAAATATTGGCTGTATGTCGGTATCTTCCAGCAGGTGGGTTTTATTATTTGACCATTTGGAAGGTGCCATTACTGTTTGAATATACCCACAGATCATTCAATGTATTATTGCCATCCCATCCTCCAAATAAGTAGAGTTCATTTTAATAGGAGGTTATTGTATGTCCGAGACGTGCACTCAGTTATCTTACTTAACTTAATGCTTTCCATTCGAAAGTACAGAGATTTAGTTCATGCAAATCATTAAATCGTTTTTAACCATTTGATCCTCCAAAAATATAACATAAATTCTTTTAGATGGTAAAGGAATGATCCACTCTGGCTGGAGGTGGTTAAGTTTTTGGAGTTATTTTGTCCCATTAATTGTTTGCAGGATTGAAACGAAAGAGATCATTAAAATATTCTCCATGTTTCCAAGTATAGCCTCCAAAAAAATAAAACAAATCCTCATAGACACACCCCAGTGATCCAGATCTTGCTGATGGAATTTCACCTGACAATTTGAGTTTTGTCCATCCTTTATGATATTTGTACATATCGTTCTATCGATCTTGCTCATCAATTCCACCAAACACATAAATGCATTCCTTGTATGCTATTACTGTATGTCCAGTCCTTGGAGAATAATCGTTTACATCACTGGGCAATAATTCCCATTGCATTATTTAAATTATTAAATATGTATTATTAGACACCTACTCCTATGATGCCCCTGGCTCATGCGATGAACAACCCTCTTCAAGTACAATAAGCTGCCAACATTCGCAAACCTGATTTCCCCCCAGATGTAACATTATGGGTTTTATCCTTAGATGCAACCAATCTTTGTCATCCCTCAAATTGCTCATATCAAATCCCAATTGAAACCAAAATGCAGGGCCTATGATCCCATTTTGGGGGTTGGAAGAAAGGCTGAGTGGATGCTGGATAAATTTGAAGATGAATATGAATAGATGGAAAGAGAAGAAAGAGAAAAAGGTATTCATAGTTATGATTTTGTAGATATTGTTAAGCCATCAAGATTGCCACTGAAGATATTGAAGAAGCAAGAGAAGAAAAGATAACATAGTGAAGAAGTCAAGAAAAGATTGTAAACATGGAATCCATTTGAAGATGCAAACATCACATCTGATCCCTACAAAACTTTGTTTGTTGGACGATTGAATTTCGCTACAACTGATAAAAAATTGCGCAAAGAATTCGAAGAATATGGCCCTATCAAATCTGTTAGGATAGTGCGAGATTCAACTCATGATAAACCTAGAGGTTATGCATTCATTGGTAAGGGGGTGATCATAAATTAAAAGAGTATGAAAGCAAGAACAGTGTTAAATCAGCTTATAAATATGCAGTGGATAAGCGTATTGATGGTCGCAAGGTTGTTGTAGATATCGAAAGAGGTAGAACAATTCTTAAATGGAGACCTCGTTATCTTGGTGGGGGATTGGGAGAATTGAGAAGGTCAAGGAGTGAAGAGTTGTTGAAGAAGACCAAAGATGATTAGGTCGAGAAAGAGGAGGAAGACAAAAGACGCAAAACTAAAAAAGGTAATTCTATAGATCTATCCTCCTGTAGACGATGGCAAGTCATCCAAAAAACCTAGATCTCGATCTAAGAGTGCCAAAAAACACAAGAAGAGAGATGAGAGTGAATTTAAGAAGAACAAAAAGAGAGAAAAATCCAAAAAGAAACATAAATGAGTGATCATGATGATGAATAACACAAAAAAAAGGTAAATTTATTTATGGTAAGTATTCTCTTTTAAAACATCTTTCTTCTCATTCATATGAATAGTTTATATAAAATATATTTACGATACCAAGCTCTCAAACGTGCCTTCAAATCTACTAAACTATATCTTAGATATGCCTAATTTAAAGAAGAATTGGAAGACTAAAAGCTCAATAGAATCTGTGTGGGACAAGATCGTATGGGTAATAAGTTTTATCAATATTATTCCTACTATGGATTACCCACTAAAAGAGAAGTAAATATTCATGCAATTGACATTCTTAGATTCGCTTTAAAGATGATAGGGAAAGAATAGTAAACGATTTAGCATATTATGATTGGCTCTATAAACGAATTGAATAACCACCCACAGAAGAGTAGGTTGAGCAATTGTAAGTACTTTTATTTCATATTTAGCTATAAAGAGGAGTAATTGCGTTTTTAAAGAGCCAGAGAATGGGATGAATAACAAGAAAAGATGATGTTAGCATTTTATGAACAACGAAAAATTAGAGAAGAATAATACAAGAAAGCTTATTTGGAATAGAAAAACTTTAATCAAAATTCTGAGGTATTTGCAGAAATAACTAATAATTCTGAGTTGAAACAAGAATCTCAAAATGAGTAATGGTAACCAAAATCAAAGCGCTGATTTCATAATATTAATTACATATATTTAGTTAAGAATTATCAATCTTTTGGTTATAGCATCAATCTGATTTTTTATGTCACACTATTTAAGACTTATAAAATCAAATGCGATTTAAAAGAATTTTCTCAAAATAAAACTTAAAACTATGATAAATTATTGGCATATCTTTGTTTTAATGCCATTTCTCTTTCGAATGATCTTAAATTAACTATATAAAGTATTCCTATTATGAATTCTGATTCAAAAATTAATTAATGTATATGGAAATCCATTTGTTAATCAAACTATAAGGTGTAAATAATAACTAAATTGATGGAATGAAAGAGATACTAATGAAAGTTGTTTTAATTTATTAATGTAAACATGAGCAAAATTTTAGTACTAAATATATATATGAAATATTATTGTAGACATCATTATTAAAATAGTTAAATAATTGATAAAGAGCATTTGAAAGATAAAATCACAAATTGCTTATTATTATGATTAACAATCAGATATCAAAGACATTGATTAAATTTATTATCTATTTTATTATTGATGCTTATTATATTTTATAAATGATCAAAACAATTGTACGGGTGATTTGATGGCATTTTTAAAATCGTAATATATAGTAACAATGGGTGCTGTGTCTTATGAATTTGATCCTTTGATTGATAGGGCGTCTCCAATTTTCTTATTGAATATATATTGTAATCTAATGTAATTAATAACTTACTGATTTTGCTTTTCAGCATCCAAATATAATCTGATATCAGTAATGCCTCCATGCCTATCTTGCAATTCCTTATTGATGAACATGAGGGGATCATTGTAAGCTACAACAATTTCGAAATTTGGATAAGGCCAATCTTTTTCTAGGATGACAAATTTGAGTTTGATGTATTGACGTTATTCACTGTCCATTTCGAATGATGGCTAAAATAGGAGTTTTGTTATGTATGTATATATACATAGATATTATTGGCGTTCATTTTAATTTTATTAATGAAATATACTATCATTATTCTTCAAAACAATCTTCGACTTATTGATTACGCTCTATAGTTTATGGTTATTTAGGTTCTTGTTGATCTTGTTAACCTTCCGTTTGCTTTTTGATCCATTCTCGGGTTTTAACAAAACGCTCAGGATTCTTAGGTTCAAAATTGAGTTGTCTCATTGCTTTTTCTCTTCTGAGACGACCTCCAAATTTAAAGAATTATTGAGACCAATGTTTAATTGCGTTTTAGAGATCCACAACAGTTTTTGGTTCTGCCCACCAAGTAACTACTTTGGTAGCACTATTCTCTTGAACATAACTAAGAAATTCATAATAATCAATAAGCATTTTTAGTAACTCGTCTTGAAAATCGATTTTATGATTAATGAGTTCTTGTATCTATTTATGTATTTACAGTTTCAAGAAATTAATCTGTTCTGAAAAATCTTTGACCATGAAAGAAAGTGAGATGGAGAGGATGGATTGTATTACTTAATCACAAGTTTAGAGTGTTGGATTATTGAGTGAAAAGTTAGGACTTAAACTAAGTTTGTAGTTGGTTTCTTGATTAATAAGAGTGTCTATTTCCACTTGAGGATCGATCATAATCTCATTCTCATTCTACTCAACATGCACGACCTCAATATCTGAACGAGGGCACAATGCACCCATTTAATTAATTATATAAATGCAACACTTTATATAGATATCCATCACAGTATATCTGATGGTAGAGGCATCTCAAATACGAAATGACTAGCCATTATGCTAGTAGCTTCAGGTTGATCCATTGTAGGGCTATGTCCTGCATTTCTCACAGAAACAAAAGTCAATCCATCAATTATCCAAACATTACCAGCATTTTGCGGTTCTGAACCTTTATCTCCAGGTTTATACCAAGGTCTCCATTCCTCTAAGGTAGGCAAGTCTAAAATATAGTTATTATTATAGACTTAGTTCTTTCTATAGTTTTTCTATCCAATACAAAGTACCAGTGATAGGAATAATTGAATCGAGGTCTCCACTGAATTTCAAGATTCTAATTCCATTCTTGATTAATTTAGGATATAAATAATAGCTGCTTCTTAAATCCTATGTGTAATCAATAGATCTGCAGTCCTTCCAATAACCAGCATCATCTCTAATATGTAAAGCCTTGATAAATATTCATATCAAACTTTTCTAAGTTCTGCATTGTTGAGATAAATCAAAAGGGCTCCTCTTTCATTGCATTCATTCAGCTATCGATCGATCCCCTCCTCCATTGGGTTTAATTTGGATCTCTTCCCTTTATCAAATTCTCCTTTTTGTTTGTTAATTATCAGCTAATAACATTTTCCATATATATTATAAGGATCATAATAGTAGCTCCTAAGATTATAAATTGAATAGTGATACCAATTTCCATCGATCCCTTCCTACACTTCCATATAGTATTCCATGCATTCTGGAATATACTTCATGTGACAGTAACTTGTCATAGCTTCAATCCTTTTGTATAATTTCTCAGTGATTAATCCATGACCATGAAGGAATTTGAACATATGCACAGGGAAATTTAATCCCAATTGTGTGCATTCTGTTGGATCAGTGCATCCATTACCAATCATCAAACCCTTCAATCTGATCTTATCACCATCTGCTGCCTTGGCATTATAATCAATGATCTCGTTTGCCAATGTTGGAATGTAGACTCCAGCCCAACCTTCTTCGGCAATATAAAAATCTATGTTCTTGTATTCTGGGAATTTCTTAAAGAATTCAAGAACTGCCTTCAAATTATCCTTTGCTGTGCTTTCATCGGATGATATTTGATTTCCAAAAGAAAATCCTACTCCTGCTGGACTCTCCAAATAAAACATGTTAGCCTTTCAAAAATATATCTTCATTATTACAAAATTCAACCAGGTGAATAGATTTTACTTAAAATAATTTGTACCCAATTCTACTGTGAATGGTCCATTTTCAACCATAGCACCAATAAGGGATGAGCATCCAGGACCTCCATTTAACCACAATATAAGGGGAAAGGTAGTCTGTAATGGTCCAGCTAAGCTAAATGCTGGGAATGCAAAATAATGGAATTGCTTTTCACCAGCATCGTCGATTGGCAAATACCCAGAGTACCTAGGAAATAAGTCTTAGCCCTTACATCTTTCCGGAAAAAGGAATTTTAAATTTTGCCCATGTAGATGCATCCACTAAATCTTCTTCTGGAGCTGCAATTACAAATCCAATAAAGTAGAGTAATGACAAAATTATTATTATGATAAAATATATATAATATCATCATATTATGTTACTAATATCTTTATAATTAATTCGACAAAATAGATATGTAAAATAATTAAATTATTAATTAATTCAACATTAATGTCTATCTCAAGTGACATGCTAGTCATTTCAACTCAAACAAAAACTACTCTCCCTGTCCCTCATTCGACCAGATCTCTCATCAAAAGGGAAAAGTAATATTCACAGGATGTTATTTCAAAAAATTAAAAAGGAAAGTAATCAATAAAGAAGAAAATCAAACGTAAAAGACTATTCTCTGGATCAAAACGTACTGTTAGCAACTATAGGGGTCGAATTCCACAGTCAGAAACCTTTACTCTTAACGAAGATCGCTTAATACTCTAGTCTGTAATAAAATTAGGTCCTAAATTCAAAGTGATTTCCTCCTACTTTCCTTAAAAGTCCTTAAGCGCTGTCAAAAATCGCTACTATAAGTATTTGAGATATCGTTGGGTTCAAATTATGGGCAAGTATTTATTTTTGCCAATATACAAGGGATTTTGAAAGTTTATTGAGGGAAAGCCAATCAATAATAAAGCAGGACGATGAAATTGTAGATACTGCAGAGCTCTTCCCAGAATTAAAAGATATATTGAAAAATATGATAACAAATATCAAATCTTTAACTTAATCATGAATTTCATTATTTTCAATCGTAACAAATGATTCTTGTCAATTAATATCAAAAATGGCGAATACTTAACAAGTACTACCTAAGAAGTAGAAGTAACGTAAATACTTCAACAGTTTTAAAATTTGGACTAACTGAAAATGGAACTTAAAATTTTTTATTAATGTTCTCAATTAATACGATATGATATTATAAACGATCTGTATGTCAAAATTCAGGTGCATATTCTTTTTCATTACATATAGAAATTTTATTTATGTAATTTCTGAAAATAGTCATTTGTACTTTTAAACGATTATTTCTTTAATTTTATATTGTATTATTTAATATTAAATTGATTGTTTTATTGAATTTTAAATCAACTGCTTAAGATCTAATAAATAAACATAAAGATGCTTTATACTTTCCTCCAAATAATTTTTAACTCTACCTCCTATTAAATAAGAATACATGTTATCATTTGCATCTAATCAGACTTATTACCGTCATTTACTTAGATTAAAAACCTATTTAAAAAATGGCCATCCCTATGCATTCTCTTAATTTTCTTAAGTACATTTAGATGAATGAAATTAAAATGGGTATAACGAAGAGAGTATTACTAAATTAATTATCAATTAAATTGATTCAAATATAAATAATGACTAAATAAATGCAATAGCATCAAATTGCCTATGTTTGATAAGTAAATAATTCTATTTATAAACTGTAATTGCTGATAGCGATAACGTTTTTTAAATTTCGAATTTATGTATAAATGTTATTTTTGTTTCTATTTACACTATAATTACCCTAGAAGCTTTTAAATTTTAGTAACTACCCTACATCAGTGATTAAATGACTAGTATTTATACTAATTGAATATATATTTTGTATTTGAAAGAGAAGAAGTTATTTAGATTACTGCATTTTCATATTCAATCCATAATTTCCATGATCACAAACAGACTCTATTTGTTCATGTAAATTTTATTGAACATGCTTCTACTTCTTCGTCCTGGTTGGAATGAGTTGAAATAGAGATTTGTCTACTCATAATTATTTAATATAATTCATCTGAATGTTTTTTAGCCTCTATTCTCAAGGTGAGATTGAATCATAGAATTTCGTTCATTAATTTTTTGGTCTTAGCTAGGTTCTAGTGGCATTTAATATAGTCCTATCCAATCTTAACGCTTATTGGGATCAGGCTGTATGCACTATGTGATAAAGGTCATCAAATTCTTGGAGTAAAATTAATCTAGCCATTTCAAAGGGTTTTCGAAAGCTTAAAACAAGGTGAGACATTACAGGAGCACAATCCTATAAAGCATAATCCTAATATGCTTACCCAAAAGCAAATACATCTACTTTGAATGGATTAATTTATGCTGTTTCTAATAGACTGGCTTCTGAATTAAAAAATGGTTTGGTTTCTGGGGCCAGAAATACTTAAATTTCAGGGTCCTTCGTTTGTTAATATTTAATGAAATTGCCCCATCTACCACCAATTAATTCTTAATCATAGACTCTATAGAGAAGATACTCTTCATCAAAATAGATGGTCTTGGTGGTAATCATTCCATGGGGAATATTATTATTTTAAAAGAAATGCATAGCTTGCATCACTCCCTTAATAAGACACCAAACTTCTGGTTCAGGTATCAAATATCGCTTAGCTTATCTTCTCTCTGTTAATTCATGCAAAGTTAATTGACCATATTCAAAAAAAACAAAAATCTAAAATACTTCGGTCTATCCAAATTAGCCGGGTTTCATTGTTTTTTGGCTTTCACTTTCAATCGAATAGAAAATATGTGGTTGTTTGATCTTACAACGCTCCTTATATTGCTTGAGTAACTGCTATTATTGGTTGACATCCATCTATTAAACTGGAACAGAACACACCAATTTCGAAACCATATATCTGTTAGGAACGTACATTTGTACTTTGCAAAGGGATGGAATCTAAACAATCGCAATTGTCCTCGCTAGGGGCAGAAGATGTTGTCTACAAATTTCAATTCCTCGAAGTTGTTTAGTACAAGTGTCTTTGGATCCCCTCTTTTCGCCATTCAATTTTAATTTTAATGTTATAATAGCATATTAAATTGAAATTACATACAATAATAGTTAACTTGATTTATATATGAAATCATAATCATATAGGATCTTCAAGGAGTTGGTTCTCCTCCGATTCTTGAACTGCGATGCTTTGAGTTATTTTGAGCATGTCATTGCCTATTTCATAACTTCTGATCAATAGAACAATAAATGCAAAAATAGTAGAAATCAATGGATTGACACTAGCCAAACCATAGGCATTTAATCTCCTATCTCCTCTCAGTGTTTCATTGATTTTCCTCACTTTCTTCTCTGTTAAATCATTAACTGTTGCATTTTACAACTTGTTCTAAATATCAAAATCTGTAGCCAATTAATCTCTACTATCAACATCAAATATAAGCATAATTAATCCTAATACCTTCTCTACTAATTTGTTTTAATCGTATTTTGCAATAAATTTAAATTGTAAATACTCCTTCTCTGTTAATGACTCTAATATCTTTTCTAACTAATAAGCTATGTTTTTTAATCTCATGTCTATAATCAATAAATCAATTTAATTACTTAAGTCTTTTAGTTTCTTCTATTCTGAAATTGGAGGCAGCTAACTTTATTGTTATTGTTGTTATTGAGATTTCTTGGCTGGTTTGAATCCTGGGTTCTCTGCGTAAAAGTGGCCAGGTCTGTTTTATAATCTGTCTTCTGGTTTTGCAAATTTAGCTTATTGATGAAATTGTGGAATCTCTATTTGGGTTTTGGGCAACTTTGCTTAAACTTTAATGATCTTGCCCTATGCTAAACTCTATTGATGGAGTGCCTCTTGTTATTTCTACTCTTCTTCCTCCTGTTGAATTACTTTAGTATACAAATTATTCAATAAGTCTTTTGATCTTTCAACAATAATTCTATAATGAGATGGTTCAAATCTATACAATGGATTGTACTATTGAATTGCTGATATAATTAACACATTTTCAACATCTATTCAAATTATGCTAGATTTCATTACTAAATTTTTATAATAAATGCAACAATTTTTCTCCACTTCCTTCCAAAGTTTCATCTTCATGGAAACCTTCTATGATTCTATTTTCTTATTATTCTTGTCCTGGCTTATCTTGAGTAACAAAAAACTATTGTTGTTCATAAACTCTATATGCATAACTGAATCTGTTATATCTCCTGAATTTGTCATTTGTTTTAATATAATCCATAATAATATTGATCTAGTCCTAATGTGCAATGGCTGCACAGAATGATCTAAAATTGCCATATGAGTTTTAGACTTGATTCCCAAAAATAATATTCTTGAATAGATTGTCATTATTATTATTTTCTTTTTAATCCATTTTATATAATATATTGAATATTAAAGTAATTATAATATTTTAAGAAATTATTATATTTTGAGTATCACATTAGTAATATTTTATTGATCTTCCATTTAAGTTACTAAATCATAAGATATATTATATTTATATATCCTAATTTATATAAACTTCAAAATCATTTTAGATAGATTTAAGTATTACTTATAAGTTGAAGAATCATTAGCATTAGCTTATTTTAGTAGTCCATATTTATGGGATATTAATGAATAAAATAAATTTTATTTAATGTTTTCAATGTAATATAAATGTCAACAATAGGACTCCTAATTGGATGGAATAACTATTAGGAAGATCATTGTCATCTAGATCATCACATGCAACGCATAATTTTTGATCTTCTGACCATCTATAGTTGTTAAGAGTGTAAGTGTTGCAATTACTCTATGCTATTTTTGAGGCATCTGTCCCTTCCACACATTTATTTGTATCAGTATTCCAACTACAATATGTATATTAATTTCCACTTCCACTCACATACGTAAGTAAACACTAAGTCTATGCAAAGTCAGAACATTTCTTTTCTCTGCAATTTCCATTCTCGTAATAGCAACCAGATTCTAAGCATAAGTCTTAAAAATCTGCTAATCCTCCACAACTTGGAATGTTTGGTAAAGAATCACAGGTAGACGCCTTACTCCATTAACAGTGAGAATCCATTGAATCATAGCTTTCATTGCACTCATCTTTTGTTGTCTTAGATGAGCATTTCTCTACTTATAAAGTAGTGCATGTCTCATTAACAACCTTACAAAGACCTGATGGGCATTGTTTATCGGTATAATCTGAACAGGTTGTAAATTCAGCACACTCTTGATTCTTATTCCAAAAGCATCCCAGCTCTACTTAGCAAGTGATTGCTTCTGTGTAACTATCACATATGGCATAAATATCAATGCATTCTTTATCATTTGGATCCCATTGACACCATGATTTTTAGTTAATACAATCAGCTTCTGTTAAGAGACTGCATGAGCAATGTTTTGAAGAATCAAAGCTTATACCTTTGACTACAAAAGCACTTAAAGTAACAGTAAACAAGATCTTAAACAACATTTTAAAAATTCAGAAAAATTAATTTCTTGACCCCCATTTAAGAATGCAAAATAAATACGAATTCACATTAAATAAACAAACAGGCTTTATCAAGTGGATTATTTATTTTACTTGAAATTATTTCTAAGTGAACCCTCACTATGTGAACTAAAACTGTTAATTTATAATTAACTTAAAGAAAATAAAAATAATATTATTAAAAACAAAAATCCAGAAAATCTGATCTACTCTTATTAGTTTTTCAAATATCTTTACATTATTTTATTTTGCTAAAAGGCTAATCATTTTAGCTATTTATGTGTTGAATTTATATCTAATATGATATAATAATTTTGACCTATCTACTAATTTGATGTTCATGAAAATATGATAAAAATCATAATCGTCCATTTAACCTCTTAGAAATATAATTCTATAAATAATTTTATAAAAGAATTCTAGAAAGAAGTACTTATGATATTAGTTTTAATAATTATTATTTATCTGTATTATATATCACACGTGCACATGACTTTTCAATCTTCAAAATCTCATTATTTGGATACTATGTTAAATACTAATATATTACTTTGTTTAAAGGTAATACGGGAATCGCCAAATTATCTTCCGTTTTACTTCAAAATTAAATACATAAGATTTTCATTCTATAAAAGGAGTTACCCTGAAGGTTTTTAGTTGGGTCTTTTGAGTTCAATTTCATCGATTTTGCAGTTAGTTTGACTAACAATCCAATTGATGAATTCTTGATTAGTTTTTTTGGAATCCAGATTTTCAAAGGCTATCTTATATCCATCATCTTCCTATTCTACTTATTCCTATTGATTGTTTTTGGAATAGTTGGAGTTATTTGAAAATTGCTTTCCGTTATTGAATTTGGCTTCTCTGACAAAGATTTGAATTTCATTGCTTGTATATTTGCCATCCTATTGTGAACAATAACAATTACTTTTTCTTGCAATCTAAATTTTCTGCCTTCCAAAATTAACAATTTCTAGACTTTGTCTGCTCCTGTAACAACGACATATCCTTTGGTAGCTTATTTCTATACTTTTTTGCACTCTTCAATTTCCCCCTGTTTCAAATCGCATCTATCCAAAATATAATTAATGATTTGGATGGGCACTGTATTTGGGGGTAGATTTTAGATTTCAACAACTGGGGTAATAAATTGACAAAATACCAAACTTTTGTTTAGAGTTGTCTGGAACACTGTCAAGGTATTTTTACTTTTTCTTGACTTCTCTTTCAATGGTTTTCCCACCCTTGTATCCACCAGGGATTCTGTACCCATTCATATCATAGAAGTTGTAATCTTCATCGAAATAGCCAGCAGGTTCTCCATCTCTGTCATAGTAATTTAATGCTTTGTCTACCCAACTCCCGTAATCATCAACAATATAAATGTCGGTTGAGCTATCGGATTATGCAATTCTGAATCCTTCTCCCTCAGGACCATCGTATTAAATATACTAATCAAAAAGAGCTGGGTTATGAGATGGTTTGTGTGTCATTAATAAAATAAATAATTATAATAATAATAATAATATATATATATAAGAGGTATTCAAAATGATAACTACTAATAGATGAATAGTGGAATGATTGCGAAGATCAAGGATGTTATTTATGTTACTTCATTTCAAATGGGATTTGTACTGATCGAATATTTTTATAAAATAAATAATATTAATGAAGTCTAAATAGGTGATACCGAAAGGGAAGCATGCTTTCGATTGTAATGGGTAGACATTCATAGTTGATGACAAATACCAATTTATAAAGCAGATTGGACATGGAGCATATGGAGTGGTGTGTTCAGCTTTGAATAAGAAGAGTCAGCAATTAGTGGCAATCAAAAAGATAACAGATGCATTTTCAGATCTGATTGATGCTAAGAGAATAGTGCGTGAAATCAAACTATTAAGTATAAAGCCTATGTGTATGATTCATTAGAATTCTTTGATCACGAGAATATCGTTTCATTACTTGATTTGCAAAGACCAGAACACCCTCAAAATTACAAAGACATTTACATCATTACTGATCTAATGGAAACAGATTTGCATAGAGTAATTTATTCTAAACAAGAATTAACAGACGAGCACATTCAATATTTTCTGTATTAAGCCTTAAGAGGATTATTGTACATACACTCAGCCAACATCATCCACAGAGATCTCAAACCAAGCAATCTGTTACTGAACAAGAATTGTGATTTGAAAATCTGTGATTTTGGATTGGCTCGTGGTTATGAGGATGAAAGTGAATTTAAAACTGAGTACTAATGTTCGATTTATTTAGATATGTAGTTACTCGATGGTATAGGGCACCGGAAGTCATCTTGAATGCTTCTGAATACAATAAATCAGTGGACATCTATGCTTTGGGATGCATTATGGCAGAACTATTAGGGAGACAACCACTCTTTCCTGGCGAGGACTATCTAGATTAAGTGCAAAGAATCATCTAAGTGTTGGGCACTCCTACCAATGAAGATGTTCGATTCATAGGAAATAAGAATGCGCTTACTTATTTGAAGAGTTTGCCCAAGAAACCTAAACAGCAATGGAAGAATTTGTATCCCCATGCTTAGCCATTGGCCTTGGATTTATTGGATAAGATGGTCACTTTCAATCCAGACAAGCGTTTGACAGTTTAGGAGTGTTTGGCACATCCCTATTTCGAGGGTCTGCACAATCCAGAAGAAGAACCTATTTGTGAATGCACGTTTGATTGGGGATGGGACAGCTTTAAACCTACCGAAGCTATACTAAAGTAAATGGTATATGAGGAATCATTGTCATTTCATCCACTTAAGTGATTTATTTTAATTAATATATACATGGATCTGAGTTCCCAACTAAATTAGATGAAATTTATAAAAGGTCTTGATTTTCGCAAGAATCTCATAGACAACGGACACTTGGGTCAGGGCAACAACATGGTGTACAATGTCTTAGTCAATGGAAAAATGTATGCGTTAAAAGTAAGGCATCCTTGTTTATTAAGTAAGTAATAATGAATTCATGCAACATTGAAAATGAAATCAAAATTATGTAATCATTATCTCACTCACCATATGTGATCAATCTGATTGATTATATGATATTAGAAACAGTCCATTAAGATAAATACACTTAAAGTCAGTAATTTGCATATTTGCTTATGGAAAAGGGGTAACAGAATCTAGAGCAATATCTGAGACAGAGAGAGTAGCAATATCTAGAGGTCGAGGAATTGCACAGAATATTGGAATAATTAATAAATATATTCGAGGATCTCCAACAAAAAAACATTGCTCATCGAGATATAAAATTAGTCAACATTCTAATTATGGAACAATTTTAACTCAAAGCATGCGATGTTGGCTGCAGTTCTCAAGTGGAAACCATTCAAACTATCAGCGTTGTCGGAACAGAATCCTACTTAGCTCCAGAGTTGTTGAATGCAGAAACTCATAGACTTAAACACAACCCCTTTAAAAGTGATGTCTACTCTTTGGGGTTGTGTTTTCTTTACATAATCACCCTTTAATTAATACACTCAAGATAGAAAGGCAATGCTCAAGTTGAAGAAGAAATAACTGCAGATTATTTAAAGCATGTTCAAAGAATTACTGCTGACGATAATCTCATTATTTCAATCCTCAAAAAAATGTTGTAAATCAATCCTATCAATCGCCCTGATTTTATAGAATTGAAATAGACTTATCTATAGTTAAAAGAATCTCAAAATCAGCTAACTAACTTATCCAAAGGAACTACCTTCGAATCTTTTGAATCCCCCAAAAGATCCCCTTTGTAATTCGATTATCTTTCACCGGATACTGTGTTAAAGAGAGGGAGAAATACAGGATCCAATTTTTATAAGGAAGAAAGACAACAGTCAGTCAAAAATCTCCCTTCTAATTTGAGTAACTCAAAAAAATAAAAATCTTAAGCCAATCTATTATCAGAATCAACAAGGAAAATATCATCCTCAAAATCACCCTCTAATTCTTCAACTCAGAATTTGCATATAAAGGATTCATCATTCTCAAAAAACTCATCCTCAAACCCTATTAAACTTACTCAATAGAGCAAACCGAAATTCTACTAAGCTCCTGCATCGCCAAATCATAGTCAAACCAATTTCTAACAGAGGCAATTCTCTAAGTTCCATCAATCTGTGATTGAAAGTAAAAAAGCCTACACTGAGAGCTACTCTCAATCATTCCCAGCAATACAAACCATTTTACCTACTGAATAGCAGTAGCCTTATGATGATTTACTCTATTGTAACTATGAAGATCTAATTAATTCATACTAATTTTAGAATTATGTTTGCCTCATACAAACAAAGCAAAAATCAAATTCAAAACGAAATAAATGCTAATTGCCTAACAGTTGCAAATTATTAAATTTATAACTCAATAATTAAACTCCAGAACTTCATTTATCTCCAGTCAATGACATACAAATATTGATCCTTGAATTAATTGATGATTGTAATGATCATAATCAAAATTATCGGTGGTCTGAAAATCTCAGTTGCATGAACTTTTAAGCAATAACACAATTGAAGATTATTGTTAACACTCAATAACCTTAAGCTAATAATATTATCTAGTTTCTTAACAAAATTTAGCACATCCCTAAAATTTAATTAATATTCCAATCTGAAATATCAGAATCGGATCATAGAACCATTATGTGGAAATTAAGCAGATATAATTGCACTTCCCTTGAGTTTAGAATACCTCATATTAAATTAACCTTAACCCAAAACTCTTAATTGTGGTAATTCAATTAATCTTTGGAAGAATTGTACTTAGATTATGAAGATTGTGGGATCCACTAGATATTCTCATTTCTAGTTACATCATTAAGAACAGTTGTATTCAAGAAGTTTTACATCAATTTATCAAATTTGCAATCAAAAGATTCAGAAATAAGTTTGTTTCTTGAATATTTAGGAACCAAATAATTACTCAGAGACTTAACATTAATTATGGATCACATTGCAAATTACGATAGAATGGTATAAGAAAAATTGAAGACTAACATATCTAAATTAAAAAATCTAGAAAGAGTACAACTATCACTTGTGGGTAATAATACTAATCTTGAATTCTTGGAAAAATTATTACATAATTTAGAACAACTAAATTCGCTTAAGGTAATAATCATACGCTTAGACAGGGTATTTTAAAAAGCCTAGATAAGAGAATTGATTAAGATATATCCATTTTTGAATTCATTTGTTTTATAATTTTATGGTACAGTTAAAACATTAACGATCATCATGCATAATAATGGATTGCAAAAATAATAAGATTATGGAACTACAAAATGTAACTAAGGGAAATAAGTCATTTTGAGTTAAATGTATGAGTGTATAAAATGTTCTAAAGCTCACTCTTTCTTCTTAAAACATAAATTTTAAATCTGTAGCACATGTGTAACATTGTGCCATTCTAAATGTGACAATTTTAATTTGAATAATAAAGAATCAATAACAGTTAGTTCAGATTCATTGATTTAAAGCTAATTTGTCATCAATAACATTAAGAAGAATCATACTTTTATTGAATCAAATGATACATAGGATTTCAAATGTTACTGTAACTTATTGGGTAATTGCACATAAGCAATCTGTAATAAGGATAGAAACAGAAATGAAATTTAGTTTAAGTATAGAACTTATATTTATTAGATGCAAAACATGCAATAAAATACTTTGTCGATAGTGCTCCTCTGACTGTCATACTGCTCATTGCATAAAAGAAATGTATATAAAAAACTTTCAATGTCAATGTGATTGTGATAAACACATATGAATTAATAGAAATGTAATTGATTTCATATCAATCTATATCCAATTTAATATCTTTTGGATAAAATTTAAGTTAGGTCTTTTGAAGTGCATACTTTTTTAATAGTACTAACCTTTAACTAATCATATATTTCCAATATACAGGGCCTTATTATAATACAAACACTTACTCAATTATGATTTGTAGATCTTTATTATTAATTTCAATTTCTTTGGTCCAGCAATTCAATAAACCATTGCTGATTTATTCTTCTGTTATTTCAATAGGTTATTCAATAATTTCTGGTAAATTCAATTGAATTTTAGTTCCCTTCTTAAAATCCTTATAATTAAAAGCTTCTGGAGGTAAATCGAAGATAGGTACAACATGTTCATCGAGGATCTATTACATGTTCTTAGTATTCAATAAGACAATTATTGAATCTAATTCTTTGAGAGTAGGAGAATAGATCTTAATAATTTGCTATGATATTTTCTCCCTTATTAAAATTTAAGTAGGTAAAAAGTCGCATGTATAAAAATTGTTATCGAAACTTGTAACTTTCTTTATCCACCTTTACGATAAGATCTTTTCAGGAAATTCATGTTTTTCTAAAAATTAATTATTTTAATTTTACAATCCATTATTAGAATCCCCAATTCTTTATTAACTGGCAACCCAGTTTAAATTTAATTTGATACTGCATTATCTGAAGCATTAATTAGCAATTCTGATTATGATATTTACTATAAGGACTGTGGCTCATTTAAATCTTCTAAAATAAGTCCATCATCAGGTTTGCTTTAGAGGTGTAATTGCAATTTTTCATTATCAAATTATTCTGCAAATGAATGCATCTCAAAGAAGTTATTCTTAACAATATCATGTAGTTTTTGGGGAGACAAATCAATAGTCTGTATATATTAGTATTCTTGTTGGTATAATTGAATTATTGGGAAATAAATTCTAAAGAACCCTAAACCGGATTAATTCTTGATCACAACCACCCTTTGGAACTCTTCTGTGTTGAAATGATTAACCTTATACTTCAATCTATTGAGTCCCTTCTACTTTAAAGCTACAGTATTTCTCTCCAGTAATTATAAGTTTTTTTGAAAGAAATCCAAGGGATCTGAATGAGTATTGAATATGGCCAGAGCCATTTAGAATGTCAATTAAAGAGGTTTGGTTGATTTCTTGTTTACCTCGCCTTCAAATTCCCTTATCCACTCTATTTCGCAAGATTTTATTAAAGCAAGTATGGGCATCTTTTGATATTTGTAAATTTTCTTGAAATATGTCCTCTCCTCTTTTGGAACGGATTCTGTGTCCTCTGCATCAGTAAGTTCAGTGACCACGTTTCTATTTATTGGTTCTAATCGTGCACTAGAGTGACCAAATTTTTGGGAGTAATGAAATTTAGACAAACCTTAAAAGCCTCTATCGCACGCAGCTCCAAAATGTCTGTTACTGAAATCGAGGCTGAGAACGAGTCCTTGGATAAATAGTCTGTTTTACTTTGCACAACCAATTATTTGATGGTTGGACTCTATTGTAAGATGGAACTTCTTTGAATCGGAGGGAGCATCTTGCTTTCGTTGTGACTAAATTTGCTTCTAGTATTCCTAAGATAGACAGGTTCAAGTAATTTATGTTGAGAAGTCATAATCGTGGGAAGAATATCGAATTTTGTATGACTATTGTTGTTGTTCATTAATATAATAATCAAGGAATAATGCCATTTGTCAATTTTTAGAAATCGTCATAGTATTTTGTATATTTATTGTTGGCACTTTGGGTAACTAGTTTATGTACATGTTCCTCAAGTTGTTACTCGTTAAGGTCCAATTTGAATCTGTCTTTGAAGACTTTCATATCAAATTTTTCTAAGCAAGGCAATTCGTTATCGATTTTCATGGCCTCCAAAATAAAGGCAAATTTGTCCACGTTCTTTCTCAATTCCAAATAACCTAGTAATAGTTTACTTTTGAATAATTGAAACATGCAACTCTCCTATCCATCAAGCAATTCGATATATTCTTTTGTTAATTTGAATGGAGCAGATTCAAATTTGATTCCCCCCGGAGCAATGGTTAAGATGAATCCAAAGTCAATATGGATTATATGACCTTGGTTATCAATTAGAATGTTGCCATTGTGTCTATCCTTAATTTAGAATAGATATTGGAGTAAACTATAAGATGTTAAACTCAAAATAAAATTGAGTTAAGCCTCTTCAAAGTTGTCTCCGAAGATGCTGTTATAAATATCCCTGAGAGTCATGGAAGGCATGGACTTCTTAAGTTGATCCATTGACATTGTATCATTACAGAATTCTAAAATTCCTGAGTCCACTGAAGTGATTATGATATCATAAGATTTGACATAGAGTCCGACCTAGGTTAAGATCTAAGAGAGTATAAGTTGAAATGATTACATCTTCAGAGACTTTAATGATTTGCATCATCATTTGTTCTTGTCTCAAATCATCACCTCCCTTGATCAACAAGCTTCTCAAACAATAGGATTTGAATTGTCCATAAGGAGAGTTCGATTGGATGACCTATCTTTTATCTTCCCATTGCTCACTAAAGGGGCCACTTTTCAAATCATTTTAGGAGGGAGATTGCAATTATTAAATTTCTTGTTGTTAGACAAAGTTCTTAGGAGTGTTTAATTACTTTTGAATCTTCTCGATGATCACCTTTTTGTTTGGATACTCTGAGACACATAAATAATTACAATACCATTAGCAATTTAATCAAGAAAAGTAACATTGTCTAATTCTTTGTCGCTGTGTTTTAGTTTTTCTTCTTGCTTAAACAAATCCTTAAAATCTTTCTCGTATAATTATTTATTGGTATATGACTGGATTTGGTCAATGCAACTTCTTCTACGCACAATTTATTCCTTTTTAAGAGGAGGAAATTGCTAATCAAACCTCTTTTTATTCTAATGGAGAATTTATTACCTTGCTAACTAAATAAAAAAACCCATATCAATACCTTATCTTTATTTTCCTGCAAGAAATCTTCAAAGACAGTGTAATCGAATTGATGCAAAGCATCAAATTCCAAAAAGGCTTAAGAATCAATTGACAATTGTTTTTAAAGAGTGACAAGTGATTATTCACGTTATTCATACTCGTCCATATCTACAGTTTCGACCACCAATTTATATGGTACTCTCTTCTTAGTATTAAATGATTGTGCTTCAGTATCAATAATACGAACAACCATCTATGATCTGCCTTTAAATGGTAGTATTATTCCTTTGCAGTATTTGATACCAGGATTATTTCGACGAAAACTCTCCAAAGCCCTATTCCCTTTAATGAGATTCCGTCTCAAATAGAGTTGTCTCTCATTCAGAGGCACATTCTTAAGATGCAATGATAAGACAGTCAAACAAGTCACAAATCTATGAATAGAATTCACATAATTCGATCTGCTCTCCTTTTCTAGAAATTGATTCTCTGAAATTTGATTTACCATAGCTTCTTCTATTTTTTAATCGAATACAGCCACACTATTTTCAGCACTCTGTCTCTCTTTATAAGAATAAGCCTCATAAGACCATTTGATCTAGTAATGAGAAATTTGAAAATACTATCTCATAAAATGCTATATGTTCTGCACACTTCTTCAATAAATACTCACCAAGTTGGGGCCATCTCTTTCTTGTGAATAGATAGCTAACTTTATGAAATCAAATCAATACACCAATCCTGATAAGTATGTGCTAGTCTCATCGTAATTCAATTAATTCAGTCTTTCCAAAAACTCCGTCAGAGTTGATTCTTAAACATCCTTGCATATGATCTTCCTAAAGGATTCGTCGATGCTTATCTATTTACCTTAATTCATTAATTTATTCTTATATAATTAAAATGCTCCTATTTTTGATAGCTCTTGCTCGATCTCAGTCTGCCTCCTCTTCAGGAATGAATGAGGTACCCATCTATTGTTTTAGGACTCCAAAATCACTTATGAAACATACTATGCCCAACTCCTACCCTATTACATAGTCGACATGTCATTCCCAGACTATTTCCAAATATCAATGAAGATTAGTGGATGTGAAACCTGCGATTCTCCTTACATTGAAGGAGGACCTGACATGATCATTGAACTCAACTATTCCCTTTTCATTGTGAAATGCGATCAGATATGGGAGTTGCATGGAATCTGTGGAACCTACTTAGAAGTTCACAAGTAATTGCCATTAATCCTATTTCCAAGACCATTAAACAAAGAAATAATATATGAGCAGCAAATCAAAGGAAAAGGAACTCTAAAAACATAAATGCTAACCAAATCATTAAAAAGTGGTCGCTATGAAATCTGGGTTGTTGTTCGCAGTAAAATTGGATTTGTCATTTAATATGTGAAATCATTTTATATTACTATTGTCAATTAGTGATGCATTTTATAAATTTAAACTTAATATAGTATTGCCATTAGAGATTGTATAGTTATGTTGATGAGGAACTAATAACACAAAGAATTATCTCTAGGGCCTGTTTCTCATTCAAGAATGCCTTAAATTAAGTCTCATTTAATTGGATTAAATAGGAATTCAAAATATTAATAGGCCTACAAATTATAAAAAGGAAGAGGAATTAGATTTGATGAAAAAGAGCAACTTAATCTATTAACGAAATTTCTATTGAATAAAAGTAAAAATGAGGAATAAACAAAACAACTCTAAAAGTCCTCAACCATAAGTGAAATTATATTATGTAAAATTTGATAAAATATTCAAAATATTCATTGTCAGATCTACGACTATGGAAATACATCAGGATACTATAGAAGATTAGATTATCAATGAATACCTATCCAGGTCTATAAGATGGTGCATTAGATCGAACTCCTGATTTGGACAGTTCGTTCTACTTTTTCTTTAATGACTCCAACTCAGCAGTGGTCACAACCAACTCTTCTTAGACTTAATGATATTCTCTGTTGAGTTCTTAGAACTTGTTCTTCCAAATTTGAACATCGTTTGTAAGTTTGGTAGTTTCTTCATAGGTTGTATTGCTATTTTAATATTCGTATTCAAGATCCTAATACATTTTGTCTAGTTCATTATATCTCGATTTCCAATCTTCAATTTCGATATTCAATTATTAGATTTGACTTCTGAGCCTATCAATTTAGTCCTTGTCTTCATTGTTTGATTAGATAGTTGGTTTAAAACTGAGTTGGTTGGCTTTAAGAGAATCGTACTCTGACTTCATTTGTAGAATCTTATTGTCTAATTCTGAAATCTTACTATTCAAGTATTTGATGGTTGATTCCTGTTATTGGATTTGAGATCTGAGACGATTAGTTTCATCATTCTTCTATCTCAATTCATTCTGCAACCTCTCTATTTCAAGTTGGAAATTCTAAAGTTTGCCATCATTTTCAAATTAAGAATTTAATTTAAGTGATTCTATTTCCCTATTTCGATTATCAACCATTTCCTTCAATCTTCTAATCTCAACCTCATACTAAGCAGAATCTCTCAATTATGCTTCAAGTCTTTGGTATTTTAACTTCCATTCTTCAGTCTCAGCCCTTTGACTATTTACAGAGAATTGAGCTCTGTCAATTTCTTATCTCAATTAAGAGAGAGTGGCTTCATATTCCTTAAGTGACAATTGATGTCTGCTGTCAGCCATTGATAATTCTAGAATGCGATATCTCTTAGAGAGTTCTTCGTTTTGATCTCTGAGTCTAACAATTTCGGCATTTAACATGGCTTCATTCTCGACCATAATTGCTCTCATCTTATCAATATCTATTTCTGCTTATTATCTTGCTTGTTTGTCAGTTGCCATATATAATTTGTGTTTGTATTGATCCAATTCCAAAGACATATCCAACAAACACTTATTTAATCTATCAATTTCCAGATACAATTAATTGATCTATGGTGAAATTATTGGAATTCTCATACCTTCAAAGTATCTTCAACATAAGTGATTTTTTCAGTAGCCCCAATCCCTCTGAGTCTCATCACTTCTGTTTGACATTCTGTTAATGCCTGCTCCAATTATGAGCATTTGGCCTTCCAAACACTCTCAATCTCATCTCGAGTAACCACTGTAATTGGAGCTTCTCGATGATACATTTCTCTAACATGAGGATGAGTAACTGTGTGACTCTATGAATTCTCGTTCGGTTTATAGGATTGCTTAATTAATTAATAAATGGAATACATAGGGGGGTCGAACAGATTGCTATGGTTGAGGATAGCCGTACGCCTACCCATATTGTTAAGAAGCTGGACTATATTTCATTACGTACTGTTAAATAATTAATATAACAGAAATTCATCTGATATATGTTATAATGATTTAAAATTCAATGACATCCCCTTTTTTGGAGTCTTGCTGATACTTTATCTCATTTACTATCTTCAAATCTATAGGTATACCACTTTTTTATTTTAAAGTGATCTGTGCTTTTTCAACAATCAAAACATATATTAATATTAATGATCTATTTTATTTAATGATATTAGCATATATATAATATAACATTATCACTATTAAGAAATATCAATAATATCAAATAAATTAATTGTATAATTATGAATTTATCATAAAAGAACATCGCGATCAGCGTGTTCTTAAGTTAAAGTTCTAAACCAAGGCCAAAAATTTGTGAGATTTTTTCTCATACAACTATGTAAGTGCTAACGGTTAATTTATACATTCTTGGCTTTCCTTCAAAATGATCTTTTCACCAGAAAAATCTTCTTAATTATAAAGTCTGACTGAATATCCTTTTGGAATTTGAATGGATTTTATTTCATGATCAAAATTACTATGTTTATTACAATCTATACTCAATGTTTCTTTGAGATTCACATAGGTCAAGTGATTCCCCTTTGAAATGACATTATGAGTAGATTACTATGCAATCAGAATTCTAAACAGTCTTTTCAGTTTCTGCTAATATTAGATAAAACTATATTACAGTTTTAGTTAATATCTTACTAAGTAATAGATTAAGTACTCTAAGTATCTATCATGTCTAGTGAAGGTATACCATTTGCACCCTCTTTATTACAAGATTATATACTTATAGTGAATTTTCATCATTTGAGAATGAATCTAATTCTGAATTTGAAGTGTTAATACTCAAATGGTCTAAAATAAAATTATTTGGATCTTCATTAGAGTTATTTATTTCATTGTTTTAGGTTATGTCTGTGTTGGAAGAGATAAAATGGCCATCAAAATCAAAATATCCTTGTTGTGATAATGCTTAATCAGTATTTCTTTGATTTTTATCAAAATTAACCATGGTAGGTATGGGATTGGTTTCAATCTCACTCAATTCCATTTTGGATTAGGCTAGCACTATGGCTGGAATAAGAATAATTCTAAACATTAAAGCCTATATTGGCATTTTAAAACGGATTAATTAATATTATATAATGTTTGTCATATAAGCTCAATCTCAATTATATTATCCTTATCATTAAACACTAAAACACCCGGAAATATGGTTTAACTATTTTCAAATGTCAATCCAACCATGGCACATACAACACTTCCAACTTTTTACTTTGTAGTAGGAATGATTTTAACTTTCAAATAGCTCTGATGATTTATAATTTTCAAAGTCTTTGTGAATTAATTCCTATCCTTTGTTGTAGTAATTTATATGACTTAAACTTTTTGTTGATTCAGTCTGTCACTGCTGAATAAATAATAAGCATCATCAACCAGCAAAGAGAAATCGAATTCAGAATTTGGAATGTTAAAAGTATTCTATTTTGTTTCAATGATTTTTGATTCTGAAAAGCATAACTCTGTGACTCCAACACTTTTATCTATTTAATTGTTACCCACAAACAAAATTGATTTACTATTAATTGCAGCAAATTAAGAATTTTCAGTTATCTCTTTCGAAATTTTTATTTGCTCATCCATAACAACTTTCTCATCAATCTTGTCCTTCACAACAATAGCACCTCTGTCTAATATAATTAATAATGATCGATAAATACTTCCAATCATGAGTAGATGATTGTTAAATTAAAGCAATCTCGACACTCCAAATAATGTATAGCCAGGCATCAGAGACACATTAAATATGGGTTTATCCTAATTCCCTTCGAAGATTTAATTGAAGTTTCCTCTATATAATTAATAAAGTTTATCTTGTTAAACAACCAAATAAATAACCTTGTTAATCAAAGAGACTTGATATGTTGTCATTTGGCCATATTGAAAATCTGCTAGTTTTATTATATTATTTTTATTAGTATCATCATAGAGATCTAATTCTATTTTGATTTTAAATATATGATAAAATAGAATTAATTTGAAATTTATTACTCCTATCAAAGTAGGTTATTATTCTTGACGACTTTTGCGGTAGATTTGAAAGATTTCATTATTTCTCTAATTTAGAAATCTATATTACTTAAACATTTAATTTCTCAATCAATTACAAAGTAAACTTATTTTATTTATGATTATCATTAAGTATTTTCGCATTAAATTTTTTTTACAATTCAAAAAATTGCTATTCCTTACTTAATACAAAATCAAAGTAACTTGATTTCTGCAATTTGAAGGTCTATTGATCCTCCATCTTAACCACAAATTAATTTTCTTTATTTTAAAATTCCTCCTTGATATATTACAAATCTAATAGAATTTGACCCTGTTAATGACAGACAGGGCATTTAAAGTATTTTGAATCATCCTTCTTCAATTAAATTTATATCTCTTAATCCAATTCAAAAAAGTTGAATTGACAACCCTTGTTCACATGATAGTATGGGAATGTGAGAGAGTCAAGCGTTATTTACGAGTACTAGAGTATAATTCTATAATGATCATTTTTCATTAAGGTACCAATAAAAAATTAATTATAATCATTATAAATTACTTTAATTAGAAAACTATCTTAAATTTATTTATTCCTATCTCTTATTCTCATAGCTAATATATTTTGTACTTCGTATTTATTTCATAAAGTAGAATATTTTTGGAATATCGGGTTTATAATATTATTATTGACATCTATTGATCATTTAAACACAATTAAAGTTGCCTTTTCTGGAGTTCCCTATACTAAGTAATCTTAATAATCTATAATTAAGAATAGAAGAGCAAGGTAATTAGGATTAAAATATAACTTGGTAGATAAATGTGTATTATTTGATAACAACGAGACCAAGAGATTGAATAAAGTGTAGAATTTGAATCAAAGCTATTTGATTTGATTGAGTGAAGCATCAATTAACGCCAAATCAGATAGAATTGAATTATATAATATTCTTATAATATCCTCTATAATAATTATAAATGATACACTTATGATATTATGATTTTAGAGTATCTTATAAATATTATTTTATAAATACTCATTTATTAACTAAAAAATAAAAGAAAAATGTTAATAATTCAAAGAGTTTAATTATGCCCTTATTTTAAAGTAACTATTTCTTGTTATAATTTAGAAATATATTATAAAAGGGCTCTTTCCCTATTATTGTATGAATCTAAAATGAGTTTCATCTTATTAAAAACAGCCTCGAATTATCTATTTACTCTCTAATTTTAATAGAGTTTCTTCTTTTTTATATTATTTTTGGAATCTCCTAATTCCGAATAATCGATAGAGCGAGTAATGTAATTTGGATCAATAAATTTTCTATAGAATTTTGATGATTGTAAAATTGTTGGTTATTGAGATTAGGAAAGTCTTGGTTGACGATTTAAAACTGTATCCATGCTCTTTGGTCTAATTATAAAAACGAAAAGGAAACTTTAGTGAAATCATAGCAGACGGTTGAATTTTATTTGCTGTGCTATAATGAGATCTAGGTTTCACTTCAGGTACACTTTCAGAATCAATAGTTTTTGACATCCAATCGGATATCGTAGCATATCGCTGCCTTACTTTGAATCGAATATCCTCATTGTAGTTCTTTAATTTCATTTCCGTCTTTATTATTAATTTTGTATAAAACAGAAAATATTAATTTACCATTGTAGTTTAGATAGAGACATGTCGATCCTAATTGTATAACAATAGAATATGAATTGGTTTACAGAATTTATGTTGTGGAACCAATTCCAAAATCTATATGATAGGTATAAAAAATAGGAATAAGTTATCGCAATTGAAGCATCAACAGTATTATTAAGTTTTGTATTACCTAATTTTTGATTGCCTTTACAATCTAATTATATAATAATACCAACTTTTATGTTAAACCATTTTGAGAATACTCAAAAAGCATTTTGTTATATTACTATTTTGGATTTATATTAATATACATTAGATTAATTATCTTATCCTTATTAAATAATTAACCACTTTATAATTTATTATTATTTCTTTTCCACAGGTTCCTCAACATACTCCCGTTGTTTTCTACAATGTTTTCAATTTGGTACGATATTCATTTATTTTAAATAACATTTATATATATAATCCTTATTAATGTCAACTTATAATTAGTTAAATAAAATTAATTAAGAATTTATCACATTATTTGTATCACATTAATTAACTTATTTCATAAATTAGATGAATACAAAAGAATTCAGCATCAATTAATATCTTGATCAAATAGATATTCAAATAACTGATCCAACACTTAAATAGCACGCGTATTTTGAGAGTATCAAACACAATATTCACCAAAATAAAAATAGTTTTCTAACTTCTCCTCTCATTTTAAGAGAAGTGGGAAATCGAATGGTTGCATAAATCCATCATAAGACTCATGAAAATATTCACTTTTAGAATCGTGATAATATTAGAATCAACCATAACTGCGAAAGACACGAGGTTTGATTAAAAACACACTATTTTGTATTATTATTATTTTATATGAGTCAAAATGATAATTATTTCCCATTGTCTTACAACGATCACAATCACCCACTCCAGAAGTGGCGTTTACACAGCAACTCCATGCATAGCCAACCCCTCATTAAAATCGATTTTGATCATAAACCTAAAATGGTATATCAATTGCCAGATGTATTCATGACAAGTAGACTAAATTAATTAAAAGTAACTTAAATCTTAACATCTAGCAATCCTTTTGTGAAAATCCTAAAAAAAGCAGAAAAGCAAGTAAAGTAAGTTTGAACAGTTTAGAGGTATCCCCTAAAATTCCAAAATTGACTAAAAGCAAAGAACACAAGGACAAAGAACTATCTGAGCTACATAAGAGTTACTGTCAATTTAAGTATAATACTATAATAATATTCCAAATAGAAAATCACTCAATCGAGTTAAGAAATAACACCTAATTGCTGAAAATAATTGTGAAATCAATCCAATGAATCCAAACTCATCCTTTTACTTAAATGGAGTCAAATTACCTTACAGTTTGTACGTTATCAATAAGAATCGCTAAATGGCCATTACTAATTTAATGAATAATGCAAGTCCGCATGCTCATGAGTAATCGTAATAGTAGATTTAAATGATTGACAATTAAATCAAAAAAGTTCGTAATATTGGCCCTTATATCAGGGATCTAAAATCAGAGCAAATAAAAATTGAAGGAATACAGGAGTCGATCTTATTTGCAAAATGCGTACTACTCAATGTTGTGTGTGAACTCCGATTCCAAGAAGAGGTTAAAGAAGATTATACATCGATAATTCCCTCAAGAGTCTCGTTTCTAGCAGTTATGAACAAAATTTTATTATATATAAATTAATATTTGTTAATTATGATTACTTCGCCTAATCTCATCGACTCTAAATTTTATGAGTTATAAAATAGCACTCTTGCATCCAAATCAGATCACGAGGAATTCAAATAAATATTACTAAGATTGTGGATTCAGATCTCGAAATCTTTTAATGAAGACTTTGAAGAAATCCTGCAATTGGGCATCAATTCAGATATACAAGATGTCATGAATGCTATTTTGATCATTGAGGAGGCGAGACTAGAGCAAATCAAAGTATGAGGTTATGTTATATTTTAAGTGCGATAGATAATAGATTTAGCTTCTCGAAGATGAACTCAAGGCCATTAAACAATAAAATGCCACTCCTTCTGGAAATGATGAACTAAGAGAAACGCAAAAATAGTACAGAGAATTGAGTGAGCTTGTCATTTCATTAAAATTATCAAATGAAGATAAAGAGCAATAAATTTTGGAGTAAACCAAATTAAACAAAAAACTATAGGTTGAACTCAATCTATTGACATCTAAAATCAATAATTTATCATTAGCTTTGGTTCAATCTAAGGAAGAAAAAATCTAGTACATGGAACAATCATAAAAAGAAATTAAATTATTGATGGAAAAGGAGTTATAACAAAGCAAAATGATTCAGATTTTACAGATCCAGAAAATTGAATTGGAGAACATGCTCAAAAAGTCCAGTCAAAGGAATTCAGTTGAATCATCAAATCACTAAGCCTCTTAAACTTTCAAAGAGGATGATCAAGCCAGAATTCTAAGTTGTTCACCAAGTACGATTTCACCATATTTTAAGGAACCACTCATATTGATATATCAAAAATTGTTTTATAAAGTCTCTAAAACAAAAAAGCTGAAATGGTTTCAGGATAGTCACTTTCACAAATTCCTTATAGATTTGGAAAATGATATTCAATTATTATTGTTAATTATGGATTTTATCAATCAGCTTCTTTTACACCAAATTTTATCTCTTTGAAAAAATGATACCAGTATTATACTATTATATACAAGTTCTTTTATTATAAAGAGATTCAAAAAAAAAACTTATTCATTCCATTCTTATATGGTTACAATTAAACTTTTTATTTAGGTTTGTTATCCAAATTCACAACCTCTTGCTCCTTCTTTACAGGCTTTCTTTTCTTAGGACCTTTCTTTCCTTTGTTATCCCTCCTCTCTTCTTCCTCTTCTTCCTCTTATTAATCTTAATCGAACAAACTTGCTTATGTCTAGCCATATCTAGGAAACGTGTCATCTTCCTCTATTTATAATGGAACTTATTAACTAATTCCTAATTGATTGGATTATTAAATTTATTTAGAAGCCATTGTCTAAAAAGAAGCATTTAATTTACTATTTTAATTGAGACTGGTTCTAAATGTTTCAATTCTGAAATCTTCTTGGAATTTGATAAAGACTTAGTTTATATCATTAGCAAAATCTGCACAATAAGATGATTCTAATTTAGATTTACCTTCAAAGTTTTTTATAATGGCGTCACGAATTTAAAATATCAAAGAGTCCTAATTTTCTCTTTACTTTTTAACAATTTGGAGTATTCTATTACTATACTATGGAATGACATTTTCCCTAAATTTTTCTATGGTCTTGGGGTATAAATCATTAAATAAATTGGACTTTTCCTTATTAGTTGACGATAAAAAATTATCGAGTATGTTTAAGAAATCTCCTTATTCAATGATTTAGAAATTTTACTGAAACAACTTTTGTGATAGCTATAATATAGTATATTTCTGGATACCATGGTGGAGAACTCATTCATCATTGTTTAATTCTGGGAATTAATCTCCACTTTATTTCTTAAGATATTATCAAACTATTGATTAAGCTGTTATGCTTATTCCTTTCGTTTTTGTATCTATGCTTATAGATTTGTTTTTTTCTCCCAAAATTTGAATATTTAATCTGGATTGGAGACTCTGTCTGCAAATTTAGTTTCAATATATCTCATCCTCATCAATTCGAATCCAGAATACTCTACTTTAATTCTTAGCAATGGTTTTTTCTATCGATATTAGCTAGTTTAATAAAAATTAATCAGCTCCTTTTCTACGAAGTCAAATAGTAATTTTTCAGCTAATTCCTGATTGCTAATCTATAAATTATTATCTGTTGTTTTGATCAGTTCACTTAACTCGATATTCTTATAAATCATAGGTCTATAGCTCTTTTCTAATTTAATGCTTTCAAATTTCATTTGATTCTTTGTAAGTGTAAATAAACCTGCTTGCTTAATTAGAGATTCATATTCAATAATTGATGTTGCCACTGTGCTTCCAGGATAGAACACTTAAAAATGTTCGCATGTATCTAAAGTATAAATTCTACATAATTTAAATTAAATATTACGCCTCATGTTCATGACCCCATATCAACAGATCGATTTTATACTTCTTAAAGTAAATTGGATCAATAAAGTTCTTTTCATCTTAAAAATGATTCCCTTTGTATCTATTTTGATGAATGATCAGGATGTTGAAATTATTCTCATCTAGTGATTCCAAGACTAATTTTCCATCATTGATGATTTTATGTAATTAGTAGTCTTTCATGTATCCTAAACCATAGAGTGCAATCTTTTAATTATTTTTAACAAGAACTATAGGTTTAATAGACACAAAAGATTAATCAGTGATTTTTCCTATATAATTTAAGTATTTAGATTCATGAAGTATATCCAAAATGGACACACTTTCATTCCTTTCGGTAACAATATCATCGTGATTGCCATTAATAATAAAAATTGGTAATTGCACATTAAAATTCGAACAACTAAAATTAGGCTAATAATTGAGTGAATTGAGTTCCAGTTAAATTCCGCCAAAATTATCTCCAAACACATGCCTTTAAAGAATATCAACACATTTGAGTAAACAATGTTCTGTTGGATGTTTCTCATGAAATAAATCTCTTAAATTTAAATAATGTTATTACCCTCCCAAAATCACAAAGTCAACATTTTGTTATGTAGCTATTTGAAGAACCTCCTCAAAGGCTTCAAAGGCATCTTAGTATCGGTTGGATTTTGGTCCCACATTTTCATTTGCTCCAAGATGATTGTCAGAAGCAACTAAAAACTTAGATATAAATTTCAAAGTCAAATACTTTAATGAATTGATTCCTATTAACTTACATTAAATATTAAAAATCTCTAGAATTGTAATATTGATAAAATACATAAGTGTTTTTTAAATCACAGTATATTGTTACTCTTTAAATGAATAAACTTTTTAACTTGATCATCATCTTATTTATAAAACATGAGATTCCTTAAATATAGAAATATGAATAATACCCAAAATTGATGATATTTTCGTTTCCTTTATTTATTTGTTTAGTTTGATCTATGATTAGTTATTGCTTGATGAGTTGTATGGATTCTTCATTTCTTCTAGTGATTTATTCCAGTTATTCTAGTTTTTGAAGAGATTGATGACCATACTAAAATCTTGGATGTATATATTACATCTTATTGTTTTTTGCTTTCAGTCATGAAATCACTAAGCTGATTTTGTATATTTCTATTGAATTGATCCAATTAATCTTATCTCATTTTGATATTGTTTATATCTTTTTAAATTTTATTCATTTGTACTTCAATTCTCCTGTAAGATTCCTGTTATTCGATATTCAACTTCCTTTTGCCATCTACCTTAAGGATCGTATTGAATAAGGAGCTTGATAACTCAATCTTGCATTTCTCCTATTGATCAGATTTATTTTTGTGACCATTCAATTTGCTACCATTTTCCTCTGCTCTATTCCTATCTGGCGTTAGACTAGAACTGTCATTTTTAGTATTTGATTATAAATTGATTTGACTGTGTTTCTTTTGCAATTCATTGGTGAAACTTAGATGATTATTTTTATCCTATCTTTCGCTATTTAAAGTTTTTTGAGTGATCTCCTTTATAGGATGATTGCTCTTAACCATATATTAGATATGCGAGATGAGATTTGAGGAGGAGCCTTGGTTTTTAAGGTTTTCCTTCTATTCTTGGGAGTGATTAGTTTTATGACTCTGATCGATGAATTGAGTCTTTTTGGCTGATTGCATTGATTATTCAGTGGATGATACTATGTCAGTCTACTCGGGGATTTAGAAAAGCATATTACCAAAGCTTTGATTCTTTTGGATTATTTTGTGTGTATTATTTTCTTCAAGCAATTCTGAAATTTTGGAATTCAAAATTTGTTAGAAATCATTATTGGATAATGCTCTTCTGTGATTATTCTTTGGCTTGTTCATTCAAATTCAAAATAAATAATAATCGATTATATATATTAGATTAAAATTATGTTTGGATATAAACTCTTCACAATAGTGAGAGAAAAATCTGTTGTAATTGTGGAACAATTGGGAAAATACAACAGAACCTTGCAACCTGGATTAAATTTCCTTATTCCACTCATTGATAGAGCAGCATATACCCAATCCTTAAAGGAAGAAATCTTGCCAATTGAAAAGTAGTAGGTGATTACTAAGGATAATGTTGCTATTCATCTTGATGGAATAGCATTCATTCGTATCGTTGATCCATTCAAGGCTTCTTATTAAGTATCTACCATTTTCATTTCAATAGGTAAGTGAGCCTTAAAATGCAATTAAATTGTTGTGTCAAACCATTTTGAGATCTGAGATTGGTAAATTGAAATTGGATCAACTTCTATAAGAACGATCCGCCTTGAATAGAGCATTATAAACCGGTCTGAGCAAAGCTGCAGCAGAGTGGGGTTACACTAGTTTGGGAGTTGAAATATTATAAATTGAAATACCTGAAGAAATAAGAGTGTCAATGCAAGCTCAGGTTGTGGCTGAGAGAAACAAAAGAAGAGAAATCTTAGAGAGTGAAGGCAAATAAATTAGTGAAATTAATATCGCTACAGGGGCCAAAACAGCTTCGATCAAAATTGCAGAAGGAGATGCAGAAGCAGTCAGACTCGTTTCCTAAAATGAAGCCAAAGCCTTAAATCAAATTAGTGAAGCTCTAAAAGAATAATCGAAAAAAAGAGTCTTGGATTATATACTCTTATAACATTACTTGAAGGGATACTCAAGCATTCTAAAGTCATCAAAAGTTGTAGTCGTGCCCAAAGCAAAAGAAGGATAAGGAAATGATTTCATGAGTCTGGCTGCCATGATGATGTTTAATAATTAAAACTCATCAGCCTAAAAAATCATTGAAGTTTCTACAAAACCTAATGACATAACAAGCAATACAACCACAACCCAATCAGAAATTAGTAAGTTGACTCAAGAACAATTGGATAATCTTATAAAGAAGAATGTCTATTATAATGACCCAAGGTATTCATTCAAATATTCTTAGATTGTACTCAGATGATGAAGAAAAAAGGACACATTGATAATTTATAATCAAAAAATAAATTTATAAATATTTTTAACAAACATAAAAGTTTTAATTTCAAATTTTGATGCGATATTCATCATCATAAATTATGAACAATTCTTAAATAAGAGCAGAATCTCCTTCTTTTTAAAAAATGTAAGCCCTTGCAGATAGATGGAATTAACTTAAAACAGGAATTGATAAGGGCAGATTCGAAAAAAAAGAAATTATAGAAACATCCATTTTAAAAATAGATAATTTATTAAGTTATGACAAAATTAACGATGATGAAAAGTTCAAAGTAATTCTTCACTTTTAATATAGACTATTAAAGAACAATTATTTAAAATAAACGAATAGATCAATAATGAGAGATTTGGAAAGGAACATTACTTACGATATCAAGAATAATTGCTCCTCTTTGAAGAGTAGATAAATAAATAAATGGATGAAGAAAAAAATGTATTGAATTCCATGAAATTAGAACAAACGGAGAGTGGAATTATAACTATTGAAATAAATTGAAGATAGGTTTGAAACTGTACAAAGCATGTTGGAGAAGAACAACTCTCTCTATTATGATAAATTAAATAGATAAATTGGAGATATTGCCAATTAACTGAGTAATCTAAGATTTACTATAGAAAATGAATCATAAAATAGGTTTATATATAAAATATATATTTTAGAGTTGAATCTTAGACTCATTTAATTGAGCAAATGGATTTGGAACTAAATAAATTCTAAGAAATGATGACCATTGAAAAATCAGTTAGAGAAGAAACAGAAAAGAAGATCTTCTCTATGATAGAGGATGTGCATTAGAAAATTCAAAATGAAATTATTAGTGAAAGAATCTCTAAAGAAAGGTCATAAGAAAGTATCCTAAGATTGTTAGAATCAACCTGCTTAAAAATTGATGAAAGTTTTAATTCTTGATTTTAACAATATATAACTAATTTCCTAAAAATTTTATAGAATGTCATTCACTTATAATGATAGAATTCAACAAATAATATAAATATATTTTTATGATTTCATTAAACATTAATAATTATTAATGATTCAATCAGACAAACTAAATATAGATGAAAAAACATTGTTGGAAACAATAGATAGGATTTCTTTATAATTAGATCAATTTGAGTATAAGATGCAGTCTAATTTGTAAGTATTGATTCTTGTTGGTGATACAGGATCAGGAAAAAGCACAATTTTCAATTTTCTCTGTGGAGCTAAATTCAAATATGTTATTACCGATGATGAGGAGTATTTAGATTTGGCTGATAAATCAGATTAATATTCAGAGATGAACAGCGGAATGAAATCTGTTACCAAAGAGCCAAAGTACTTTTACAATGAAACCTTCAATCATTTATTGATTGACTTTCCAGGATTTCATGACACAAGTGGAGAAATAAGTTAGTTAATTATTTAGATGATTTTCTATAAATTTATTACCAAATCCAATGTAAAAATAGCATATGTACTCTTTCATCCATAAACAAATTTTATTAGCAGAGGCATTGCATTACAGTAATTTATAAAAACAGTTTTTAAAGAGAAAAATTTGGAGATCTCTAAACTGGCACTTATTTTGAATCATTATAATGAAAATATGAAGGAAGAAAAATTAATTATAAATGTTTAAAAACAACTAAAAGAAGTAGAAACAGTCAAACATGAATGGATTTCTGTTATTAGAAGAATTAATAGCCCAGAAAAATTGAATGAAATTTTCTCAGAAGAGAATAGAGAAAAATTGTGGTTCGAATTAATTACTGTAAATGAAATATCATTCTAACCTTAATTTTTACCATATAGTGATAGAATTAGCACATATATTACTGAAAAGAGTGATTTAATATTAAGTTTGATTTGTCAATAAATGGATTATAATCTAAGTCTAAAAAATAAGGAAATGAATGATGAATAATTCATTTTATTACAAAGTCTAATAGGTTCTATATAACACATTCTATCAACTACACCTGAACAAACAGAAGATTGGTTTAACAAATTTATTAATGTTTCATTAGAATTATCCTAAACATTCCATTTCGAAAATGATATCCATGAAAAAAGTTAGAATTTCCTAAAAATTTTCAATTTCTTTTCATTTTTCTCTGAATTCATTAATGGATACTCAACATTTGAAAAACATTGTATATAGGTCTAATAGAAATGTACTTATTTCTTAGAATCCTTATAAAAAAAGATAGAGTTACAAAGAGTTAATGAAGAAAAATTAAGAGAAAAATAAAGTAGAATTAAAGCAGAGCAATAATTTAATACAGAATCTCAAATTAGAATTTAGAAAGAATAAATGTATGCATAAGAGTATGAAAACAGAATTAGGTACGAACAATAATTAAAAATGGAATAATAATTAAGAACTGTTTTAGAATAAGATAAAAAAGGAATGGAATAGCAATATAAAGATTATTGTGAAAAGTCTCTTTAAATATAAAACAATCTACAAAATCTGATTTAAACTGAAAAAGTTTAAAAATAATAAGTAGAATTAGATCTTAAAAGATAATTGCAAGATTTATAAAATAAACTAAATGAAATGGAATAAAGAAGAAAAGAATGGTTAGAACATAGAGCTAATCATCCACCTCATCATGGTCCTCATGGACCTGGTCACCACGGTCCTCCTGGACACCATGGATGGTTTAAAAAATGAAATTTTATTATATTTAATGTTCTTAATTGAATGTTCTAAATAATTAATTATCATTATTCTTAATTATTTTTTTATTATTTTATTTATATTTAAAATNACAGTTTTTAAAGAGAAAAATTTGGAGATCTCTAAACTGGCACTTATTTTGAATCATTATAATGAAAATATGAAGGAAGAAAAATTAATTATAAATGTTTAAAAACAACTAAAAGAAGTAGAAACAGTCAAACATGAATGGATTTCTGTTATTAGAAGAATTAATAGCCCAGAAAAATTGAATGAAATTTTCTCAGAAGAGAATAGAGAAAAATTGTGGTTCGAATTAATTACTGTAAATGAAATATCATTCTAACCTTAATTTTTACCATATAGTGATAGAATTAGCACATATATTACTGAAAAGAGTGATTTAATATTAAGTTTGATTTGTCAATAAATGGATTATAATCTAAGTCTAAAAAATAAGGAAATGAATGATGAATAATTCATTTTATTACAAAGTCTAATAGGTTCTATATAACACATTCTATCAACTACACCTGAACAAACAGAAGATTGGTTTAACAAATTTATTAATGTTTCATTAGAATTATCCTAAACATTCCATTTCGAAAATGATATCCATGAAAAAAGTTAGAATTTCCTAAAAATTTTCAATTTCTTTTCATTTTTCTCTGAATTCATTAATGGATACTCAACATTTGAAAAACATTGTATATAGGTCTAATAGAAATGTACTTATTTCTTAGAATCCTTATAAAAAAAGATAGAGTTACAAAGAGTTAATGAAGAAAAATTAAGAGAAAAATAAAGTAGAATTAAAGCAGAGCAATAATTTAATACAGAATCTCAAATTAGAATTTAGAAAGAATAAATGTATGCATAAGAGTATGAAAACAGAATTAGGTACGAACAATAATTAAAAATGGAATAATAATTAAGAACTGTTTTAGAATAAGATAAAAAAGGAATGGAATAGCAATATAAAGATTATTGTGAAAAGTCTCTTTAAATATAAAACAATCTACAAAATCTGATTTAAACTGAAAAAGTTTAAAAATAATAAGTAGAATTAGATCTTAAAAGATAATTGCAAGATTTATAAAATAAACTAAATGAAATGGAATAAAGAAGAAAAGAATGGTTAGAACATAGAGCTAATCATCCACCTCATCATGGTCCTCATGGACCTGGTCACCACGGTCCTCCTGGACACCATGGATGGTTTAAAAAATGAAATTTTATTATATTTAATGTTCTTAATTGAATGTTCTAAATAATTAATTATCATTATTCTTAATTATTTTTTTATTATTTTATTTATATTTAAAATAATTCAATTTATATTTCTTATTTAAATTAGAGTGGCACTTTAAAAGTAACCAAATTACCAACTCAGGTTGAAAGTAATTGTGAAATACAGTTTACTTAGGATAATTTATGCTAATTTTTGGGCAACATATTGGAGTCTCTACTGCAAATTTATTATTGTGTAAAAGCAGGCTTTTAAGAAATGTGAAAATTAATAAAATTAGAATATATGCAAGCTCCAAATAAGAAATAGGCAGTCCATTACAAGCAATTGGCAAAGGTGTATAAGCAATGTGCAGAGACATAAAAATTTATAGATGAGTTTGAAAAGAAAAATAAGGTACACGTAGATAAGTTTGTTCCACTTGATTATTTGGAACTTCCTACCAAGATTCCCAACATTATTTCGATATCTCTAAAAAACAAGAAGAGGTTTGCTTTGGAGAATATTGTCAAAGATGGAAGCCAAAAGTCATCCAAGAAGAGCCGCAATTCTAAAAGTAAACAAAAGGAGAAAGAGCCATAAGTAGTAAACACTGAATGATCTATAACAATATAAACAATCATATTAGTATATTAAAAAAGGAATTTATTCCCCTCCCTTTATTTGACAATAGTTACAAATAGTAAGAAAAAAGAATGATCAATTTGTAACTATAAGAGGAGGGTCTTTTAAGATTTAATTAATTAATTTATTCATAAAGTTTTGTATCATATGGAAAAATCATTGATGACTGTTGGACTCCTATTACTAATTGGAGCAGGTTTGTATCTAAATTAGAATGGAGAAGAAATAGAAGAGTTTTAGAAGGTTAGACTATTTAATGATTGGAAAATCTAATACAACAAAAAATTTAGTAGTGAAAAAGAGGAGATGTATACTTGATAATTTACAGCCTTAGGTATCGTTACTTAGTATTCCAATAAAATGCCTAATCAATTGAAGCTCATAACAATGACAAATCAGGTAAGTATACCTATACCTTGGAAACCAACTAATTTGCAGACTTGACAGAATAAGAATTCGCATAAAGATATCTAACGTTCAGACCCAAGAGTATAAACAAATCAAAGTCAATTGATTACGTTCCAAATGGGTAAGCAAGAGATTGGGTTGAAGAAGGAAAGGTGCCACCCATTAAAGATTAAGGATCACAATGTGGTTCTTCTTGGGCATTTTCTGCAGTAGGTGTGTTGGAAATCAACAGCAACATCAAGTTTGGATTAGAAACCACACTTTCTGAATAGGATATGTTGGATTGTTCAGGTCCATATGGAAATTAGGGTTGTTCTGGTGGATGGATGGATTCAGGATTTGAATACGTCAGAGATCACGGCATCGCAAATGGTTCAACATATCCATATGTTGGAAAAGACTAAACCTGCAGAACTACAGTTAATAGAGATTTCAAATATGTTACAGGGTTCGTAGATGTTGATGGTTGTGATGGGCTCTAAACTGCTATTCTTGATTAAGCTATTTCTATTGGAATTGATGCATCCAATTGGGCATATTACAGTAATTTTTTATATATAATCTATTATAGAGGGAGGAATATTCAATAATTGCAAACAAAATTTGTCTTCTGGATCTATCTTAGTCGGTATTGATCAGAATGGAGTCTGGAAAGTAAGACATTAATGGGGATCTAAATGGGGTGAAAACGGATATATTAGATTGGCACCAGGAAATACTTGTGGAGTCTGTCTATCTGCTTCATATCCAGTTCTAGAGAAGAAATGAGACTTATTATTTGTCTGAACAAGATATTTAAAAATATAATCAAATTATTTTATTTAAATTTACAATTACAAAATTGAGAAAATTGCAGAAGTAAACTTAAAATAAAAAAATATACAAATGTATCTTAAACTTACAAAAAAATTCAGAATATACATTACTACATTACTGGTATGCATTTTATTATACTTGTCATTTGAATAACCATATTACATTAAAAAAACCAAGAAACTCAATCAAATAATATACTATTCTTTAAAATAGAGAAATATCTTTTAACTAAGAAATTCAAAATTGATTCATTTTATTATTATGCTAAACTTAACATTTACATTTCATTAAGTAGCTGGGTTTTGAGAACTGATGTTTGTGAACCTATCATTTATATACACAATAAATTTGATGGAGATATCTAAGAAAGTCTTATCTATTAGAATCTAAATTAAGTTCTTAATTTATATTGTTGAAAATAAGTTCATTTTAAATGAAAAATACAAAGTATTCATAAATGATAAGACACCTTCTTATGAATTTGATTTCAAAATAAACTAGGGTTTTACAATGAATCCTAAGTAGAAATTGTGAATTATAAATTAAATAAGTGATTATTATATAATTTTAAAATGAACAAATTACCTTATCAACCTTTGGGCTTTGTATTAAAATTTGATCCACCCATTATTGGATTGTTATACCATCCTATTGAGAATAAGAAGGTGAATAAGAAAAAGAAGAAGTGCTATGCTATTCATTTGAATAACTTGATCTTTTTAGTTGAACCTGAAGATATTGTAGAGGCATTGTTTAATGAGCATCAAGAATTCTTGGATCCTGATGTTGTCAAACCACAACAAGTACATTTGATCAATTAAAAAGGTGTATAAATTGGTGTTGCGATTGGTTGCTTACAGAGATCATTAGTTAAGAAATATGCAAGAAATGGGCGAAGATATGGGTACTCTTATTTCACTTAATTAAAGCTGATGGCTATTATGATGATGAAGAGGAAGAGACAGTACAATAGCCTAAAGGTAAAGGAGGGAAAGCATAAGCGCAACAGCGAAGAACTAATGATAATAATAGGTCATTTTGATTTTTTATATTATAACGATAATTACAATTTGAATTTTATTTATGAGGAGATAAAACCTCAAACAAGATCTGTATTCATAAATCTCGACAATTGGATAGTCATCCTCCTCAAAAAGAAGCAACCTTAATATTGATGATTTGATTTATTAGTTCAAAATGAGGAAATCGAATTATAAATTGGCCAAGCAATACTCTGAAATCATTAAAATATTCGATAACAAGCAATCACCAAAATAGCCATTTGACTATTAGAGCACTCAATTACAAACTAAAGTTAGATTGCGAACAGATGAATCTCAGGAATTATTTTAATTCCAAGAGACAAAATAAAGATAGTCACATCAAATAAATATTCATCAAATTATAAATGAGACATCTCCTATTAAAATTACTCCTAGACTAAATTATGAGAATTTCAAGACCTTTTAAGAAACTGAAAGAAAATCATGTGAATCAAATAATAATCATACACACCTAGCTAATTTTGGTCGTTTATCCAACTCCAATCAATGCGAAACAGACGAAGAAATCAAATAAATTTCATAGCAAAGTGTTTAAAAATTATCAAAATTCAGAACTTTTGAATAAGAGCAATTTTAAACTTGTTTTGATAACATTATATCTCAAGTCGAAAAATTGAACCTAAAATATTAAAAGCAAGGATTCCTGATGATTAAATTATTTTCTAAATGGACGCTTAAGGAAAAGGCTACAAAAATGTATTTTAGATTTCTTGAACACAAAATTTCATCATATTTTAATCTTTTTTAAATATATGAACCTTCAATAGAAGAAAATAATCATGATAATCAAAATACATATTAAAGAATCCAAGCAGACAATGTTTTGAGTCCAATTAATTTGAATATCCTCAAATTTTAAATTCCTCCCCTTAAACCTGTTACTTAATTTGGAGCAATGAATGTAAACTATATTATTAATTATAATAGTTTGAGGAATATTTAAAAAAGAAGAATCAGAATTTGGAATGAATTGTTTTAATATTGATTTACTTTAATTTATTATAGCTGTTTAGAGTAGAAGTTTATTCTCTCTTTATTAATATACTGAGAAATATAGGTTTCAAAAGAATTTCATTATTTTTTCTTCTAAAATTAACAAAAAAAATTTAAAATTGTTTACAAAAAATTAATGATCAAATGACCCAATTAGATCCGTCTTCGAAATACTTTTAAATCAGCTTATTGTGAAATCTTGGATATTCAAAATATTATTCATATTCGAAGATATTCTTTTTATTTGGATACAAACATTTAAATTGTCCCAGTCTCAGCTGCTCTTCTAATGATTGTATCATAACATCTAGATCCTCTTAATTAACTTTTTATCTAAAATTTCTGGTATTAATGGACTAAATATCATTAATATTCCTTTCATATAATTTCTTTTTTATCTGTATCCTAAAAGCTTTTTTGGTATGATATTCCAATCCTATCAAATGTAACATATCTGAGATCAATTAGGTTTTTATTTAAGCATCCAACTCAGAAGATGAGTTTAAGGAAGGACTTACATTAACTTCGAGTAACCATGGCTTTAATTTTTCATCTATCAAAATATCAAATCCAAATAACTCAAAATAATTATTTTTATGTTCCTATGCTAAGAGATATAAATAAAAATATAGTTACTTATTCTATTTTCAAGCAGAAGAGGCTCAGCTGCAATACAGGTCTTCAATACTACATCTTGTATTGATTTAAATAATAATTTATGATTAATTCCTTAGTCCATTAGCTATTGTTTATATTCCTTATGTGACCACTTAGAAGTTTTTAATTATTTTCCGATGTCTTAATTATTGGCTATGAAATTAGGAGATTATTTATTGACTGAAAAGTTAGTTAAATGTATGAATCTCTTCTTAATATCTGAACTTTTAAGTGAATATTCTTAAGTGGCAAATCTGACCAATCCATCTTTATACATATAAACTCGCAATGGATCAGTTGATGTAATTAAAACATAAACTCTAAGATCGTATTTAAAATTATTAATTAAGTGAGGATTGGAAATATAATCCATGACTAAATATCTTTTATCAGCAGTCAGTTTAGATTTCTTGTTGATTAATTTGATACCATTTCCTCTTGCAGATGCAACTGGTTTCTTAATCCATAAGGTTTTTTTTGGAGCACATTCTCTAATTCTTTCGAATCTCTCGAAATCATATTGCAATAAATAAGTATTGGGAATAAAAGAATATTCAGTTGGAAATCTTCTTTTAACTTTAGAGAGATGAATCCATAAGTTATCTTTTCTCCCTACACTCCAACAACCAGGAAAATGATTAGTTTTTTAATACCTCTTCATTTCATTTAAAGTTTCCTTGCTAGCCAATCCCCAATAAAGTAACCAATTATCGTCATCACTCCTTTCGAATCCAGCAGCTTCAAAAGAATTTAATACGCATTTGAAAGGGACCTATCCTTAGAGCTTATAAAATAATGGTTTTTTGATCTACTCTACTAAAAATTGTTGAGATCTTTATTGTTGAAGTAATGCTAAATTATCATATTAATGTACCTGGATATGGAAAATTAATAGTATAAATGTGCGGTCTATAAGGAGATTGCCAAACTAGTTGAAATTGTTTATTAGTAATCGTTGTTGATGGTTCCATTATGGAACTATCTATTTCTAAATTTCTCTCAGTTGATACTTTTTGAGTACAACTATCAGTTTATGATAATATTTCTTTTTGCATTTAGTTTCTTGTTTTTAAGGATCGGTTGCGTACTTTTAATTGTTTTTAAACGACTTTGACAATATTATTTTAAGATTATGATTAAGATGTAATTCTAGAATGAATTGTTAATGAGGATGCAGCTAGAGGAAGATAAACTGTTTAAGCTTTTCTGCTCTATATTTATACTCTTTTTTACATTTATTAATTAAAATAAAATCATTAATTTTGCAATGACGACTTATGCCAGGGTAAGTCTATATTATATAAACGCTTAGTAGAATTCGAAGAACCATAAAATACTGTATTTTAATTCTTACTTTCTTATTGTTCATTTCCGAATATTTCAATTTCCTCTTCCAAAATTTTAGGAATCTAAAATATTAAGATTAATTAACATTTGTTTGTGATAATCGTGGTTTCTAGTGTTCCTGACTACTAATTGCTGTAATAGGCCTAGACATTTTAGTTTGTGTTGGCATGACTATAGCAGTTGATGGCCTTAAAGATGTTTAAGATTAAACTGCTAATTTGCCACTTGTATTTTTTCTCATTGATGCCTTTGTACTGACTGCACTTGATGCTCTTTATAAATATTCAGTCATGAAAGCTGGATCTTACATCATTTTCTTATGCTAATAAACATCTTATTTGATATCTTCAATAGCGTCTGATATCTAAATTTTTTATGTTTATTTTTAGAATTAAGGATGCTCCTTTAATTATTTAATTGTTGGTATGCTCTTTCTAGATTCCTCATTTTGTAATTATTTATTGTGCTAATTGCTTTAAGATTATAGAAATTCTTTTGATCCAGCAAATTCTTCTCGTAATTATACTCTGAGCATCTTTCCATTCAATTTAGAATGATTTAGAATTTGCTAAGCATTTTTTAATTTCGACTTAATTTCCACATACAATTCAGGATCTCTTAAGAGTTTTTTAAATTCACCCATACCAGCATCCTTGTTTTTCAAGAATTATTGATGTTTTTACGTTCTTTTTTAAATATAGTATTCATTCCTATCTTTTAAGGATCTACCCTTAAAGACAGCCTTGTCCATATTGTATTGATAATTCATATAATGTTGTATTTTTGCATCTGGATTCTTGGCAGTTTTATATCCAGTTTAATCTACGACATAGAGATTGTCCTAAAGTAGTTTAATAATTAAACCATTTTGGGATCTCTTGTAAGATCCATCTTAGTTTTAGGAATCTTCTCATAATAAGCCCATCTGTCAACAGTATTGGCCATAAGGTAGAGAAACTCAAATTCTTAAATAAAACCCTTAATCTATAGGAAGTCTGCGCATCGTTTTATCCATTCTTCCAAAACGCTGGTGCTTATTGCTTTTCCTATTGCCTGAAATAAGGAATAAGTTATAAAAGTGTATACCCATAATAAATTGTTAATTTCAGTTGCATTACATGGTACTCCTTCACTCATTAACTCTTATTCTCGAAGATGGAATATAAGACAAGCATCTTTTATATCCTTCATTCTAGATAAAGAATAAGGGATTACGTAAGAAGTCCATCATGATAAAGTTAAATGGCTGCTTTGATGTTACGAACATTAAGATGTGTTAAGCGTCCATTTAGGAACTGAAATAAAGAATAAGTGAAATACCCTTGGAACTTCCTGTAGAAAGTAAAGGGATCTAAAAGTTAAGAAGATGGTTTAGATGTCAATTTTGATCTTTTCCACTATCTAAATTTAATGTTCTTGTTCAAGGATCTGAACTACCAAGTAAAAGATAGGCTACATCTACATATAATCTGATATCAGCATTCTTAGATCCTCATATTTAATTTGACCTCTCGCACTGAATTCACTTTGAATCCCGTATATTGTAAATTCTTCTAATTGTTAAGCTTCAGTCATTTATAAATAAATAATTTAATCAATAAAAATGGACTATGAATAGAATAATTATTAGGCATTCGATATTGAAATAATCGATACAGAGCAACAAAGAATAGAGTGTGCCAGATTAAGTTTCATCAGAAAGGTAAGATATTGCCTAATGAGGTGTTTTTGATAATGTTATTTCAGATTGGATTTACTTTCATCTCTACAATGATAGCATATTCTTAAATCCCAATAATTGAATACCTTTGCTGCAGACCATTCTTATTTTGGATATTTATGGTTGTATTGATCTTAGTAATATTTTTGCTAATGAGTTTTTAAAAGTAAGTTTATATGTAAATCAAGATTAGCCAAATAACATCCCTATAATTATATCTGTTATAGTTGTTTCACCCTCTCCATCTCATACATTTTTATTTACACTAGTCATCATTACCCTACATACTCAAATCACATCATTTCATTGATTACACTACAAATTGGCATCATCATTTCCCTCATCACCTACTCATATTTTACAACCTCGGAGATCAATCTAAGCAAAGGTTTAATCTGCATAGTCATCACCACTGCTCTGTTATTCATATTCTTATTCCTCTACTTCAAATTGTCCCTCATATTTTTATTTATATTGTCATTCCTCGTCATCTTGTATGGAATGCATATTATAATTGATACACTTCTTATTGTCAATGGAGAGGTAAGAATTGATAATTATATTAGAAACATGAATTAGATATAGATGATTACATAATCGCAGCCTTGATGACACAAGTTGACATTATTGGACTCATTTCAATACTTTATCAGAAATTGATTTCCAAAATTTCAAAGATATAAATCAACAGTAACTGATAATATAAACAATCATTAATTTCTAGTATACTATTGCTTCCACTCCTCACATTCTCTATTCTTCATCTCTATCTAGTATCTCAGAGTTCTATTCTCGCTCTCTAAAATTTCAACCTACGATTCCATCTATCTCTTTATCTATTCAATCTGAGACCTCTTGATTTCTTCCTTTACTTATTCCGATACTTCTTACTATTTGTGTATCTCAATCAATTTCTATTTCTGACATTCCAACTCCACCTACATTCTTTGTATCAATAACTAAACATTAAATATAATATTACATTATTCTCATTGTTCCTTAAAGCTAATTATCCCTTCTACTATCTGCATTCATCATACTCATTTGATCTCTATTCTAATAGTTCAGTCAATTGATTCACTTAATCATTTAGTTGTTCAATCTCTTAATTTTGCTCTTAAATATCATTCTCATATTGTAATTGCAAAGAATCATATTCATTTTATACTTATTTTAGTTAAGATGTTGTTGTTTAATTATGCTAATTCAAGTTTTCTAGTGAAATTTACAATTCTTGATTCAATTTCTAATTTTCTTGTAATTGTTTTTAAGTTTAATCCAATTGTTAATTCAATTTTTGAATCTCTTACAATAATTTATTTATTTATTATTAATACTCCATCTTAATTTCTGAAACTGATTTTCTATATTTCTGATCTAAATCCTAGGAACACAACTAATTCTGCTCTTATAAATTGCAATTCTATTCTACTTGTGATTATATCTCCTCTTGTAATCCTTAAATTAAATCTATTATAATATTTCATATAATTACTCTGCTATTCAAGTATTTATTGATTCAAAATGTTATTCTCATATTAAAGTTAACTAATCCTATGCACTAAACACTCCTTTTCATCTAGAAACTCCTTCTCTTATGATTTAACTTATTATTCATTTTATTATATGAGTTTATTAACTTCTCTTTTCTTTTCCTCTTAAAGATCCTAATACTTCACCTTTAGAGCTTCCAATTGCTGCATTTAATTCTTTTCTCCTACCTTCATCTCATTTACTATTTTATCCAATTATACAATCTCTTGTTTCTAAAACTCAATGGCCTGATTTCTTCTCACCAATTCATCTTATAATTTCTAAATTTGATCATCCATTAATTGTAATTGTTCTAAATGTGCTTATTGGATCTCTTATAAATTTTAATTATATTTCTAATCCTTTTGAAATAATTGCATAGAAGCATCCTTATCCATATTCAGTTTTTCGTGTTATAGGTACTTTAATTCAGATGAGAAATCATTCAATTATTGTTTCTATACATCTATTTGTTTATTCAAACGACTCAATTGCGTATCCTTTTCTCTCAATTTACTATTGAGCTCATCATTCTATTATATAGAATTTTTTAATTCCTTAGTCAACTAGTCCAAATGTTTCTCATATTCTAGCATTGTTTAAGTCTGATTAGACGAAATACACTAAAATAATTAGCATATTAGATAAGTACTCTTGCTTCTGCTTATTCATATCGACGTTTCCAATTGTTGATCTCGTGCTATTGTAATTCCACTAAATTCATTAATTTCTTAATCTCAAATTCTGGATTGATAAAGGTATTGCTTTGTTTCATATCCATATCAATGCTCTTCTCAAACTTACTTGTATAATGTGAGTTCCTCAGACTCTATTGTGACTTTTGTAATGTCGATCCTAAAATTAAATCAAATAAGAACCTTATTGTAATTCAGTGTAATGGGGACTTTTGGATTATGTATTTGGAGATATTGTATTTCTCGATTTTGGTGGTGATGAGGTCGGTACTGGTTTTAAAAATGAAGACATCTCTTTTTTCTTCTAACAGACAATTTATAATATTTAATAATCTCGTCATATCGATAAACACTTAATTCTTTAATCAATTCCCTTCATAATTTTATTCTTCCCAAATATGTCATCATTTAACATAATATTTTAACCCTCTTTTCGGCATTTATAAATATTCTAAAACTTATATTTATATACTATGTTTTGATAGAATAATAATGAAAAAATAAGGAAAAACTGTGAGTAGTTCAAATTTTATATTTTATCAATCTTCATAAATTACACTTTTCCAATGTGATAATGATTAATGGGTTTACCACTATTATATATATTTATGATAATTAATTTTTTTTATTAAACATTCAAAATTTATTACTTTTATATGTAATTTCTGCTTCTCTTTAAAGATAGAACTTAAGAAAAAAAAGAAGAATCCATTAAAAAAGGCTGAATTCTGAATTCGTATATCCTTCCCATGCTTACATCCATACATATAGACATACATACAAATGAGATATACATTTTAAATTATTTAATCCTATTTGCTAATTCTATTACGTTAATACATCAATTTAAATCCTAATTCTATTAAAAATTTTTGCAATATTTAATGTAACAATAAGTTCAACAGCCCTAAGATAAACTAACTGCGATATTCTAAGAATTACAATTCATTACAAATGAATCTTAAGGTTCATATAATTTAGGAAATATAGAGAAACAAAAGATACTCCTCTTTTTTGGATTTGAACATAAAGATGCAGATGCTTTATATGTTCATTTTGCAGATAAAACTGAAATTTTAAAAAACAAATATATTAAAATGGTTAAACTAAAGAAGGAGTCAAAAGTCTCTTATCTTATTAATACACCATACTCTTTAGGGAGTATAGTAGATAGATAACAATGCCATAAATAATGCATAACTAGAATAATTTTAAACAAGGTTCTAATTTAATTGAAAGATTGTGATTATCATATAATAGTTAATTTTGATAATCTTTAAGGAGATACTTAACAAGCATAACTAAATTAAATACTCGATTTTGGGTTGTTTAATTTTGGTAAAATAAGCCTTAAACAGGAAAAACAGGAATAGGTTTCCCTACTTTATAATTGCAAGAATGATAAAGAAACATCGTATTGCCTTTGTAAGGATATTAAGAATGGTGTCTAAGATCTCAAACATATATTTAAGTAGCAAACTTTGAGAAATATCTTTAAATAAGTTACATTTTAAAAATTAAAGATTGAAAAAGAAGAGGATTTCGGACCTATGACTGCATTTTTGATAAAGGTTATGGATGAATTAGTAGTTGAAATAACGACAATATTATAAAATTATTAGAATTAACTTTTATAATTGCAATAAATTCCCATTTTATAAGATGAATAAGATTTAAATTAGGGTATCTGCAAGCTTTTAAAACAACTTAATGATTATTTAAAAAAATCTACCAATTACAATTTAGAAACTGCATTGGAACTGTTTAAGGCAATAAACATTGTAAACCAAAATAATCTAAAAGAAATAAATTCTAATTTAGAAAACCTGAACTTTAAATTAATAGAGTAATTTTTAGCAGAAAAAGAAATTTCTAAAGAGAAACTTTAGTTACCAGAAGTAGTAGCAAGTGTAGGGGAAATAGATTTTATCTTTAAGATGTTGAAAAAATATATATAAAATTACTTTGTTTCGACAAATTTGCTTGAAATAAAAAATATAAGGCTTAATGTTAATTGCTGGGCATCTTATAGCGATGAAATGGTTGAAAGCATTATTTAAAATTTTAAACATATAACATAAAACATATAAGAAGGACCACGAGAAATGAGGGATTTTGGTGTATTTTTATTTGGGAAAAGCAGAGTAGGTAAAAGCACATTAATAAATTTAATAAAAAGCCCAGAAAGTTTAACTATAGAAAAGAGAATAAGTGAACTTTGTTATGTGATGAAAAATTAAGTTTAGACAGAATTTAAGATTGAACATGGCTGCATGAGTGAGACACAAAAGATTTCAAGTATGCAGATTGAGGATGTGTGGTATTATGATTGCCCAGGATTTGATGATAATATTTCCTAATAAATAAGAATTGCACATAGGATTAGTTTATATAATTATTTAAGCAAAACTAAAAAAGTTATAGGATTTTTTGTAATTGATTCTTCAAATAAAGATGCTTAAATTATTAAGGATACAATTGATCCAATTTATTTATTATTAAAAGATAAAAAGTAATTAATTAAAGAAAACGATAAATGGGCTTCTTTGGTTTTGGTTAAAGCAAAGTAGAATGTAAGATAAGATTATATTGAAAATTGGAATGAAGCTTACCATAATTTGTTGGAAGGTAAATACACATTTTATAGAGAGATGTATTAAAGTGATAATTAATGTATTGAATTTCCAAAACCTAAGAAAAATCTATAGTAGGAATAAATTTTATAACAAAATACTTATATACAACAAAAAATGTTAAAGAGAATTAATGAGAATAAATAAAATGTAGAGTTTTAGCTAAATTTTGAATTATAAATAGAATCAAAACTATTTCATTTGTATGAAATTGTTCTCAACAAGCTTCAAAAGAAAATTGAATAGATTGTTGGGCTTTTAGAAAATTAAATTAATAGTTATATTTTAGATTGTGAAGATGAACTAGAGAAAAAAAAATTACTTATTTAAAACTTTAGATCTTTTATTGGCAATGAAATTAATTAAGAGAATGTAAAAATGACTTTAAAAAAAATTCTGGAATGGTGTAAGATTAACGAATTATTTAAAATTAATTCTATTTTCTTATAAAGTACGATTGATGACGTATTATAATGTTTATAGGTCGATGTTTATTGCACAAAAATGAAAAAAATTTCCCCAATTAAAGTTGATTCATCAAAGCTCAGAAAAAATGCAGATAAAATTATAGATATTATCTAATTTATTGCAAAACTTGAAATTGGGTTCAAGGGAACATTCATAGCAGGTTCTATAATTGCGGGAGTGGCTTCTTTAGGGGCTGCAATATTTGCAGAAGGTGCAATAGCGATGGCTGCAGAAGTTATTATTACACAAATCGCTAGGAAAGTGGCAGTTAGGGCAGCTATTACTGGATTAGGCGGAGCAGGTGCTTCGGCGATTACATATATATTATTTTATTTCAGGTAATACATGTTAAAATAGAAATATTTGCCTTATTTGAAAGAAGCAGAATAAAGAACCAATATATGAATTAAATATAAATAATTTAAATCTATAAATTATTGAATAAAATTTCAATTTTAGATAAACATCTAATTTTGTATTTTTATTTCTACTTTTTAAATAACTTTTTTCTTGATATCACTTAATTAAAATTTCTTTAACTTAAATTATTAATACCTCCATAATCAATTGAATATAGTTTTTCTAATCTATCAAGTACAATTATACTTCTATAGAAACAATAAAATTATAGAGTATAATTAATTTATAATGGATTCCATATAATTTTTCATAATAATTAAGCCATATTAATATAATGTATTATATGAAATTACCAAATCATCTAAAAATAAAAATCTGAATATACTTCAATTCATTACATTAAATAATTTATTAATATTTTTCTTATTATTTATTAATGATAATTTTAATCTTTAATCGTAATGCTCGACAATTCAAAAATTAATAACAATATAATATTGTGTTGCTTTAAATTAACTTCATTAAAACTAATTTAATAAAGCTAGCTAAGATTGTTTGTATATGTATGATTATCAATGTTGATAATCTAAATTAATACTAATTTAAATAATCTAGTTTTTCTAAATTTTATTTTTCATTTTTCAGCCCCTTATCATAAATGCAGCTATTTATTATTATAAAACAAATATTGCATGTTTTTAATTTTTAGTTCAAATTTATAAAAAATGGAAATTTATTATAGTTTATATCTTCCTTTATAGCAACTCAAAATTAGATTCTTGAAAATTTGTCTTTATATAAAATAATACGTAAATATCGAATAATGCTATAAATACTTTCAATTAAGATACAGCTTTTTTATAAATCTAAAATGGATATAAGGGAAATACAACACAATATGCATTATTAATGAAATGAATAATAAAAATTGATTATTAGGTAACTCAGAAAAAATCTATCATCATAGATCAATACTATTAATGTTTGCTTTAAAAGTATACATAAATTTTCTATTGGATAATTTGTGTATTTCAAACAATTGGATAGCAATTTGTATCGTTCCATCTTAAATACTGAGAAATTTATCTAACTTAATGAAACGTGAATAAAATACTTATTTCAATTTTTAATTTATTAAGAAATCCTTACTGGATATTGTTCTTAGATTAAATTAACTCAATAAATCTTTGGAAAAATAATATTCAATTAATATTTACCATTTTTTTTTGACTCTTGTGTGTAATCTTGCTATTTTGTTTTCACTTAATAATTAGATTGGTAATAAAATACAATAAATTCCAAAATCTTTAATAATTATTTGATAAAAGATATTAATGTTATAGTATTCAGAAGCTGTTAAGGAATTTGAATGGTAATACTTGTAAATTATCTATGAAATATGCTAAACTCTATTTATTAATAAATGTTTATAATTTGTAAAAAAAATAAAAAATGGATTAATTTTAGACATGTGAAGGCAAGCTCTTGTTTATAACTTATTATTTATATAAATCTAATCGGATTGGAATAGAGTAAAAAAGTGAAATAAAAGGTGACATATATAATTAATTCACAGATATGCTTATAGCAAAAGATTTTAGAATATAACAAGTGATGTAAGAAATAAAGAATGAAACCAATGTACAGAAAATTGAAAGAATGCTAGAAAACATTAATGTACTATATATTAATAAACGATAGCCAGAGGAACATAGTCCCAGAGACATAGATGACAATTTGAGTCATACGTATAAGTAAAAAAGACCTAAGCTCTTTAAATTCTAAAAATCAAATTTCTCGAAATTCATAGAAGCAAAAGCAAATGAAGATACTGATACTTTCTCTTCAAACAAACAATTAGAGTTTAGACAGCGATTATATTCATTAGCAGCAGATTCTTGTTGATGATATTATATAAAAATATGAATAATTTTTTCAAGCAAGGAAGGCCAAGACAATATTTCTCATTGGCAGCATAAAATCTAAAATGAATAAACTGGCTGCTTGATATTAATCCCTCTTACTGAGTCTCGATGACTAAATATATGAATAATTAAATTACTGTAGATACAAGTGATGTGTCCCAGCCTAAGATCAAGAAAATTCCAGATAAAACTAAAACATTTTAAAGTTTTAAAATCCAATCTCTTAAAATTATGGCAACAAAGATTCCTCCAATCGAAGAGTACATGATCTTTTTTGAAATGACAAAATAAGTCTATGCTACTTCTCTATAAACATCTTAAACATCAAAAAATGATTGTAGTTTTTATTTGGTTAATTATAAAACTGATCTATTCTGGATAGCGTATTTATTATTTTCCTAAGATTAATATCATTTCATACTTGGAATAAATTTGAGTTAAGGTGTAATAAATATACTTGAGTATATAAAAGGAATAAAATATGTGGTATCCAACTAGAGCGACTTTAACTAATGCAATTTAGTAGTTCTTTGAAACAAATGAGAACAAAGGATCCATTAACCAATTTTTAAGTTGTAGATTTAAATTCAAGCTACCATTTCATAAATTTTTGATTGAAATAAAAGAATCCCACAATTCCTATTTTGTATATAAGTAATATTCTCAAATGGTAAAATATACTACTATCTAATGAAATAAATGATAATAATACAATCTGATGATTTGATTTCGTGTGTACAAACCTAGATGAATAGACTCAAGAATGGGTATTGCAAATAATGGAAAAGTTTCTATCTTTATTTCTAAAAATTAAATAGAAAAAAAGCTTACAAATAATTAGCAATTTCTAAAAACTGATTAAATAACTAACAATGCTGGGAAAATAAAGAAGGAACAGTAATATAAATTGGAATATACAGTGATATCCTAAACTACGGAATTCTTCCAAACTTCATATTGATTTTAGTCTTAATAATAGTATTATGAATTGTAGTAGTAATAACTTTATCTGCATTTTTCATATTTCGTACAATATTCATCAAAAGTGATCCCACTTCTCGGATAATGGGAGTATGAATAGAAGAAGTATCTCTTAGTAGGTAAAAAGGTTGAAACTAATATGACTGCCAACTAGGTTAACAATAATCGGTAAAAATATTTTGGTTCTTCAGGTTTAGTTTTTTGAATGTCATCGGGATTTTCAGGCGTCTTCGCTTATGATATCTCTTTTGCTCGTTCATTTGGAGTAATTTACTCTTATATATCTGACATAGATGTTTAAATATTTAATAAAATTTATAATATTATGTATAATATAGTTTAGGATTTGAATGACGTGGCAACTATTAATATGATATGCAAATGTAAGATATTAAAGGGGATATGAATATTAACTGATAGTAATTGGTATTAATAATAGAAATATTAAATAGCATTCTTCAATCATCACTTTAAGGAGCTTCTTAATTCGATTCATCCTTTGGCACTCTGATCACTAAAAGAGGAACCTAATGATCTTTGACTTGATCAAATTAATTGATGTTTCTTTAATTTGATTTCATTTGATTGATCCATCTAACTATGATTAATTAGGTACCTTAAATATTCCTTTTATACTATTGTGTATTCTTAATAAGCAATTTAGAGATACTTGAGATTTGAAGCTTTGAGTCCTGAGCTTTCAAACTCTAGTTCAGGGAATTTTCTAGTTAATATTTTCATATCTTGTTGTTTAGTGACATTTTTGGGGGAAAGGCATCTATTTGAATATTTTTTAGGTAACCTCCTTCTATTTTCTTCATTTTCTTATTCTTATTCAACTTCTTAAAGTATTTTATTAAGATCAATGAATGAAGAAAAACTCTAATAGAATTCCGATTAAATGGGAGTATTATCAGGTACTTATTCGTCTTCTACTTTTTGATTGCCATCATCAAGAGATTTCATAGAGTTGTTTGGTTTTTCTGCAAATCCAATGGCACTTTAAGCTTTGCTGACTTAAGATTGGAAACTGATTTCTGGTAGTTCACTTTTTCTGGATGAATTTTTAAGTGTAGTTGAATCTTATTCATTCTGCTTATCATCAAGTATTTGCTGTTCTTTCTTTTCTTTAGCTTTTTTTCTTATAAGTTTGGCCTTTAAACTTCTTTCTTAGATGACCTTCTGGACATATTGTTTGCCTCCATTATACAATTAAAATTGTTGGTAAATCTTCCTAATAATTTAAATGATGTATGAATATTTAAGGTAGATCATATCATTGATCAATTGATCTCTTTCCTTTTAGGAGTAATCTTTGAAGAATGCATATTGGAGTTCCTTGTTGATGTCTCTTATTTTTTCGAATCCTGATTGCAAAGATCTATGACGATGTTGTATTCTATAAATCAATAGGTGTATAAATGTGTTTCTGACTAAGGGACTCCAATGCATGAAAATTTTAAAAAATAAGTCTGTACTAAACAAGAAATCACATAATTCCTTTTTTGGTTCAGCTAGATTAATATAATTAATGAATGTTACTTGTAATGAGATGGAAATTATTATATAAGATTTATAAACTCTTACTAATAGAGACAGCATGATCTCCATTCAAGATTAGTTTGATTCCCTTGAAGAAAAAGGAATAGTCAAAATTAGTAGGTAAAACATGGTAATTTTGATTGACTATCTGTAACCAAACGTCCACGATATTTAGAGTATTGAACACTTGGATTGCATCGTACAATCTTGTTTGATTGAACAATATGTGAATGAATTTGCTAAGCAACATGGAATTGTTGATTATGGCACAAGATGCTTCAATGAATTTGTGATTCTTTAATTAAATGTTGGATAGTAACAATGAGACAATCTCATCATATCCTTGTATGTTTTGCCAATTGACATTGAATCCAAACTTAGATTATACAAAATTAACCCATTAAATTACAAAAGGATAATAGAAATGCACAGTTTATTAATCTGGCATTTCTAATTTCAATGATTCCAATTCTTTTTTTAATTATTACCCTTTTTCATTTTAGAATGCAAGATCATAAAATTTATGAATTGAGAGATTCTCAATCTCTGGAAACAGAGCTTGTTTAAATTGAGGTACTCTGAAGTAGGAGAGCACAGCAAATTTAACAAAAAAATCATGTTCTTTATTTGAACAAGAAGTGTCAATGACTCTTTATAAACAAAGAGGCATAACTTTAATCATTAAAGTAACAAATAATTAAGCATTATGAATACGTTCTATTTAAGTATCAATACTCAAATGATCTAAATCCATATCATCTCTATAAATGAGTTCACTGAGCACAGTAAAGCAAATTTCCTTAACCATTTCTGTTTATTATTTACTGCTCTACTCTAATAAGTATTTCCATAACTTAATTTACACTGATTAACTGTGTAACATATCATCAACACTCTGATATTTAATATTGTGATTTTCAGCCAAAGTCGATAGAATTTCATTTCTCATTTTCTCAGAGTCTTTGATCTTTTTATCCCTCATGGTCTATGATAGTGTTTCCACTTTTATTTATAGTCCAATCAGCCAATCCACTTCCTTATTAGAGTTATTTTTGGATTTCGCCTTCTTCAATAATAAAGTAGATTGATTCACAATTCCAGTTTCAGTTTTGACTCCACTGCATTGACTAACATATTGATTAGATTTGATGATAAATGTTCCTGCCCAATTTCCAATGTATGTGCCATCAGAAATCAATTGTTCATTTAACTACGCCTCTTAAATTAAGAGTGTGTCAGTTTGTGCAATTTGAGATGTATTATCGTAAAAGAATTTATTAAAACTGATGTAAGTACTACCAATTCGCTTATACTCTTCTAATTTAGTTTATTTGTTGGCATAAAGCACAAAAACAAAGGTAGTTATTTGAAAATCATCCGCAAAAATGTCAAATTCCATGGATGGAGAATCTTCTGTTCTGAATTCCCAAAGGATTTCGTTCTTAGCTTCTAGTGCTTTTTTAGTGGAGACATGTCTTTAGGAGCCTCCTTTGATGTGCTGATACTTATAGGGGACATCGTCATTTTATGAATAGGTAGGATTCATATATTTTGGAGAGATGGCTGATTGAGATTCATTTTCTTGAGACTTGATTTTCAATAGAAAACTGTAGGCTATATCACCCAATTGTTCTTCCAGGATACAGCGAATGTGCTTGGTGTTGATCTTAAAATGCAATCTTTGAGCCACTTTGATATCAAAGATAATTGAGGATTTGTTCTAAAATAGCAAAGAGTATTTACACTAAACAAAATATCATGGTGTTGTGGTCCGCTGGCAATTTCATAGATTGTATATTTGATTCTATAATGAACTTTGTCTGAATCGTCGAGGATTTGCTTGGGAGGATATTTGAATATTGTACTAGTGTAAAGAATTGAGTCTGCATACTTTGAGGATCGATGTGCAAATCAAAAGTAAAGGTTTAGGGCCACTATACTAAAGGAGTAAGAGTACATGTGGATTTTTGGTATATCTGATCATGGTGGTCTTATAGAGATGCTCATTCACTTTAACAATCACATATGCACTTTACTGCTGTATATTTTTAACCTTAATACCAGAAATTACCATCCTAAACATCAGATTCTGCTATCCGAACCTAATGTCGTTGAGATGCTACTTTCTTGTCTAATGAGAATAACATGCAGTTCCCATTATTAATTTATATTATATTTTGAATTACTCAATAATTCAATTTGGCATAGCCTAACACTATCTACTCCTCGTGCACTTCTTCGAATCTCTATCTGACCATCTCTTCGAGTTGATTCACCAATTAGATCTCGCTTCTTCTCGCTTGAGTACCGTAATTGTACTCAGTCTAAAAGGTGGAGCACAAGGCTTAGGCTTACTCCAACAATTATTGATTCCTTTATTATTTGGATGAGGCTGAATTCGATACTGCTGATTGAACTCCGATGCAAGCAGAAAACTTGTCTAATTTCACTTGTTGTCTTTCGTGTTATCCTTGTAATCTCGATAACACTTTGTTGACCTGCTCTTTTTGTAGATTGAACAAACCCACACTTTGGGCATTCGATTCTGAAAATTGATCATATGCATCTTAGATGGCAGATCTCAAATCTTTGAGTAAATGCTCTACCTATTGGAGGGCACTCAAATCAACTGATTCTCCTTGGTTTGCCAATTAAATGAATGCGTTAAAAATGGGTGCATAAAGAGGAGTTTTGTTAATGTCAAATGATGTTTATAACATTCTTTGACTCACTTTACTCAACTCAGAGAAACTTCTATATCCAAATGAAATTCCTTCCAAGATTGTCAAGGCTTCGTCTATGGCATGCAATGAATCTTCATATTGTCTACTTCTCCTCTTAAAATAGGCTGATTCTGATTCAGCTGTAGTAAGGATGGTGTTTAGATGTTACTAGAAGGTATTTTCTTATTATTGATTGACCTACTATTATTCGATTGTTCTTTATTTTGAGTATTGGCAAGTGCTTAATTAAGCATTAGAGTCTCTCAGAGTGCTTTTGGCGTTTTGAATTTCAGCATTTCTAAATTCATATTCAGCCTAACATTCTCTCAATTCCACATTAAAGATTTGGTCGTGATTGACTTATTCCTCATTGACAGAATCTCTAAACAAAGTGAGCACATTCAAAACAGCATCCAATGGAGAATGAGATTTAATCTTCATTTCCACCTCAGCCATCACAGCTGTGATTGATCTCTACTTAGTGTAATTGAGTCTGTGTTGATGATTAGTACCAGACACTATAACTAAGATAAGCAAGAGAGCAAAGATCTTCATTAAAAAAATTAGCCAAAAACGATATAATGCATTTCAATAAATAAATCAAATCACTTAGTTTTATCTACTCCTTTTCTATTCAAGCATTGAATCATCAAGTACCTAAATCCTCTGCTCACCCCACTCTTTGAGTAATCTACTACATTTGTATGATTAAAATTAATGGAATAAAGATGCTTTTCTTAATATTACTATTAAGATTTCGTAATTTGATTGAATTAATACGCCTTGTTAAATTTACTTTATACATACATATTATACTAATTTAAATATTTACCTCAAATATGTCAAATCTATAAGTATAACTAGTTAAGAAGCCTGATGCCAAATATCCAAGAGTCAATGATGTGTTCCAAGTTAAGACAGCATCTACACCAACAGCCAGTCAACTCAAAGATGGTGAAGTGTTGTTGGAAAATCTGTACTTCTCCATCGATGCAACAATGAGAGTATGGATTAGTGGGTAATGATGTCATTTTATATTATGTAAGTGCCAAGACTTATGTTGATCCAGTCCTCCCTGGCCATACTATGTTTGGACAAGCTGTATCAAGAGTTCTAGCTTCAAAGAGTGAAAAGTTCTAAAAGGGGGATTATGTGATTGGAATTGTCCATTGGACATTGTATCAAATCACTAGCGATGCCAAGTTGCATCTCGTTAAAAGAGGAGGTGACATTGATGATTTGACTGGATACTCCTTGTTGGGCCCACTCGGAATTAGTGGATTGACAGCTTATGTTGGATTTGAAGCCATTGGAAAACCAAAAGAAGGAGAAACTGTAGTTATCTCTGCTGCTGCTGGGGCTGTAGGAGAAATTGCAGTCCAATTGGCTAAAACCTATTACAAGTGCAAAGTCATTGGAATTGCTGGTGGCCCAGAAAAATGTGATTATGTCAAGAAACAATTGGGTGCACATGATTGCATCGATTACAAAAATGAAAATCTCAGTAAAAGACTCAGAGAATTAACACCCAATGGAATACATGTCTATTTTGATAATGTAGGCGGAGAAATGCTCGATGAAATATTGATGCACATCACAGATCACACCAGAATTATTCTGTGTGGAGCCATTGCCACATACAATTCCACTGGAGGTATATTCATTATCATTATCAATGTAGAACCATATAAGGTGAAGAATTACCCTAGATTAATTATAAAAAGAGCAGTCATGCAAGGATTCCTCTACTTTGATCATCCTGAATTATTCAAGCCAGGATAAGCTACCATAACATAAATGCTCAAACAAGGCTAAATGAAAGTAAGACATTTCATATATTGTTAGATAAGATATGATGTTCAAAATGGACTAGAATAAGCTCCAAATGGATTGGCTAAACTCTTATTAGGCTAAAACAACGGCAAAGTTGTTGTCAAAGCCAAGTCAGATCAACCAAAACTTTGATTAGTTGAGTATATATAACAAATGTTGGATTAATAATATTATTTTTATTTCTTAATATCAATTAAAATTAATATTGCGTATTAAAATTGATTAATATTGTAATTATTTTGTTATATTAATAATCAATATTAATTACAATAAATGTTTTGAAGAATTACGATGATTTTCATCGTATCTTTTATTTTCACATTATAACAGCGATTTAATAGTTAAGCACGAAACTGAAAAATACAATTACAATTCTCGGGAATGTGAATTATTATAATTCTATATGAAAATTCATTATAATAAATAATTATTAATATTAAATTAGATAATTCTCTTTGTTTTGTTAATTAAAGGATTTTGTATTTAATTAGATATTAAATCCAAGATTTTTAAGGTATAATCAAAGCAAACGCGATTTCTATTAAATGTATTACTAGTAGCATATAGTATTGAGTCTCTATATTGAAACTATTATTGCAATATCTTTTGGTTGAGATTATGACCAAAAAAATCCCAATCTTCAATCAAAAGATCTTAAGTATATTATCTAGCGTATTTAAGTAAACCAACATTCAAAACCAAAAAGGTGGTTACCTTACATGACATCATAAAAATATTATATATAAATAATTAAATAATTGCATTGATAAATTTACATATAAAAATCAGATAAGGTATACATAAAGTTGATAATGTTTTCATCAATTGAAATTCTCACAAAAAATGAAAGATAGAACTCTCGTCTAGGGACACAAAGAAAAAAATTCAAATTAACCGGACAGTCCATTTTAAATGGTGAACAACTTACAACTCATGATTATACTAAAAGACAAACTCTTGAAAGTAACAATATTAAATTATATTAAAGGTGATAAAGGAGATCACTAAAGTTTTCTCATGAAAATGGGTTATTCAGTATCTGATGATCCAAATTATTAAGAATATCAGAAGAAAAATAGAGTAAGCTCAATTTCAACAGATTTGTAAACCGGAAATAGACTAACAAGTCGCTAATCAAACAGTAACTCTGTTGCTACAAGAGTATAGAGTATAGAACATAACACCAATTACGAAAACCCGAACGGTCCAAGAACCAGTGTGTATAATCCAAGAACAATCAGAAAAACATTTTAATCTGACGATTCTGATGGTGGACTCGAGAACTTCAGCGACCATTCACATCATATCAGCGCTGATAAAACTCCAAAACCTATTACAAGCGCCAGTTTCCCAAAAGAAAAGTCATCCATTATCCCTACTTTAATTCAATTTAAATTTCAAAGGATTAGAAGATGTTTCCAAATGATTAAAGCCTTGTTGAGAATGAAAAATCTCTGCAAGTATAATATATTTTAAATAATTCTTAGCTAAAAGAAAACTTCTTGGTCGTTGAAGTAAGAGATTTTAAGAAGGAATCAGAAATCACTCAAATTTAATGAAAGTCTTACTGTGATCAAGATTAAGTAATGGACATAAATGGTATTCTCCAAAATGATTTCTTTTATACAATAAAAAAGATTAGACAAGTGCAAATTAAACTTCATTGTATTTTATATCGTTATCTTAATAGGACAATCCAGAGAGCATGACACAATTGGAGAAAGATTAGGCCATAATTGTTGTATCAAATATTTTCACTTTTGCTATGTCTAATCTAGTTATTATGTCATCATGCACTAATTTGATAAATGAATTATAAGTCTTAATGTACTAAGAACAATTCTATGAATACAGAAAACAATTTAGTAAATTTGTGACTCAAAGAGCTAATTATATCAGTTAGGATTATTAAGTATTAACAGAATAAGAAAAAAAAATCATTTTATCCGAATGTGTCATCATTAATAATCTGATCCCAAGTTTAGTAAAACTGACTGAAAGCTTGGATGTACTGAAATGTAATAAACCAAGCATAGAGTTTTTAATTAGATGTCTAATTTCCCTAATTCAGTATTTTTTTATATAGAACTTTTCTAATTTTCCTAAAATTGCAATGAAAAAATAAAAAATTAATTTCTTTTAATATCAATTAGGCAAGAATAACTCCTCAATGATAATTGTTTAAAATTCTCAAATCAAGTCAGATGACATGATTTTTGGCACTTACAATGAACAACAACTCAAAGATTTCATATCCAAAGAAAATTGGTCTGAGTCCAATAAAAGTAAAATGAACTAAGTAGCAAACAATTTAATCAGTATTTTCTGATTAAGTAAAGACTCAATATTTGTATATAATTTGATTATAACTTCAATTATCATTGTATTCTAAATAAATTATAAAATAATCTTCTTATAAATTCTTCATGAATATAGAAGAAATTGCGAGAATTGAAAATTAATTAATTGCAAACTTAGTCTAATTTATTAAAACTTGGAGGTTTCTTTTGTAATAACATTCTTATTAATAAGGTTAATGGGTAAAGTTTAATTCCAAATAATAATATGAATAATATTGCGAGAACTATGATCAATTTATTAGATAAATGTTAATTCTTCATTAAATAATTCCTAAATAAAAGATTTTCTTCTTTTCTAAATTTAATGAACAAAGAAACAACATTTTTTTTTCGATAATCATTTTGATTTAGTTTTTTTATATTCTAAAAATGATTATCAATATACTAACTCTCAAATAAGAAAGGATGATAACAAAACTTACTTTACATATTTATATAATGAGTTATCATTAGTGAATAGTTGTTTAAAAGTGATTTATTCAAAAATTCATTAAATATCTTTAATAAGCTATTTGTATTGCATAACTATTTAAATTATTATTTTTGATTATATTTATTTTAGGTGGTTTATTTTTTACTCTAAATGATTTATTAAATTGAGTAAATTAACCTTTAAGAACTAGAATAATCCTATAAAAGGATTAAGCTTTAATTCATATTTAAAATCTTATATAGATGAACATAAGTGGAATCTTCATTTTGTAAACTGTCGTTATTCACAGAAACTAATATTCAACAATTTTTAGAGTCTTTATAATTTATTTAAGATGAAGAGTGAATTTAAAATTTTTTAATTGAATTATTGCATTTGAGTAGATCAATAGGATCATTTAATATGCTTAACAATTTTCTATAATAATTCAAGTTTTGAGTCTGTGATTTTACATTAATTTCTATAACACTTAGTTGAAATTATTGGATATTTTAAGTGTAAAATAGAATTAGAATGCTGTTCATGGTATCATTATGCTTGTGACATATGAATGGATTAGGTTTGCATTTTGGATTCAAGCTAATTGATACAATATATTAATTCATATATTATATATATATCTAAAAGGGATTCTATTCAAAATTCTAAAATACATCAGTATTCTCATAATTTAAATTAAAATGTAAACAGAGAAACCCACGCCAAAAACAGAGGCTGATTATTAGGCTTAAGCAGCATAATTCTCAGATGCACAGTTATAAGAAGAAATTAATAAGCTAATGAAGAGAGCACATGAATTAAGGAATTAATGTTCAAGGGAAGTGAATCAAAAAAAGCACTATGAAGATTCATTAGAAAGTACAAAGAAGAGAGTGTAATCATTTGTTTATTATGTCAAGGGGTATTATGACAACTCTCCCATACTTGGTATCAAATGTGGTTGAGATCTTGGACATCGAGGCCGAAGATAAAGATTAACAAGATCAATCTGTGACTGATGGTTATGCTACAATTTCTGGGAAAGGTGTAGTAATCAAGACAACTACAAGACAAACAATCTTTTTACCAGTCACTGGTTTATTGAATGCATCATAATTAAAACCTGCAGAATTGATTGGAGTCAACAAGGATGGCTATATGTTATATGAAAAATTACCAACTGAATATGATGCTAGAGGTAATGAGACACTCTTATGATAATAGTCAAGACAATGGAAGTCGATGAGAAACCATAGGAAGACTATACAGATATTGGAGGATTGGATAAATAGATTGAGGAATTGAGAGAAGCTATTGTCTTACCAATTGTGCATAAGGAGAGATTTGAAAACATAGGAATTAGGTATTTATAATATCTATCAATTAAACTAGACCACCCAAAGGAGTGTTGATGCATGGACCACCAGGAACAGGTAAAACTATGATGGCTAGAGCCTGTGCTGCTTAAACCAAGGCTACATTCTTGAAATTGGCTGGACCTCAATTAGTGTAAATGTTTATTGGAGATGGTGCTAAAATGGTTAGAGATGCCTTCCAATTGGCTCAAGAAAAGGCCCCCGCCATCATATTTATTGATGAATTAGATGCCATTGGAACAAAAAGATATGACAGTGACAAGAATGGTGATAGAGAAGTCTAAAGAACTATGCTTGAGTTGTTGAATTAATTAGATGGATTTAGTCCTGATGATAGAATTAAAGTAATATTGAATACAATCTCATTAGGTTATTGCTGCAACCAATAGACCTGATATATTAGATCCAGCTTTGTTGAGATCAGGGAGATTGGATAGGAAGATTGAGTTCCCATTGCCAAATGAAGAGGCTAGAGCTTAAATTTTAAAGATTCATTCTAGAAAGATGTCTGTGGCCAAAGAAACTGTGAATTATGTGGAAATCGCTAGAAGTACTGATGAATTTAATGGAGCCCAATTGAAGGCTGTCTGGTATCATTTAAATTATATTGGATAGTGTTGAAGCTGGTATGATTGCATTGAATAGAGGAGGAACATTTTTGATTCATGAGGATTTTGTGGAGGGCATCGCTGTTGTACAAGCTAAAAAGAAAAGTAGTTTAAATTATTATGCTTGAATTGTTTTTCAAAATATCAATATAAATATCTTAAATTTGCAATTTTTGTACTTTGTTAACTCAAATTCCTTCTGTCTTATATGCCTGGTAAAGCAGCATTTTTATATATAATATTTAATAAATATATATTTAAAAATATGGAGAAGCAATAAATCAGCAAATCATTTACCTACATTCCTACTGAGGAGGAGAAACAGAAAGATCGGGAAAAATAATTGGATGTACATTAAAAATAACTCCTTCATCCCAAGCTTAAATGGACAGCTATATTGTTAGCATTACTTTCAGTTATTCTATACTCAATTGGGTTAGTATAATTTACCACATTTAAAGAGCATTCATCCAAATCCACTTCGAAGAAGACTCTACAGCCCTTTATTTGATTGCCTCCATCTGTCTATTGCCTCTAACCTACTGTTTATTCAAAGTGTGTAAAAAGAAACAAGATTTGTGACTAATCAATTTTACTTATTATTAATGATGTTCTTATATTCCAAACTACAAATATAATTTTATGAGCTTAATGTCACAAAATTTCCATTGATTTCAGAAAATTAGACTGAAAATCACGCAATTATAGCTAACATTAATATCACGAAGATATTAAATAATATTATTAAATTATATCATCAAATATATAAATTTAATTCCTCTGAAAGGAAACAATTTAAATCTAAAAAATATGATTAAACCCAACCTGCACAATCACATTTGAGATTAGCATTATTAAAAATTAAATAATCATAGTAGAATAATGCAATCCCTACTTATCTTTGTATAACTAATAAGTTAACACCTGAATAAAATATAAGCATTCTTAATGAGAACCTATTTATGAAGGTTAAATATAAAATATAAAGGAACAATTAAGCATTCATAAGTTTTTAAATGTTTTAAATTTAAAATTTTTTAGCCTCCATTTTTTAATGGTAATTGCATCAACCCTAGTTATCCAGTGTAATGATCATTGATGAATAACATATCATTGTGTTCTATTTAATATTAGTAGTGATTGTTAATGAAATCACAAAAAAGTCCTACTAGGTGGAATCGAACCATCATCCAAGGATTTACAGTCCTATGCACTTGCCATTGTGCTATAGCAGGATATTAAGATTAACAGGTACATTAATCAAAACTTTTTGTTTTGCTTTAATTTAAATAATAGTTTTAGTTCTTTCAAAGTTATTGGAGAATTTAACTCCAATTAAGAATAACTTAAGGGAATTAATAGATTATTTTGATAATCAATTTTTGTAATTAGTTTAATACATTTATAATCATATTTATTAAAAATTATGAATAGACGAATGTATGATTGTGGGTAATAATTAGCATTTAAAATCTTTTAGAATATGTTAGATGAGATTTGAAGACATCACAAGTTACTAGAATCACAAATAGAATGTAAATTTAGTTAATAATTCAAATTAGTTTTGTAATGGAACTAGTTTCAATGGTAATTTCAATGAGCAGTCGACGACAATGAATTTAGGGAAAAGTAAAGTAAATGTAATTTTAGGGTAGTAATAAGAAACAAATTAATCATCTACGTTGCTTTTAAATAATACAACAGAACAATTGGAATTGAATGAGCAAGAATATAAAATATTAAGGAGTCGAATTCTTGAAAGAGAAAACAATAGCAATATAAACATGAGTTAAATGATGAATAATTCATTGACGTAATTGAAATTCCACATTCAATAGATATGACAAAGATCAATTGAGTCAGTTATAAGAATCAATGAATTCGTCAGTAAGGGTTGCACTCTTTGGATAGGACTAAGAAAGAGAAATGATATTAAAGGAATTAAAGGATAGAACATGGAAAGAAAGAGAGTACCTCAAAGATCGAGATACAATAGACAGAGAAATAAAGAAGGCTAAGGATGCTTAGCGAATACAAGAATTGAAATAGTTAGGTTCAGACAGAGATATACTATTTGAGAGGTATGAAATATTAGTAGTATAAAAGATATAATAATTTTATAGCATAGTGTAATGAAATCTTAAATAGTAAAAGTGGGTTATACAAGAAGGATAATTTAGATAGAGTGATTTAGTTAAATAAGATAAAAGAGTCAATAGAGTAGGATCGAATGAGAATCATGAGTAGCGTATTCAGCGATTTGATGAATTAAACAGGGTATAGATCCAATGATGCTTCAAAGTACGCAGCACAATAGATATTATCTGATAATTCAGTTCAAGGTGCGGGTGCCAGTGAGATTGCATAGCATTGGTAATTCCCTGATGATTAGAAAGTTATCGAATACGACCCTTAACAAATCAAATATGATTAGGATATGATTGAGAAGAATCTGCAAGCAGCAACTCGATTATCTCAGGAGATTAAAATGCATATGGTCGGAATGGACCCTGCATTAAAACGATATGCTGAAGCAAATGGTTATGGGAGTTTGGAGAGTATTTTTGCAGAGAAGAGTGAAGATTACAGTTCAATGACACCAGAACAAAAGAAATTAATAAATCTGTTGGCTTAGGAGACTGATGCAAAAAGAGCATTGGAAAGATTGCCTTATGGATTGGATTATTAGATCATGTAGAGTAAAGTGGATAAAATAACTTAAATGAGATTGGAATTGGAAAGAACGGTCTAGGAATAAAAGTATTATAAGATCAGGGAGAATTATGAGTAAACAGTAAAGGATTCCGATCAAGAAAGGAAATAGAACATCAGAGATAGACTGTTGCATTAAATGGAATCATGGAGAGGAGAAAAGAAATACAATCCAACTGAGGGTTTGGTTATTCATTGGGATTGGTGCTTGAATGTACCTAAAAAATACGATAGATGTAGATTGACTTGGGGAATGTTCTTAAGGGGACAAACACTAAATAAGCCTTAGATTGTTGAGGATCATATGTGTATCAGTGATGGCTACAGAGTTAATTATTGCATGTTTAATGAGCATTAATATGTTTATGATGTGATACCAAATAAGGACATAATTGTTGTAATTGAGTTGCAATGTTATTATCAAGAGGGTGGCAGAAAGAGATTGGACATATATGGTTGGACAGTCTTGGAAGTATTTGACATTAATATGAATCTCATAAGGGGAAGATTTAAATTACCATTTTATCCAACAGGGACAAATCCAAGCTAGTTGGTTTCTTCTGATAAACCATTGAAGAGTGTTTCAAATACTCTGTTATTTTGCAGGATTTCATTCCCTTTTGATAATGAGTATTCGAAAATGGAACCATTGAATCCAAGTACAATGACCCAAGAATATTATATTACTGGAATTCATAGTAGAACAATAATCAAACATGATTATGATCATGTTCCATAATCAATTAGAAAGAGAGGGTATAATCCTTTAGCATTTGATGAGTTGTTCAATCAAAAGAGAGAAATCGAACCTGAAGAGGTTGAGGTTGTGGAAGTAAAGGAACCTGAATGGTAATTGATGGAACTGGGCGAAAACAGACGAGGACTATACATTAATATCCATGAATTGCTTAATTACTTTGTCAAAACTAAATCAAAAGTTAGATGTTTCTTAACTGATGTGAAAAGAGGAGTGTTGAAGGATGAAAAGGATATACCTTGTTCATTCGAAACAGATCCTTACGAAATGAATGAGTAACAATTAAAATCAGACTATTTCGGTGGACCTTTCGTATTCATTGAAGAAGAGTATCAGTTCTTTGTTGATCTTGTCACATATGCTCATAATAACAGAGCATGGGATGATTTATATTTAATATTCTAAGTTTTCGATTATCCTCCAGAAAAAGTAGAAAAGGAAGATGATAAGAAGGACAATCAATCTGTGGTTTCTGAGTAATCAGTTACGGATGTTAAGCCTGTTGGTAAAAGATGGTATGCATTCAAGTTGTTCGAGAATAACATACTTAAAATAGGCAGATTTTCAGAATTCATTTATGAACCACCTATTAAGAAACCTCCCTTTGATCCTTTCGAATGCAGAATCACAAATTCTTAAATAGATTTCAGTATCAACTTATTTGATTACAATATGGGCAATCTTAATGAACAAATGGAAAAATTTAAACAATTGAGACAATTGAAGAGAAAGTAAAGAGGACATGGCAAACCTAAAATAAAACCCAAGAAGGAAAAGAAGGAAAAATAAGTGGCATATGATTGGTAGAATTTGCCATTGAGTGACAGACCATTTATTGAAAATTTGAAATAGTAGTATTAAGATAGACCATTTGACAAAGGATTTGGAATAGATTTTTATATAGATCAAGCAAGATTCTTACCAGATAATGTGACTGTGTGTAAGATCATTTTATAATTCATGAATACTAATTTAGAGAAGTTGTATCCTCCAAAATCTGTTCTCCCTGACATCGGAGCATCCACCTATTCACCCATATTTAACTACAAAAATGAATTGAGAAGTCCACACTTTGATCCAACCACTATCGCATTCTTGACCATTCTGACTAAAGACAATACCTAAAAAGAAGTTAGAATAGTTGGATATTGCGCTATCAATTTGTTTTTATCCAAAGCCACCAAAATGCAGCCAACCAATCCCTTGGAAAGAGATGTCGTATTAATGAATGGTCTCTATCAATTACCAATCCATTGTCAACATCCAGCTATGATTAAACCCTTCAATATGAATAGAGTCCAAAAACTTGATAGATTGCCTTGCTCCACTCTACTTGTGCGTATTTTCCTAGCTCCTATGTCAGATGATGGATTCAAACCGTTATCTATTAATGACTTTAGTTAATAAGATTGGTAAGCCAAGAAAGTTTGGCAATTAATGCCTCCATATGGTACTGGTCTTTACAATACTTAATTTTGCCCAATCAGGGAAACCGAAAAGCTGTTATACAATATCAGAGTGCAAAGATAAGACCCTAAACTAAGGGAAATTATGGAAAGGTTGTTGTCAATGGAGAACATCTAATAGACTATGACTGCTGCTCAATTCTTGTCTTGGCTAGATGGGGCATTGGTAAGAGATGCCTACACTGATCTCATCGAATTGACTTACTTTGCCAAATATAAAGGATAAGTGGGATTCAAAGTAAGTTTGGATGGATTTCATAATGTGCCTGATACTGATCATCCATATGTGGCCATTTATTCGATTAATCCACCTGGAAGATTGTATCTATAATAACAGAATTAATAATAACAATAAAATGATATCAATTTAGCCAATGAAATTATCACTTGCACATCCTATAATTGGGAATCGGCATTGCAATCACCTTAATTCAATGAAGGGTATTTCAAATTTAAAGACATTCCATTTGATAAAAATACTCACTTGGTATTTGACATTAGAAGAGTCAAATTTTCATAGAGAGGCACAAAATCAATTGTGGAAAAGGTAGGATGGACAGTATTACCCATTTTCACATAAAATGGATTTGTCAAAAGTGGAATCTATTAGGTGCCAGTCCTTGCTGGAGAAATTACTTTTAAAATTATAGAAGAATTTCAAAGAGGAGAAATATGGGATTAAATAGACGAAATGACAAAATAAAAAAAGAATGCACTTAAATATTTAGACAACATGTCAATCATTGTAAGGTTATTGGATGGACATAGAGAAGGTCACTTCTAAACTCCATTTGACCATTCAAGAATGATATATTCTTATTTACCTAAAAATAGAATGTCTTCTTATGTATACAATGCAGGAGTAGATGCTAAATTGAAGACAGCTAAGAAATTGATATCAATTGCACCAAATAAATAATAATTAAATGAATACAATGAAAAGATTTCCAATGCGTTATATTAGGTAAATATATATATCGATTAAATTTAGTCTTTGGGTCTCAAACCTCAAGATGCAGTGGCTGCAAAATTAGTACAAATTGAAAATCCCAATAATTAGACAAATCAGGAAGATTAATAAATATTATGATCAAAATTAATACTTTATTATAAATATAAGTTATTTTTTGGTCAAATAGATAATTAATTAGTATCTAATTTTTATTATGGGCATATTTATAATATTAGAAAATGACATTGTACATTTTTTAATTTAAATACAAAACTGATCATATCAATTATTTGTTTTTACTATATTCTATTTCATGATTAGTTATTCTTTATCCTCTAATTGTAATTTGATCTTATTAAAATAATTATCAAGGAATCTTTATTGAGCTTATTCAACAGTTTTCTTTTGAGCAGTATAAAAGAATCTATCATTTTAAAGGATCCTTTATTTCTCATCCAATTCAAATGAATCTATTAAATTATTTTAGCAATAAGAGTATTATGATGGTTTGGTCTTATCCGATGCTTCACTGGGACTTTGAGCTTATTTCTTAGCACACTTTTCATTTTTCTTAAATTGATGTGATTATTTATTATCATCTCTATTAATCAAACATTTCTTTTGGGAATTTTCGATAGTTCTTACAAACTCAAGTTCTGTTTAAATCTGTTTATCAGCAATTAATTTCTTTTTTATTACTCTTTTTTATTCCATAATATCAAAAGTCTCAATTTTGCAATCTTCCACAAATTTGATAGGTTCTATAACTTCTATTTGTTATTTCTTTTATTACGAATATTTCAAGGACAATAACACATTTTTTGGAATTGAAATAAGTTTTTAAAGGAATTCCATTTTATATTATATAATAATTTAAAGTGAAAATTTTTGTATTCCTACTTTATTGTAATTATTATACAATACCAATAAGTAAAGAGTAATTAAATAATGAAAATAATTTATAAAAAACTACTTAGATTAATGCTATTATATCATTTATCAATATATTATGATTGCTATTGCTTCTATTAACTAGATTATCTAGTAATTTTAGTTTTCTAACTAATTTGTGATTTTGTATCACTGATATTCTTTTCAGACTTATTTATTTAGGAATCTGTTTCCTTGTAATTAGATCTCTTGATAATTTTATTCGGATTCTCTGTTATTATTCATGTATATTATTACCTTCTGGTTTTGGAATCGATGGTACCTTGATGCCAATCACTCCTTAAGGGTAATTTTGGAGGAACTTTTCAATGCCTCCACTCAAGAGATAAACATTCTCGAATCCTTTTTCAGCAAAGAGAGTAGCTGAAGGAATTCCGTTCTTTTCATCAAAATGGTATATTATGATATGTTTGTCTTTTTAGTTTTTCTAATTAAATAATTAAACATACGAATCTATGAATTTATTAAGTTAATTTGTCCTGTCTTAGGTTTGGAGCAGGAAAATTAACTGCTTCTTTAATGTGATAAAGTTCAAATTCATCAGCATCCCTTAAGTCCAAAAGAAGAAATTCTGATTGGTCTGTAATCCCCAATTATTCTGTGGCATAAGTAATTGCAGAGACTTGTGAGACTTCAGTAAATCTTGTCATTTAACTATGTTGACTCTAAGTATCGAATTATTGTAATTGCTCTTAAGCTTATTGTTGTTAATCTGCTAACTTATAAATAGTCTCTTGTTCTGTGTTTTCCTTCGATAACATATAAAGTGTACGCTGATAAAGTTAAACACAGTCGAGCACTTAATACGCTTAAATAATTCAGATCTTTTTTTAGCTATCTTGGCATTGCTTACTACCTCAATGTCTCTCACAGTTGGGCCTGTATTTAAGGTTTGTTTGACATGATCATATTATTTGTTTTTTGGTACTTTTTTATCAAGGGGCTTGGGAATTCAAATTCATAATTACATTTCCTTTTCCTTTAACATAACCTATTGGCAATTTGTCCATATTAATTAATTCAAATATTCTGTTAACTAATATATTAAATTTAATGAAAACATAATATTGATTTTTAAGAATAATTGCAATGATGATTAATATAAAAAGCAAAAAAATAGATTGAATAGATATCATTAATACTTTTTGAGTATTTAAATTAACAATAATTCTTTGATTGGTTTAACTAAAAAGTCTGCCATTCCAGAATTAATACACTTTTCATATTCTTATTAATCTGTATAACCACTGCAACCAATTATAATCTAATTTGGAAAGCTTTTTAATATAATTTTGGTAGTTTATTAACCATTCATTCCAGGCATTTCAATATCCATAAAAACAATTTTATAGCCTTGACAAGTGCTGCAACACTTTTTATTCTTTATTTTTGCAATGGATTCACTCCCAGACAAGGCTGAATCAACATCAAATTCACTTGCAAATAAGTGCTTTTTAGTTTTATACAATTCCTATAATATTCCTTTAAATGCAAAAGTATTAAAACAATCATCATCAACTATCAAATAATGAAGGCAAATTTATTAAGTAGATAAATCTTCTTTTGTGTTCGTAGGTATCTATTTAAAACTATTTATTTCATCAACTTCCTAAGGCTACAATGAAATTTCAGGTATCCTAAAACTAGAGACTTTCTTTTTGAAAAAGTCATCAATCAATAAATCAAAATAGAAATGGCAATAATGATTATTCTATTCGTTTTTTGAATCTATATTTAGTCCAGCAGATCCAATATTTTACGCAATCTGATTACTTATAACTAAACCCAATCCAACTCCTTATTGGTTGAGTTTTCTACTTTCTTCAGAATTAACTTTGGAGAATGCCTTAAATAATTTCAGTTGGTCTTCTTCCGAGATCCCAATTCCTTCGTCTCTTACTCCAATTCTCAAAGTCTTCGATTTTGCCATCTCAAGTATTATTTTTATTTTACCACTTTATGTAAATTTAAAAGCATTGCTCAGTAGATTAACAATTATTTACCTAATTCTATTTCTATCCTAAAATATCATTTATGGAAGGTTAGAACTGTAATTGATAGACAATTGAACCTCTCTCAACTTAGCTTTTAATTCAAACATTTTTTAGCATTCTTCAATTAAAGTAGATAAATTAAATGGTACTTTCTCCACTTTGAATTTACCATTTTTAATTTAAGCCAAATCAAGCAGATCATTGGATAAGTTTAAAATATAGTTTGAGTTATCTAAGGCTATTTGTAATTATTCATTTATGTATGGGTTGTTTTTAACTTGGGTTTATTTGAGTACACATTCTAGCATTTAGATAATGCAATTCAAAGGAGAACGATATTCATGACTGACAAATGAGAGCATTTTTGACTTTTGTTTATCATATTCTTTTAAGTATCTAATTTTTTGTCTATGAGTTACATCTCTACAGATAATGATGATATTTTAATTTTTACTTAAAGTCAATGTTAGTTCAAGTAATTAATTATTATCAGCATTAACATAGGTTTGTGATGCTTGTATTTATTGATTAGTAAAAACAGTTTATCTTTAATTTAACTATGTTTGAACAACAATACAATCTTAATTTTTTTATTTTAATAACATATCAATGATATATTTTATTTTGTATTTCTGACTCTTTTCTTAACCCTAAGACACATCTAAACCTAGATTTCTCTATTGTAAACAAGCTTAATCTTTGATTTCAGTCGTTTATTTGAAAAGATACAAAGAGGGTTATCTTTGAAGCTGTGATACAAATAATAAGTCATCGTTTGCTTCTCCGTTAACTAACTAAAAGGTATTCAAGCTATCAATAAACTGAAGCACTTCTTGTTCATTCTCTCTATTGAATAGTGTTTTTGTTGCCTAGTTTAAATATTTGATAATATATGGAAAATTGGGAGAATTCGAGTCTGGAATTAGTAAAATTACTCCTTCTTTTAATAATTCTAAACACTGAATAGTGGAATCGGAAATAACATTATCGGCCAAAGCTGATGTATCTCGTATCCCTGCAGAATTGGGGTTTTGATCTAAGTCAAATTATGAGACACCCCTCTTTGAATTTAACATCTCTTATTTGTTAGTGTTAGTAATTTCAGTTAAAATTGATGTAATTTGAGATTGTTTTTACTTCATCAATGAAGAGTTGAAGTATATTGATATCATTAAAGATATCAATAATTGTGGCTATTCTCCATCAAATTCAATCCTCATATATGAGTAAACTAGTAAAAATATTGAGATTATTGCTTATAATGCAAATAATTGAGATTGCAAACGCAACTTAAACTCTAAATACAGGTCTTTTATTAAGATTTGAGCAATTATGATTTATGAAAAGGGTATCCTACCAAAATTGTGTACATTCATTATTATTAAACATATCACATCTAATTGTATGCATATAATAGTTCCTTGTAACATTAACTTGTTAAAAACATTTTATAGCAATATTAATGCCAGACTAATTGAAGTTATAATTATTAATTGTATCAAATTGAGTAGACATGAGCTTTCCAATTAGTGATATATTGAGTATGAGAGAATCATGCATTGTAACAGGTTGACCATAAAGCATTTTTGATTTAACATAATTTAATATAAATACACTGTTTAAACTAAATTTCTATAATTATCTTAATTTTACAGCTAAACTTTATTGTCATCCTCATTTCTTTTATTTACCCTATCATGCTTATGTATGAAATGTACTTTATTTTAAGTCACTCATAAAATACATTTCGTACATATTATCTACCATTTATTTATAATATACCCTAACTATTTAATAATTAGTATGAATTATAGAATATAAAGTTATGATTCACAACTCAATATCTAGTTCCTTTCTTAAGACAGTTCAATAGCAATTTTTGGTACATTAGTTCTAAAACTCTCATTATGAACTTTTATTCTTATTAATATTTACAGTATGAAATTGTATTATCAACTATGGAAGAATTTCAGTTAATCAATTTATATATACAACAAAATTTACTAAAACGAAATTAAAAAGGGTAATAAAATGAATTCAAGTATTTATACCCATATTATGATAATAAAAACGTATCGATGAATAATTCTGGATTAGATTAGAATTCTTCCACATCAAAACTGTATGATCTTACTTATTAATTATGGTATATCTTAGTTTATCCATTCTCATATAAATCTATATTGAGAATTATGAAATATTATTAATGTAAATGATTATAAATCTCATCTATAATTTAGTAATCTTAATAGTTAGAAGAACAATGTTCTAAAATAATAAAAATAATAAGTTATGGCGATTATGTTAATTGAATCTGATATTTTGAATGGTAATGATAAGTCAGTGGAAGCTTCGATAAATTTAATCAAAATTAATTGTATCAGTGTTAACAATAAATAATATCAAACACTACTAATAATCATTATAATTGATATTAATTAACATTCCATATAGTTGAACTATGAAGAATTCATATAAATACCAGTCGTTTGAAGCAAAAATAAGAGTTTATTACCTTGAGAAAGAAATGAGGAAGTTTCTAATAAATAGTATATTTGATCATAATATAACCCAGAGTAGTAAAATTAAGGAAAAAGATCAACCGCAAACAAGATGTTAAGTACAAGATTTTATAAGGCTGTATTGATACTAAAATGAAATACAAGACAAGTATTTTATAGTAAATATATTATAATAAAATGAATTCATTTTTATGAATGGATTTTACGTTACTTTTTAATATATTTCATATTCATGTACTATATTCATAATTCATAATAATACTTCCGTAGAATACATGGGTGTTGTAAAATATTGTTAGTTTAAAGCAGATGATCTTGTATTAATTCAAAAAATAAAAAAATCGAAATGAGGGGTCATTAAAACTGATAAATCAAAGATTGATGTGTATATTAATAATGTCAACCCAAAATCTTTTGAGGGCATCTTTATTAATTAACTCATGAGGTAATACCTTAGTTATTGAACATAAGTGATACTTGTATCAATTTAAAAGAAATAAGATGCATAATATATACTATAAAATAAAAGAACATTCCAGGACTTTAAATCAACAACGATAATGTCACTTTATGCTAAGGCTATAAGAGGTCAATAATTGCATTAATTTGAAGGACTATATTTATTTTAAAATAGTTGTTTCTATTAAGTAAAATCAAAGAATAAATGTGAGAAGTATCATCAGATACCTCTTTCTGTGTTGACATTCTTGTGAAGTGGTTTACCATGTTTGATATTGAAGTGGATTGTGAATATATATTAAATAGATAATGAATAATACTCTATATATAAATTTATGATAGGAGACATCAATACTTGAGTAGAGAATTCTTAACTATAGCCTTGTTAGCCACATGACAACTTTTCTATTGGATTTTTGAATTATAAATGTAGCTAACAGAGTCTTTTCTCAAAAAGTTATTACTAAAGTCGTTATTATAATGAATACCCTAATATCCTAAACATCTACAAAAAGTTCTCTTAGTGAGTATATCTGGTAATGTGGGCTATATTCCTGAGCTTGTTCCTCAATCGGTTCATTAATTTCAGGAACTCTTAGGCTCTTGTTTCCCCCAAAATCTAATAAATTAGATTTCTTTGTCGACATGCAAAAGATACAATTGCCTTTGCATAATTTTTTTGGATATTGGTAGATTTAACCAAGTAATTAGGCTTTTGTGACTTTTTTAAGAGATTATTCTTTTTTATCTTCTTCTGAATATTTGTCTCTTTAATTTCTTCTTGGTTGCTCGTCAAATCAAGTTTGCTTTCGGTTTCCGAGTAAGTTTTGTACTATATAGCTTCTATAGAATGATTAGGTTCTATTGATGATTTATTTTCTGAAATTTAAGTCTAAGGTTAAGCATAGTACTGCTGCTAAGTTTGAACCTAGAATTATTATGGCATAATCAAATATTGGTATCCATAAGGATAAATAAGTTGATGGGGTACAAAATAAGCATTAAAATTTGTATTAAGCATATTATTATTAAATATTTTATAAAACTATGTAAGACTAAGTATTGTCGATAATAAATCGGTTTATTCACTTTAAATAAAGTATTAATATCAATTATTTATTAGAAAGAAATATTTACATATTAAAAGTTGAAAGATCAGAGATTTAAGATTATCTATTCTTTATTAGGCCAACAAATAATTTTTTATAAATAACTAAAATCAAAATAGATTTAGGTTTTTTGTATATTATAAACATTAGTTTGTCTGGAAATGTTAGTACTTCTAACAGTTTTCACTAATAGGTTCTACTATTGATAGATTCGTTCTTATTCTACTTAGGTTTTTTTAAAATTTAATATATATATAATTTGCAATAAAGAAAAAAAATTGATTACATAAATTACCGAATTTGATTTAATACATTTATGAATTATTAATTTATGATTTTAGAGATTGGCATTGAATTGATAGTAGTATAAATTAGTTAATCAATTGTATTATTAATATCTTAATAGTTATTATTCTTTCTCTTAGAGATTTCTAGACATTACTAATAGGAGATTTTATAGGTCTCTTATTTATGGATTTTCTTTTACATTCCTTTTGTAATTATCAAGTTCCCTATGTAATCTATCAATTTCTATATCCTTTAATTCTAAATATTCCATGGCTTCCTTTAACTCATCCTCTTTATTATTGGTTTATTGCATGTGTAATTTGATTTCATCAATTTGATTGAGAACTTCTACTAATTATTAATCCTTGGCTTATAATTCAGCAGCTAATTCTTTTAATTTTTTCTGTGTAAACGATAATTGCTATTTAAGTTATGAATTGTTGTAAGTCAGTTCTTGAATCTCAAGAGTTAAGGTTTCATAACACTTCGTAGGTCTTTTTTAAGATCCACTATTCTTTCTGTTTACCTTCTATAACTCTGTTTCATATGTTCTATTCATATTTTGGGACATCTGTAAATTGATATCTTTACTTTTCAATTGATCATTGAGACTAGATAATTCTCCTCTTTTTTATGTCAATTCTTTTTGGCACTTCTATATTTGCTTTTGATAATCTTTAACTTATTAATCTTTCTTTATTAATAATGTTTCAGCTTCTGTTGATGCTTAAGTCAAAATTTGTATTTTATTTTTTAGAGTAGCCAATTCTATCATTACATCTTATTTAAAGGATGATTCATCAAGCTTTTTAAGACCTTCAAACTTCTTCTCTAACTAGGAGTAGCGTTGTCTCTCTTGAAAATACATTTTTTCATATTGATCGTAATCAGTTTAGATACTTATAGATTTCATTTCTTTATTGTATTTTTGAGTCTCCTTCAATTCAAGTGCTAATTGTTTTAATTCATACTTATAGCGTTCAATAATCTAATAAAAACATAAAATTACTTTGATTTCTCCTTCTCTCAAATGATTAACTAATGTCATTATTTAATTAAGAATCGTGAGTATCTCTGAAGAGTTACAATCCTCTTCATTCTCTAATATTACAGGTAATTGATTCTCATCTGTTTCATCTGACAATTACTTGACCTCTTCCCAATATTCATTCTGATCTTATTTGAATTCTTCTAAACGTTAAAAGAGAATTTGCAATTATTATTCCATAAATTTATTTATGGCTCAAAATTTTCACGGCAATCTACCAAGAGAGTTCGAAGGATTCCTCCATGAAGTCAAATCTGTGGTTTAGGCCAGACAACAAGCCTTGAATGAGAACATTTAATAAGAACAGAGGAAGTGCATTGAAGGAAAGAAGGAATAAGATTTTTTGAAGTGTTAAACCCAATTATCAAAGAAGTTAGAGAAAAATGAAGCATTGTTTTGTATGACCACATGATTTATCAAAGAGTTCAAGATGATATATTGGAGAGAGACATCAGTCTAATGTTTCAAGGCATAAGAATAAAAAGGTGCAGGAACTGATCAATGCAAGGCTGATTCTAAGAAATTGTTGGAGACTATCTTTGATTCCTTTAAAATATGAATATATTTAAGCAAGTTTAATAAAATTTAGACTTATGGTTTTATTATTTTTATACAATATAAATTATAAAATTAAGGTAATAATTATCATTAATCATCATCATCAATTTTAAAATTGTTAACTGGATGAGGAGTTTCCTATCTAATACCATGAGATTCACTGTTGACTTCTCCCTAAAACTTCTCATATTTTTTAATTTATTCTTTAAATTAGATCAATTAAGATTGAGTTTTCTTTCTATAACATGCAAATACAAGGATACTCAAAATGAGAGCCCCTCCTAAAGCTACGCATATTATAATTAGAATATTTTATTAATATGACTAAATATCTTCAAGCACTTTAATATATACTTTTGTTTGGAATTGACAAACCAATAAATCTTTGCTTACAATATCATCCTTATATTCAGTTTTTTAATTGCATTCACTTAAAGTAGCTTCGACATCATAAACAAAAGTCTTCAATTATTAATATAACAATTACCTAGCCAATTAATGCTTCATCTTCTGTGTAACAGGTAATCTAACCTTCATAATTTTACCATTGATATAAGACGATTTAATTAGGATCAACACCGTACAAAATGTTCTTAGTTGAATTCTTGTACCAATTATGAACTGTATCATCCTAATGTTCAATATTCAATTCATGAAATCCCAATAGGACTGCATTTGATAACATAAACGGGTAATTATTAAAAATTCGCTAAGTATGTAATTAAATTCTTACAGTGAAGATATTCGGTAAGGAATGCCTAATGATGTTATGAGTATCTACTCCTCTCAATATTGCATATTTACCATTGATATACACTTCTTCTGCATTAATTTTAAGTTTGTGTTGACTCTCTAATAGCCATACTCCTTTATCAAGATTTATTTCGATATCAAGAAATATAACATGTTTCTAAGGACGAATCAATATACTTAGACTTTAATCATTATCCTAATCAAATGCAATGGCATAATCTATAGGAATAATTGATAAATTTGGATGCTTAGTAAAGACAGCATCTTTTGTGATTTGATAAATATGAATTCCATCGTTTTTTAACAAATATAATATCTCTCCCTTCTCTCCACCCAATGCAATATCAATTATATGTTATTTGTCCTCAATGGTCTGATTAAAGGTGATGGTCTTGTTAGTTGGGTCAATTTTATAAACTACCAAACCTTTTTTGGTAGCTACGTACAAGAACCCTAAACTACTTAGAACCTCATTGATTTCCATTAAAGTAAGGTTCTAAGCTACTACATTGTTTGCATCATCTAAAATTAGAACAGTTTTTGTGTAAAATAAAATAGTTAAATTAGTTTCAATACTGTAGATTCCTGATTAATAAATTTGAGTCTAAGACATGTGAGAGTTTAATCCGATAGTATTTTTGATGTCTAAAGATATAAAGTCAAATTCTATATAATAGTTTTACTCTGTAATAAATCCCATCGTTGTTTTTTTATTGATTGCGGCAATAATTTAATCTGAAAGAGTGGTGTACATCTCCTAATCTTATTTGATAATCTGCTTAGATATATTTGTTGTTATTGAGATATAATCGTGATTCACTCCACATAGAGTTGTTTTATTGTCTGAAGTTATTGAGCTTTTCAGTATAGATCCCTATGGATATTGAAATAACACTGCTTCCTCATTAATTTCCAAATCATAATGCTTTATTTCCTATGCTAATAATCTAAACAATTTCAAATACTTTGATTCAAGATAATGGCATAGTCACTCAGATTTTTAATATTGTCTCCAAGGACAGTCACTATTCCCAATAAGAGTATAATCATTTTATTTAATTATGAAAAAAAACACAATTAATCCAAGTAAATAGAATGAATGCATTTTCGATCTTCTACCTGAAGCATCTCCAACACTTTAGACTGAATTCAAGAAATAACAACCAATTAAATAAGAAACCTCAATTACCAATACTCAAGATTAAACAGATAAATATGGTTTCAAGTCACAAAAAGAATTGAAATAGAAAAATGATCCAAAAACTCTGAATGCCAGAATACAAAAATGGAGAATCATGATTGATCTCTTTGATAAACAAGAAAAACCAGATAAAAAATTACTTAAAAATAGAACTCGCAAAGTATTATACTGCTTATCAAAAGGGCATTCCTGATGGTTTCAGAAACTTAGCTTGGCCATATTTAGCTGGAGTACCACAAGCAAAAATAGATTCCATCATTTATTTGAAATGTGGAAAATATGAGGAATTCCTCAAAAGTCAAGAATTTAATTTTGAACATTAGATCAGATTGGATGTTCTACGTACATTTCCTGATAATGTTAATTTTCAAGTATTCATTGATATAACTAAAAGGATTAAACTGTTTTGTCTGAATCTCTTGTAAATGTTCTTAAAGCCTTATCTGTTGCTATTTCTGATATGGGTTATTGTCAAGGCTTAAACTTCCTAACTGCTGCTCTTATTATGGTCACAAATGATGAAAATGTAAAATATGATTCAATTATATTAGGCATTTTGGATTTTATTTCGTCTAATGACTAAATATCAACAAGCAGAAAAATATAAAAATCCAAGTTCACTTCTGAGGGAATTCTTTATCTTGGATTGCTTGATAAATCAATACTATCCAACAACAGCAAAAATCTTAAAGAAGAATAACATTGATTTGTTCTATTTTGCAACTGAATGGTAGAATATAGAATTATATTGTAAAGGTTTATCACTCTATTTGCATCTACTTTACCAATAGATCTATTCTATAGAGTCTTTGAAATATTTCTTCTCGAGGGGGAAAAAACTCTGTTTAGATGTGCCTTGGCTATAATTCATTTTAAAGAGTAGAAATTAATTTAATTATAAAACAATTTTGAAATAAGCTTGAGACACTTAAAATCTTTAGATGATTTCTTCACTATTGATAATGATCAATTTATATACGTCATGTTTAATAAATTCAAATTCTCTTGGTAGTTAATCTAATAATTAGAAGAGAAGTACAAAAAATAGAAAAAAAAATGATCATAAATATTTAATTTATTATTTATACTTAAATATATCCTAAATATAATAAATTACTCATTGTTTTTTAAAAATATTTAATTTGCCCCAAAACCCACCTTTCTTTGGCTCCTCCAATGTTGGATAGGTTAAGTATGAATGTGCCTATTTAATTTAAATAATTTAATTACAATATCCAATTATATTGGTTTAGGTGGAATCGGTTGCATCAATGAAATTAAATCAGCTGGCTTATAAGATAACACATTATCTAAAGTAATTTATTCAGGAGAGTCTAATAATTCAAACAAAGTCTTCTAATTTTATTTATCCTCCAATCCAATATTTTGAATTTCTTGTCCAATTGTTTTCACTTAATCTTATTAAAGTTTCAATCCGTTTAGTTTACTCTTATTTTATATTTATGTTGACAATGGAACAAGCAATTTCAATAAACCATGGGGTTCCAATTTATTCTCAATATATTTCCTATCAGCTATTCTTGATAAATCATCATGATATCTCAATAAACTGTAAGCTTCTCTATACTTTTCGTTGGTGAAGTAGAGACAGCCAACAAAGAAACAACGAAGTGCTTTACAGAAGAATTCTTTAGCATCTAGAATTTTGAATAATGTGATGTCCTTATTGAAACGTTCCTCATCCATAATTTATCTTAGAATTTAGAAGTAATTGTCACAATATTTAATGATTTCTTATGGAGTGGTTAATTTTAATTTTAGTGCCTTTTTAGTTTGTAAGTTCTAAAGATTATTAACTCCATCTTCCTTAATGAATTTTTCAGTGTATTATTTAATATGCATTTCATTTCTATCTAATGTTGCAGATTATCTTTAATAATTGATATAACCTAACACCTTTGAGTGTATTTCTTTTTCTTATTCAGATGTTGATTAATCCTTGTCTATCTTAACATATTTGGATGCTTCATCAAACAATGAGAATAAAGTAGTAAATGAATCTAAATCACCTATTAATTTGCTCTCTTGAATCTTAAGAATCAATTTAACTACCTTTTCATTTTTGATAGGTAACTTAGAATCTTAATATTCAATTTCGAAAGCACCTTATTATTGAGTCATCTTAGCTTATCTCTGCTCTTCAAGCATTTCTTCGAATTTTGCAATCATAATTGGATCACTTTGATCTTTTAACATTTTTGTTAATTCATCTGCAGATAGAGTAGCCAATTTCTTTGCTTTAGCATTACAATATCTGATTTATTGATTTAATTATTCTAATCTCTCTTAATATACTCCAGAACTAAATTAATCGCAGACTTTAATTATTTATTCATAAATAGTATAGCATTTAGCAAATGATTCCAATGCTTTTTCCCATTTTTCAGTTTCAAAGTGATACAATCCTTGTAAATACCAATTATATGCTTCTGATTCTAATGAGGTTCTCTTTTCAGTTCTTTACTCGCAAATTGTATTTAATTATTTAGAATATTGAATAGCTCTTTTAAATTTCTTAACCAAATAAACTTTCACTTATCTTTTATTGATTTTCTTATTGACTCCACTATTAATCAATTATTTCAATGTCATGGCATGTGCCCAATTCTTTTCTGCTTAATACAATAATACTTATAAAACACGTGGATCATTCTAATTTCAATATTTGGATTATACCTTGACCACATCTTAAATAACCTTCTTTTGAAATCTCTTTCCATGAGTAAATTGCATTTAGTGTCTGAGTTTGTTTATTTTATTATAGCAATATGTCCTGTATCTTTAATAATCTCCATGTTGTAGTCCATAATTTCTCTAGGTTTCTCTTATTCTTTAGAATACTAGTGAATAGATGTCAATAATACCAAACAAGGAACCTAAGTTTTATAATTGTTCTTATTATTCTTCCTCTTCCATTTATTACATTTTTAATTAATCAATAATATAATAAAATAAATAATATATAATTCAGTAATTGTCTTAATATACTTCTTCGAGTTCTCCGAAATTCTCATAAAAATTACTCATCTATTTAATGTTTGAAAAACTCTCCATATTTTTTTATAAATTCTCTAATCCTTTTGATAAAGTTTCATTTTATTGTACTAATTCCAACTATGACATCGATAAATATAATACATTCTTCATCCTTAACTTCTCGGCATGGATTTCTCCCTCATTATAAACTCTTTTAACCAATAGTCGAAGATCTTAAATCTAAATGTAAATGCTTTATATAAACCTCATTAACTAGTTCTTCTTGCTTAATTTCAAGCATATTCACTTTTTCTTACAATTTATAATTATCTTCCTTCAATTTACTATTCTCACTTTACAAAATTCTTTCCTTAGTTTAAGTACTGGAAATAAAATTAGTGAATGCCTATTATTGAAGTTATCTTAAGATCATCTAACAAATATGATTATTTTCTACTTCTTGTAAGTCTTATTAGTTGTCCTAAATAGGATAGCCTTCAAATTGTGAATCCATCATTTAAATATAATAAATAAATATTAAAAATAATACTCAGTTTAATTTCACTTTCCAAGGTTTAACAAAGAATTGTTAGACCCTTTAATATTGCAGAAATAATAAGATGACAATAATCAGAATAAAACAGATACTTCCATAGAAGCATCCTTTCACCCATGGTTCTGTGTTTAAGTATGAATGCTCTGCAAATAATATTACTTCTTTAACAGCCTATAACATAAGTTATTTGAAATACAATTGTAATTGCTTCGTCTATAAAACAATTATATTTTTGATATTCATGATATATTCTGTTCTGACCATCAATTCCTTTTAGACCATCCGCTTATGTGTAATAAATTATACCCAAAGCTATGTTACTCAGAGACAAAATAAAAGAAATCATCAATTAATATTCTATATGCTAGAATTTAGTAAAGTCTACNATGGCATGTGCCCAATTCTTTTCTGCTTAATACAATAATACTTATAAAACACGTGGATCATTCTAATTTCAATATTTGGATTATACCTTGACCACATCTTAAATAACCTTCTTTTGAAATCTCTTTCCATGAGTAAATTGCATTTAGTGTCTGAGTTTGTTTATTTTATTATAGCAATATGTCCTGTATCTTTAATAATCTCCATGTTGTAGTCCATAATTTCTCTAGGTTTCTCTTATTCTTTAGAATACTAGTGAATAGATGTCAATAATACCAAACAAGGAACCTAAGTTTTATAATTGTTCTTATTATTCTTCCTCTTCCATTTATTACATTTTTAATTAATCAATAATATAATAAAATAAATAATATATAATTCAGTAATTGTCTTAATATACTTCTTCGAGTTCTCCGAAATTCTCATAAAAATTACTCATCTATTTAATGTTTGAAAAACTCTCCATATTTTTTTATAAATTCTCTAATCCTTTTGATAAAGTTTCATTTTATTGTACTAATTCCAACTATGACATCGATAAATATAATACATTCTTCATCCTTAACTTCTCGGCATGGATTTCTCCCTCATTATAAACTCTTTTAACCAATAGTCGAAGATCTTAAATCTAAATGTAAATGCTTTATATAAACCTCATTAACTAGTTCTTCTTGCTTAATTTCAAGCATATTCACTTTTTCTTACAATTTATAATTATCTTCCTTCAATTTACTATTCTCACTTTACAAAATTCTTTCCTTAGTTTAAGTACTGGAAATAAAATTAGTGAATGCCTATTATTGAAGTTATCTTAAGATCATCTAACAAATATGATTATTTTCTACTTCTTGTAAGTCTTATTAGTTGTCCTAAATAGGATAGCCTTCAAATTGTGAATCCATCATTTAAATATAATAAATAAATATTAAAAATAATACTCAGTTTAATTTCACTTTCCAAGGTTTAACAAAGAATTGTTAGACCCTTTAATATTGCAGAAATAATAAGATGACAATAATCAGAATAAAACAGATACTTCCATAGAAGCATCCTTTCACCCATGGTTCTGTGTTTAAGTATGAATGCTCTGCAAATAATATTACTTCTTTAACAGCCTATAACATAAGTTATTTGAAATACAATTGTAATTGCTTCGTCTATAAAACAATTATATTTTTGATATTCATGATATATTCTGTTCTGACCATCAATTCCTTTTAGACCATCCGCTTATGTGTAATAAATTATACCCAAAGCTATGTTACTCAGAGACAAAATAAAAGAAATCATCAATTAATATTCTATATGCTAGAATTTAGTAAAGTCTACACTTATGAAAGTCACATCTTTGAGTAAATAAAACAACGAAGAAGTTATTAATAACACAGTTGTTAAAATTAAAGATATTTTGCAAACATAATGACTGTAAGCAATAATAGTCTCTCCTTTTAATCTCAATGTTTTAATACTATTTGGATCAACAAGAGTGCATTCTGGATTTGTTGAATTAATGGTTATTCTACTCATTATTTACAGTGAGTAAGTATCCATACTATCAATATAATCTAAAAAGTATGGTATGTTTTAGTAGTTAGTGAAATCATTATCATCATATACATTTAACTAATAATCTGAATCTATTATTTTTGAGTAATTGAATGCATTTCCATAATTGTCACATCCTTTCTCAGGAACAATGTTTAAAGGATAATATTTACCACTTTAAAACTTAGGTTAAACTTGGGAATTTAAACACATAGAGTTAGGATAAACACCTGGAACAATTTAAAAATTTATCAATGGTGTTGAACCGTTACGATACTTATTGAAATATTTTGACCCAATTTTTATTTACTTTTCAGTTTGTGATTCTGTTTCAATTAAATCTGTAATTGGACATTTAGGATTCGATGATGATATGCATATTCCATCTGCACATTTATAGTAATCATGTGGACAATCTTAATTCCCAACCCATTTCCATTTTTGCGCAAATTCAACACAATACATTTCTCCCTTCCAATATTAGAATTGTTGCCTTTTATAATACAGAACACTCTGACAATCGGATTTAAAATGAGTATAACAATAGGATCTATCCTTTAGTTCTCCATTTGAGCAAAGACAACCTATGTCATTATAATTGCTTACCTGAATTGATTCCTTGCCAAATACCTATAGTTGTAATTTCAAATCCATACGGGCAACTCTAATAGTGTCGATGGAGTCGATTGATTTCGATTGTGTTTTAAATATCGAGGATTGGTGATGAAGCTAAGTTTTCTTGGAGAGTTTTCAAGGTGGCAGAAGCACTGACTGGATCTTTTTGAGGTTGCTGTTGATTATGCATTTTAACCATAAGAATGAAGATGAATGTGCCATAGATTAAAGGCATAAGAAATATAGGAAGTGAGAAAGGACTGGATGTTTCATTCAGTATTTCTGATGGAACATCTTCATAAAAATTAAGTCATGATTTACTTTGATGACTATCAATAGAAGGGCTGTGACTTTGTTCCTGCCATTCACGTTTTTGGAGTTATAAAGATCCCTGAATTGACAATTTCATCTTTTAATAATTTGATATGTAAAAAACTTATTCATATATTTAGAAGTATATCGAATAATAAGAAGAATAATCAATTAAAAATAATTTTATTGTTTATAGTCATATGGTTAATAGGTATTATTTTGTTAGAAAACGTCTCAAAGCACGAATGATAGAGTAGAGTTAAGTTTGAATCATGTAAAAAACAAATGTTTAACGTTATCTATTTAATTAATAAATTAAATGTAGAAGTCACACTTTAAGAACCTCAAGGACTTACTTCAAAATAAGTATTCCTACTAGGAAGCCAAACCTAATTCTCGTACTTCTTCCATTGCTGAAGTCTTGTAGAATCTTAAGAAAAAATAGGATTCGACTCCAGTCTCCAGCATGAAGGAGGAAATCATCAATTTTACTAAAGCTATAGGTTTTGGGATATAGGCTCCTCCCTCTAAATCAAAATCTAAGGAGAAACAAGCATTACCAAAGAGCATAGACAAGTAATCATAAAATTTTTGATTTTAGAAAACCGATTTTAAATAATATAGCACCTTAATCAAAGGGTAATAGTCGAAACAATAGTTCTTAGAGTAGAAATACTTCGGCACATTCTATTGTAATTGAAAAGTAAGTGAAATAAATATGTTAGCACAAATCGATCAATTGCCAGAGATCCAAAAATACCAAAAGGATTTTAAACAGGGAGATTAAGAGAAAGATAAGAAATGAATTCAATAGTGGAATAATAAAAAATAAAAATACTCAATTAATCACAGGATCAATAAAAATAAACTCTCAACAACAGCAATGTAAGTAAATAAGGAACCATAGATCTAGTTAACTTATTAAAGCAATAGTAAAATCAAAAGTAATAATAAACAAATGAAACAATAAACGAAAGTAAAACTTTCGGGGAAGAATTCTGTGGATTAAATAAAGGACATTTCATTTATAATTATGTGATAGGAAAAGGAGGATTTGGAAAAGTATGGAAAGTAGAATTGAAGAAAAACCGATAAATGTTTGCTATGAAAGAAATGATGAAATCTAAAATCATAGCAAAGAGGAGTATCAACTCTGTGATGAATGAAAAAGAATTACTATCATAATTGAGACATCCATTCCTAGTCAACATGTGTTATGCCTTCTAAGATAGAGACAACCTCTATTTGATTATGGATTTGTTAACAGGAGGAGATCTTAGATTCCATATCGGTAAAATGAAGAGATTTAAGGAACATTAAACAAGTATTGATGTAATTAACTTAGAATTCTTCATTGCATGCATCGTAAGTGGACTAGAATATCTTCACAACAATAACATTATTCATAGAGATATTAAACCAGAAAATATAGTACTTGATAAACGAGTAATCATTAAATATTAATTAAGGGTTATGCTAGGATTACAGATCTAGGCATTGCAAGGAAAGTTAGACCAGATAATTCATAAGACACTAGTGGTACTCCTGGTTATATGGGTAAATACTAATTTATTAATCTTTTTAGCACCTGAAGTTATGTGTAGATAGAATCACGGAATTGCAGTTGATTATTTTGCTTTAGGAGTTATCGCATATGAATTTATGATCGGAAAAGTAATCTTTATTATTAATAAATCAATAGAGACCATATAATGGGAAGTCAAGAAAGGAGATTCGAGATTAGATACTTGCTAAATAGGCATCAATCAAAAAAGAAGATCTACCAAATGGCTGGTCTATCGAAGCTATGGATTTTGTAAATAAAGTATCACTTCATCTTTACTCTAGTTATTACAAAGAAAACCTTAAAATAGATTGGGATTCAATGGACCTTCCGAAGTCAAGAATCATCCATGGTTAAAAGGTGTACCTTGGGAAAAATTGTATCATAAGACAATTGAAGCTCCTTATGTTCCTATTGTATTTATTATAATAAAAATTAGAATGTCGAGGATATGTATAGATAACAAATATCCGATGATGGAGAGGAATCATAAGATGAATTGATTAAGGAGAACTAATTATTATTAAGGAAAAATAGTGTTTAAAGTATAATTAATAATAAATTTAGATCTATTTGCTGGGTATGGATATGATTGCAATTAAGATCCTACTTATAAAGGAACTAGGAGTACTGCTTCAACGCATAATACAAGTCAACAAAATGAGACAATCAAATTTTGAAACAATTAATTCATAATATATATGTAATAATACATTCATAATAACAAAACTAATAACAGACCTAAGAATGTAATAACAGCACAAATCAGCATACACCATAATTTACTTATTCCATTTAAAGATACTTTTTTATAGAAACACTTGATTAAATTATGCTCATCAATTTCTGATTCCCTTGATATTGTGATGTTAAGATTAGAATTTAATTTGGTCTTTTCATCAAAATAAAAAATTAGAAAGAAAAACTTTACAAACATAGCTTCTTAATTTTTCAATTTGAATACGAAAACCATAATGCTTATAATTCATCAACTCTTTACTAGTAATCTTGGAGTTGCGCCCTAACTCTCTATAATCTTATTCATACAATTAATCAAAAGAAGTTTTATTGTTCAATAATGAGGTATGAAGATCATTAATTTAATTAAATATTAAATCAATCACACCATTAGATTCTTTTTCCATTAATCCATTATCCCTTTCTCTTCCCTTACTAACAATTAATATACTCTCCGATGCCATGTTATTTACCAGTTTCCCATTATCCTGAATATTATCGAGAATCAGCTAACTAAATTAATAATAGGATTACGCCATGTTATTGTTCCAAACCCATGTTTCTTATCATTTTTGTATTCTCCTTCATATACCGTACCATTTGTCCATGTCATCTTGCCCTTTCCATTCATTTAATCGTTTAACCATTCCCCCTCATATTTTCTGCCGTCATGCCAAGTGTATGTACTACAATATATGGAGTTGCTAAATACCCTTATCCATTAAATTAGTTATTCTTAAACCAACCTTCATAAAGAGAACCATCAGGAAATTTATAAACGCCTTGACCATCTCGCTTTCCTAATTTAAATTAGCCTGTATAACTAGATTAATCAGAGAACAACTCAAAACCATATCCATTTTATAAATTCTCAAACCAATCTCCTTTGTACATGGCACCATCACCATGATAATACTCACCATATCCATGGTGTTGATCATCTGACCATTCTCCTATATAATAATCTCCATCAGCATAAATCATTCTACCCTTTCCATTGGCCAATCCTCTGGAGAATTATCCTTCATAAATTGATCCATTTTTCATGATCTAAACTCCTTTTTATTTAATAACTGAATTTACCTTTACTCCATTTTTGACCTTCTAACCACCCTCCTTTGTATAAACTTCCATTATTTAATTCATAAACTCCATAGAAATAAGCGTCTGTCTCTTCTACTTCATATGGCCCCAATCTATCTATTAGTTCCTGCATAAAAACCATCACTTACTTTGACTTTGAACGAGGATGTCTAGAACAATTAAGATGTCAAACTGGCCTCCTTAATATCTGGTCGATGAATTTCTAGCAGTAAGGAATCTTCGGTTTATCTGGTTTTCGTTTAGGATATATTCTTCTCTAAATCCCCTTGCATCATTGGTTCTTCTGTCATAGCTGCTACTTCTCTTATCGTCTCTATTTTGCTAGTAAAAGTGAGTGGAGGTGCTTCACTCAACACTGTTATTTATTCAGAACATACACATTGTCCCATTATTTAATTTATTTTATAAATAGATAACTATTAATTTTTCATTATTTTCTTATCAAATTGCCGTTTGTCTTAACTTCTTGTTCCATAAAATATAAAATTCTCATTTCCAAGTTCTAGTTCTTTTTAACTTATTGCTCAAATGCTTATTTTGTACCCTGTAATTCATCTAATTTAATTTAGTATTCCTTATCCTTTCTTTGAATAATTTAATCTGAAAATAAAATAAAAAAATACTTAGTTGATTCATTTTCCATTGCAACTCCTGTATCTCCAAAGAGTTATTATTATAATTATTCATATGCTCTAATTGTTTCTTATAATTGTCCATTTCCAATTAATTTTAACAAACTTATGACTCTAGTTATCTAAATGAATGGATAGATTACCTTGATTTTTATTCATAATGTAATAACATCTATTCATAGTCTTTAATTTTGTCATTCAAATTCTAAATTTAAGTTTCAAATAACACCTTTTCCGCATTTGATAACATATTATAACTATCTTCTTACATTTGTCTTTATTCTAAACGATCTCTCATCTCAGATATCTCCTGCCTTAATAACTAATACCTTGAGTTTGCTTACTATAATTCATTTTATTGAAATTGAACCTATTAAATATAAGAATTCTAATTAATAAATAGATTAATACTTCTTATTAATCTTTTTATATTGATAATATACTAATCTATTCCTTCAATTAAGATACAGTATTACTGAGAGAAGCAATAGTCTAATGATTATTATTTTTCTCTTATCTAGCTTATTTTAGATCATTCTCTAATTAGTTAATATATATGATATATTCTGTCTTTTGAGATTAGTCTTTTACTTGTTTCTCAAGACTTGATATTTTTTGATTGAGAAGGTCATTCTCTTATTAGAGTGAATCTTTCTAATTCAAGAGGCTTTCTGATTTTATTTCTAAGGAAGAAATGGTCTCCTTCAATTATTGAATTGATTAGTGATCTAATTGGGTATGCTGTAACTATTATCTTAGATTGTCATTGCTTATTTAAAGAGTCAATAATTTAATCTCTGCTTATTCTAATTTATAACTAAGTTCTCTTTAAGTATAATTGTTTTTTGTATTTGATGAATTAGGAAGAGTATTAAGGTGTTTATAATGGCTTAAGTTTGGATTCATGTTCTCTTTATTCAATCTATTTTATGAAGACAATAACAGATCTTAGTATTTTCTATCTGATTCAGATATTTATTATAATAGTTTTTTATTCTCTTCCTGTTAAATATTAATTTGATGATTTAATTTAGAATTGTCATTAACTAACACAGTAATCTTTTGTTGTAATTATTCCATTATTACTTTCAATTTATCATACTCTGAGTTGCTTTGTTATGAATTAAGTTGTTGTTTAAGTTGATTGTTATCATCAACCAATGAATTAGACAATTAGACAGATGATTTAACAACTTATATCACTTGGTCAAATTGACTCTAAACAGCCTTATCAAATGACTTCTTAAGATCTTCTAACTAGCAAATTGCGAATCTAAGTTGATCCTTTAAAATTTCATAATTATTGATCTTCATTCCTTTGGGTATTGTAGAACCTTTTTTATCAAAATTACTTTCTTGAGTATAATTCAAAGTTGTATTAAAACTAGTAGAATCTAATAATCTATTAGGTTGTGTTTTATTTGGCATTAAGGTAGCAGTTGAGCCAGATTTACCTCTAACTTAATAGAAAGAACTTCTCTAACTTTGATTAACTGGCAAATCTTTTATTGGTGATAATTGATCAATAATGCTCCTTTGATATGGATATTGTTAATTTACATTCTCATTTTCTAGCAACTCATGTAATTGGGATTATTGTGATGTCTCTAAAGAGGTGTAGCACTCGATTGGCGTACTTGATATGATGTAGCTGGTTTTTAAGTGAGTTACATGCTCATTTTGCTGTTATAAAATTTGAATTATTAAATTTATATTGTTTAATGAAAATGAAAACAAGATCAAGCTTGGTTGGCAAGTCTTTGGTTTCTTTCGTGGTTTTCATCTTCAACTTAGTTGAATCTAGCTTCAACCATCTCTTCTAATTCAGCAACCAATTAGAGTTCGTTTCTTCTGGCTTAGGTGGCATAGTTGTATTCGTTGGCGAAGGTTGAGCACAAAGCTTAGGCTTAATCCCAAAGTTATTGGTTTCTTTAGAGTTTTCCTGAGGCGGTTTATGCAATAGCTGATTGAGTTCCGATTTATTGGTTCAATGAATCAAGTTTATTTTAGAGTCTTTCGTTTTAGGCTTCAAGTCTAGCGATGGTTTATCCTAATCTGTCCTTTTAGTCATTGAAGGCAGCAACTGAAACAGCATTTGATTCAGTGAAGTCGTTGTAGGCTTCTTGGATGTTTCCTCTCAAGGTTTCCAAAAGTTAAGCAACTCTTTCAAGGGCTGATTCGTCGAGTTATCCTTCTTGGGCAGCCAATTAAGCGAAGGCATAGAAGACTGGGGCAAACTTGGCGGTTTCCTTGATGTTGAAGGCAGTTTAGAGCATGCTCTTTGAAACTCTGCTGATTTCAGCGAATGATCCTGATCCACTGTAGATGGCGGCTAAGATATCTGATGCTTCATCAATAGCATGGAGAGCGTCTTCATAATCTCTTCCTCTTCTCTTGAAGTATCCAGCTTCTGTTTCTGCAGCACTCAAAACACTGTTTAAGTGTTCTTAAGCTGAGAAGTATTATTATTAATTGACTTCTTATTAGTTGGTGGCTCTGATCTTTGAAGTTTAAGCAACATTCAAGGCAGCAGTTGAATCTCTGAGGACATTGCTGGCATCAGTGACTTCAGCTCTTCTGAAAGCATTTTCAGAATCACATTCTGTGACTTAGACGTTGTAAATTTCATCGTGGTTAACTTATTCTGTGTTAACAGCATCTCTGAAGTCTCTCAATACGTTCAAAATAGCATCGAGTGGTGATTTGTTCTTTAATTTGGCTTCAACTTCAGCCATGACTGCTGTCATTGATCTCTTCTTGGAGTAATCCAAGTTGAATTTTGGTGTAGCACTGGCAACGGCTAAAATAACCAATAAGCACAAGGCAAGTCTCATTTTAATAATAATATTTTTTTTGTTTTTCTCCAAAGCCTAAAACGTGCCTGACAAAAACGGATTTTTTAATAAAAACAACTAAATATATACAATTATCATTTTTATTCTCCTTTCAGACACTTGACCAACTCTCCTTAGTCCAAGCTCCTATCTCAAATTGTTACTCAATTCGAGATGGTTACACACTCTTATTTCTTGTTCTTTAATTCATAATAGGCAATTCACTGTTCGTACTTTGTTTACACATTATAGAACAATTTCTAATCTTCATAAATGTTATCTGATTTTTATTAGGTCTCAAATACTTAATCCCACATTTATTCCCACAATCAATTATCATTCTTTTCAATCTATAATCATAGCTTTAGTCTGTTTTTTTAACTATATCTTACCTTTTCAATTTATTCAATTATCTATTTTGACAGAAAAAGGAACTGATATCAAATTCATCAGAAAATAGATTAAGAATTGGATTTTGTTTAAACATTTAAATATGGTAAAATATTTATTAATCATATTATTTAATAATATTATATAACACTATAACAAATTCATTTAATAAACATTAATCCAAAAATTACAATTAAAATGCATATTATTACAATCCGATATCCTATTTTTGTTTTTAAAGACTATAATCCTTTAATTAATTCTTGGGATGCCTTTTCAGTTTTATTTTCTGCATAAACATAGTTCTCTTCTATTGTAAACATTTAATCAACTTATTAAGTTGCAACTTCTTGGATTTTCTCGTAGATGTTTTTGACTGTTTCCATACTCTTATGAACATTTTATAATCTCTGTTTTCTTTACGTAACATTATCTTAAAACAATTACACTTCCAATTAATGATTATCATGCAATAAACTTGTGTCTTCATCTACATTATTATATTCCATCTCCTAAAACCTCTTATTTTATTAAGAGTAATATTTCATTAATTTCATGATCTAATTCTCATCACCCTTTTTTATGCGTATTTATATTTCCTTTTTAATATCCTCTGACATCTCTTTGCATTTACTCATATATTCAGATCTATGATTTCCTTCCACTTCTTCATCAAGGAGATTTCGAAATTTTTCAATATCATTTTTTAATTTATCATCTTCATCCTAATTATCTTAATACATTTAATATATAAATCATAACAATTATTATCACTATCTTAAAATTATATACATACTATTAATACTTATATGATAATTATGAATATAATTATTTATATTAATAATTTTAGTACTGTTTCATCCAAGCCATGAAATTTCTATCTAATATAAAGCCTAAAAAATTGAGGCTTTTGGTTGATCCCTAATATGTATTCTCTAATTTATTAAAATCCTCAAACTATAATAATTGTTAATATTTGATGTTTCTTAAGCAATACAATTCTTTTCATTGTAAAACTTTGAACTTAGACTTTGAATTCATCTTTAATTCTTACATTTTTCTTGATGTGAGCAATATTTTCTTACCAAGACATTTTTTATTCTTAAACTTACTAATTAGTAGTTTAAGGCCCATTATCCTCAATATTTTGGTTTTTTTTTTCTCATTAATAGATTCCAATCTTCGACAACCTATTTGTTTTATTATAGACTCTTCCTATTTTGCATAACCTCCTATCTTATTATATTATTAAATGCCCCCATTCATCTTAAATTGCATTAAGCCAGTTTCCAAATTCTATCTAATAGATGTATTATTCTTCTTTATTCTAGTAAAGATTACAAATTTGTTTACATAAATTCTTCATGATATTCTCTATCTTAAGATGCTCACACACTCTGCAAAATGTTATCATCAATATTCAATCTTTAGAAGAAATACAATAAATAATAAATGAAATTAGTGATTATTTTTAATAAACAATATAATAATAAAATATATATGAAAATCCTAAATTTTATTCTTTAATTAGTTTTCTTTTAATTTTTTATTTAACTCCTAATATATAATAGAGGATAGTAAATGACAAATTGACTCGATACTTGTGTTATTAAATTTAATTAGTTTATGAAAAACTATATTGAAATACAAAAAATTATTCTACCGCTTCAAAATGGTAACAAAATTTTTTCATTGATAATGAGAAAGGCAGTGAGCATTAATAATATTAGACATATGCCAGTAATGGATTGATGTCTGACATTAAAATAATGAAAATAAGATAAATTATTCCATTTTAAGAAATAAAAAATAAAATTATTATGATAGAATCAACAACATCCTCTTTTTTTTGTAGTTGTTATAATTTACTTATTAAATTAATTTAAATTATTATGTTAATTACTGCTTATTGTTGAAAAATACTCTTTGTTAGACTATTTCACATGTGAATTCTCGATGATGTTGGCTATATATTTTTAGATTTGAGGTACGTTATTAAATTCATAATTTATCATAACTAAAAATAAGATCTCATTGACAGCACTAAAATAATTACATAAAGTGTACCTCAAATCTGCTATTGAGATAGTTTTATGGTTATATATGTATTTATATTTTCCTTCGTTTAGAAAGATTTTAACAAAAAATTATAACAATTAATCTATATTTTTTTATTTTTCTCTTAACTCTTGTTCATTCTGATTCTTTTAAGAACTCATTACAAATTCTGTGATTTATCTCATTTCACTCAGATGAAAGTCAAGATAACTATCAATCTAGGCCTTAAGTCTTAAATTTTCTTATGGGTAAAAGTCTAATAGCATATATTATTCACAAATATATTTTAAAATAGCGTGGCTTTCAAAAAGTGTAAAATTGCCTTATTTAATGCATGGAACAGTTTAATTTGGATTTACTTAAGTATAATATTCAGATTTGTTTTCAGATTTTAGTATGTCTATGACTTTTTCATTATACTCAATCTTAGCCATTAAAAATAAGGATCTTACGGCCCTTGATGGCGATGAAAGTGGATGAAAATATAAAGTGATTTGTTCTTATTTAATTTATTTAGTCAAAATTGATTAAATGAACTGATTTTTATATTTTTGTTTCTAAATTAAATTAAAATACTCCTTATGCGATTAATATAAATCTGTAATTTTAAACATTCTCCAAATGTATTACTCTAATATTGGAAACTTTTCAAAATCAAAATTACAAATAAATAATGAAGTCAAGTCACACACTGCTCTTCAAAATTAAAAAACTGATTACCTAATATCTGCAAGTGTAAAACTTGGTTAATCATTTATATAATTATATTGTCCGTTGTTTAAGAATGTCTTGATAAAAAAAAGCAAAACTTCTTCTACGTCTACTAATCTTGAAACTCTGTTTTCAGGGACTTTGTTTCCTATCAACAACGGTTACAAATAACATTCTTTAGAGTAATCTAAAAGTTTAGTAAATTCGTTCTGATGCCAATCTAAATATGAATCTACTAAAGCTTTTTGTTATAATGTCTATTATAAATAATACATTTTTTTACATTAGGATATAATTTGTAATCAGGTTTGTTAATACAAATGTACTTCAAAATCGCATGACTTTCAAATAAACTGAAAAACCCTTCAGTAATTGCAGGAACTGTTTGATTAGGATTGATATTAGTGAATGCCTGTTTAACATTTTCTCCCTTTAGAACATCAATAATTTTTTCATTGAAATCAGACTTAGTTAACAGCAAGACCGTCTTTACAGATAAGCATCTATGGGAATATGGATTAAAATAAAGTGTTATCGACATTGATTATTAAATTAAATATTATATAGTTATTAAAGAATGAACTTAAATAGTAAAAAAATATATAATTATTTATAATGAAATATTAATCATTGAGCAATGATATAAAGAGAGTTAAATAAATTGAAAAGAATAAGGAAGATTAATTGAATAAACTAATAACCAATATTGGCTAAGAAATCTAATAGAAGTAACCATTTTAATTACATAATTAGCATAGATGATCCATATAAATATTTAATCAAAAGAAATTATTCAATTGAAGACAGAACTATTAAAAAAAGAGACAATATTCAATAACGCAGACCTTAAGGAAGTATGTCTATAGCTGAAATTTGGACAAAGAAGATGAAAAAGTAATGTGATAAAATTTTGGAAGAGATGAAAAAAAAATAAAACAAATAAATGTAAATATTATTTTATAAGATAGACTGGATTTATCAAAACAATAATCAATAGATAATAGATAAATTGAAGAATCCATATAATGTAATCAATTATTCTAAATTTGTTAGCTCCATAAATTGCAAGTGTGATAATTGAATAATTGGGGCTTAAAGCTTTGATGGGTAAATCTAAACATAAAAATAAAAATAAATAAATTGCCCAGTCGCCACAACAAAAATAATTGTCTTAATCCTAAATAGTTACACAATCACCTGATCCTATCAGAAATCGGTTTGCTTCTAATTTTAATTTTGAACCAATCCAATATTCTCCTATTAAGCAATATCATCATAACAGTCAAAGTACCAGTAGTAGTACAAAAAATTTGTATAACGTAATAATATAAGTAATAGAATCAATAGCAACTTTAGAAAGTACAGTATTAATAATGAGATTAAAAGAGAAGTCAATAAATGCATAAATGAATGTGATTCATTAATTCAAAATTATAAGGATGTAGATAAGTATAAATACTGATAAGATATCTTATAGAAAGTTGAAACAGCCATAGAAAAGCCGTTTAGATATTTTTGTTGAAAAGCAGAGAAAAGAAACATTGGAAGAACTAATATTTATTGAAAGAAATAAACCCAAAAAGATATATTGATCTATATTTTCATATTTAATTTTCCATTGATATTATTAATCATTTTTGAATAAAAATGGATAATCGATTTATTAATATAATTTACGATGTTTTATTCATTAGCAAAAATGATTCTATTTCTCAGCTTTATAATATTATCGAATAAACATTAAATTTAGATAAAAGTATCAAAAAAAAGCTTTTAATGAAAAAGAATTACAACAATTGGTATATTGTTAAATTTGATAGAAATCCTAGATAATTAAAACTAGATAGTTAATTTTTTCAAATTATGAATAAATGAGAAGATAATAATAATTATACTATATCCTATAAAGAAATTTTTTGTTAAAAAGTAAAATCCTATCACTTTTCAATTGATGTAGCTTAATAATATGGCAATAATTAAAATACACTAAAGTTATTATGATATTTTTAGGATAATCTCTCTTCTTCATAATAAAATATCTTAATCAAAGGCAAAGCATAAATATTCTTAATTAGATTCTTTTCTTAGTTTAATTACAATATATATTATATTATATTATATTATGACACAATCAATAGGATTGATGTTGCTAATTGTAAGTTTGGCATTAGGATAAGATTTTACTGCTCTTGATGATTATGTGGAGTTATAAATAGAGTAGAAACGATTTCCAGGAGCTGTCATTGGAATACAAGATGGAAATTATCAATATACTTTTAAATATGGAAGAACTGAATATCCAGGTGATCCAGAAGACCAAGCTCTGTTGAAAACATCAATTTTTGATTTAGCAAGTGTAAGTAAAGTTGTTGGATGCACTACAGCAGCAATGTTGCTTTGGGAATAAGGTTATTGATTAATTAAGCAATAGGCAGATTAAATATCGAAGAGTCAGTTTAATATTATGTTCAAGAGTTTCCTCATCCCACAGTTCGAATAAGACATCTATTATTACATAATTCAGGTTTGCCAGCTGATGCCCCCTTAGGAAATAGAATATGGACCAAGGAAGAGGTTTTGGATTGGCTATATACAAAAAGTACTTTGTTATCAACACCTGGCCAAAAATACCTCTATAGTGATTTGAGTATGGTGACATTACAACAAGTAATCGAAAGAATTACAGAAACAACTTTAGATGTCTATTTGGATGAGAATATTTTCAAGCCTCTTGGTATGCAATCAACTATGTTCAATCCTTCTGCTGATCTAAAGTATTAAGAACGATTAAATTAGATATCGTATACCTCCAACTTAAAGAGATGAAGTAGTCAGAAAAAGATTAATATGGGGAGAAGTACATGATCCAACAGCATATTATTTAGAAGGTGTATCCGGTAATGCAGGGTTATTTTCTACTGTTTATGATCTTATAAAATTTATGTAGATGATGTTAGGAAAGAACTCATTATTTAAATATGAGACATTACTATATTGGACCAAAGTCGAAGAAGGTTTACCTTATGCGAATAGCAGAGCATTAGGTTGGGACACTGTTCCAATTTAGACTTACCCACCTTGCGGTAGTAAATTCTCAAAAAATTCATTTGGACACACTGGGTACACTGGAACTTCTGTTTGGGCTGATAGAGATAATGATCTCATCGTTGTTATCCTGACTAATAGAGTCTATCCAGATGATAAAACAAGTGTTGTATAATTCAGATATGAGACTACCAATATAATAGTTGATATTTTAAGAAATTAGCATGAATTAACATAATGATATTACATTAATAAAAATAATATTTATGTTTGATCTTTATATTAATAACAAAAAATGAATAATTCCTCAATTGACATATTCAAAACTCCATTTCGAAAGTTTTAACAAGACCTTTATTTGATAGATTAATGTAAAGCATGATCAAAACACCTACCAAGCCTATCCCTTCTAAAACTGTTTAATCATTTAACATCGCTTATCCTACTGCAGCCAATGCCATTTAATTTAATCCACTACCAGGCCCTGGTACTTACAATCCATCCAAGCCTAAACGAAACAACAAAATTAAGTATCAATTAAGCTATCCTCAGCTTTTCTGCCTCTCAAAGGCAACCTCTAATTTCCAAGCAAAATTCTAAATTGGGCCCAGGCAGTTTTGAACCAAAAAAAATATCAGCAACTTCTGTTAAAATTGGAACATCGAAAAGACCACCATTGGCAATTCCTACTTCAGCTCCTTTACCTGGAAAATATGAATACTAATCAAAAATAATTGAATCTTAAGGTATTGTTTTCAAAGGAAGCTCCTACGATCCAATTATTAAAGAAATTCATTCAAGGCCTGGCCCAGGAATCTATAATCCAGAAAAAAAAAGTTCATCACCTCAATATCTCTTCCCTAAAAGTTAAAGACATGACTTTACAAAACAAAAACGAGGGATTCCTGGACCAATTTATGAGATAGAAGTAAAACCTCAAACTCCATAATATTCTTTTGGAAAATGCAAAAGATGAACTATATCAGCTTTATTTACAAACCAAAAATTTAATTTATACTCTTCTAATAAATGAATATCTCAAATTTTATCATGAAATCAATTTTTAAGTGCACCCTCTGATATTTAAATAAGTCTCTGCGCTTGCCTTTGGGCAATTTCTAATATAGTTGAAAACTATTGAATCACAATAATATAATTGAGTAACAGGATCTTTATATTTTGCCTAAAACATAGATTTATCATTACTTCAAATCCAGTTACATCGCAATATCTCTTAGCTGGTTTCAGGGACGGAGGTGCCTCAATTGAAAGATCTAATACATAATTATTTTTACAATTAAATGCTGAATTATTTATTTAGACCTAGGCTTTGATATTATTGAATTTTCTTGATTATGACTAACGTCTTGATTTCAACTCTTTTTTTCTAGCTTGCCATTAAGAATTCTTAAATTAATATGACATTTATCAACTATTTTTATTATATTAAATTATAATTTATATAATATATAGAGAAATTTAAATTATCATAATTTTAGAATAGATTCATTAATAACTGAACATAGATAGTCCTTTAATTATAAAACAAGAAATTTTTCAATATGTCCTCATATTCTCATTAATTTATTGATATAAATCATTTATGAATCAAACTTTTAAGTTTACAATTAATGCAGTTTGATCCTTATTTGCAAGGGATACTAAATAATGACTTTACATAATATTCCATTCTTCCCACTCATCCATTAACTCTAATTTTTCAATTCTTTTTCTTTCTTCAGGATCAGTGGCAATTTGATACAATGTTTTCATATCATAAATTTCAACGTAATTAAACCATTGATTTAATCTTTCCTTATGTGCTTGTAAAGAGGGGAATGCATCAATTCCAACTAATGGACATCCTCTATACTTTGAAATAAATAGAAATTTTTACTTCAAAATTTCGCACCATCATTTTACCAAATTGATCACTTGGATTAAACATTTCATAATTCAAGAATGTTAGATGTGGAAACCATTTAGTTAATCCATCCAATAATCTATTCGTGGCATCACTTTTAATGTATGTTAATACACATTCTGCATACACCAAGGTTGGAATGGTAAAATCAATAGATTATAATGATTAATGTAATTACTCTGTGTTACACAAATCTTCTCCAAATAATAAATAATTCTTATTTTCTTATTTGGCTGATAATTTATTTTATGATATAATATATTCTCCCAATAATGTTTTCAATTTATTAGATTCTTTCAGCTTTTTTATTTTTCTATCAACTACAACAGGTAAATCCACTTCAACAAATGTGAATTCTTTATTCTGGTATGTTTGCCACATAATGTAGGGAAGAGTGTCATAACCAGATCCAAGTGATATTACATTGCACTTTTATTATTTGCTTATATAAGTAGAAACTATTCTATGGAAAATATTAAATCTGCACCAGTAACCTCTGTGTATTAGAACATCTTTTTTAGATGTGCCCTTTACGAATTCCTCAGAAAATTCATCTTGGAAGTATTTGTGCTTAATTGCAGAACTATGATATTGAGTTTTGGTACATTTTTGCCATAGTTGCTTCTGCATTAGTGTCTTCAACGTGTATTTATATTGGATTGTGTTATTGCATATTCTTTTAGAAAAAATATTTATTATTAAAATTAATTGTAAAATGAAGTCAAATGTCAACTTCAATGTAATCACAATTCTTGATCCAGGTTCCATCCTTTGGCTTACCTTCAGCATCGAATTAAGAAGCAGAAATTGTTTATAAAAATCTAGAATGTGTCACGCAAACTACATTTTAGTTTCTATAAAACGACAATTCTAATTTTGCTTATTAAATCCTATTCATAGTGTCCATAAAGGTCTCAACAACAGAATCAGGTGGATACTAAAATAAGTAATCTAAAATATGTTTAGGTCCTCTTGAATCTAAAAATTATTAGGATAATACTTAAATCATCGCATTATTATTATAATAAATATTGCTTCATTTATTATTTTTATTCTTGATTCCAAAGATATTCCATAGTCCACATATTAGGATATTATTATAAAAATTCAGTATTCAACGTCCTGCTGAAATCAAATTGAGGATATTCATTCATCGTTGTTGTCAAATTACCTCCAACATCGCAAGAAGATGATAACATTTCTCTTAAAAATGGAACAACGATAAATTTAGGCTTATTGGGATGATCTCTAAATAAGTAGTGTGCTGTCTATATCGCTCTTCTTAATGGAGACACAAGAACGATATCTACCTTAAATGAAGACATTTTTGTCGCCGATTCTAAACATTATTGAATACCATATTATGTTAATCCACAATCTATAAGACTCTCATCTTGTTTGATTTTTAGTGATTCCTCTTTGAAATTTGTGACTTCCTTTGATGAATTTACAGCCAACCTAGCAGCAAGGTTATATTCAGATTCTGCATGTCTGATTAGGATAAATTTAGATTTATTCATTCAAAATGAATATTTATCTTAAATATTTTTAGCAAATAAAGAAATAAACAATGCTCATCAATATACTTATCAAATCTAACTTTTATGTTTTCAAATTTTCATTTTAAAATATCAACTGTTGTATTTATTTGAATTTATTACTTTTATTTATCTAATAAAATTCACATCAATTTCATACAATAATTATTTTTTATTGTTCAGAAATAAATGTATGAAGGAAACAAGTGTAACTTATTCTATTTGATTAAGATGAAAATTTATAGTAAAATTATGGATGATATTTTAAATACATTAAAACCAAGTAATATATAAGTAAGTATTTTATTAATTTAAGTTTTTATTTATTTCTTTCAAAAAAAATTATTACCTTGTCCTCTTTTTACTTTGATGAATTAATAGCGCGGAGTTTCAACACTCAAATAATTTCTATCACAAAGATTTAGAAAGCATGTTTAATTTAAGTAATTATCTCAGAAATTTGATAAAATTATATAAAAAAATCGACAAGATGCAAAATTGAAAAATAATTTATAAATCTTTCGCAAATAAAATATAAATCATATAGAAATAATGCAATTTTTCATTCTACTTCCACTAAAACTTAATTCTTTGATTAAAGATATTTAATAATAAAAATCTCTTTATAAATTAGATTTCCAAGCACTAAAATGCAAAATCCAATTAATTCTATCAAATTAGCCAGATAAGAAGTGTTTTCCCATACCCGAGATGTAGTAGTGGTGACTACAAGTCCAATAGCCCAAATAAAAATTGTTCTCAGTGTGTCTACAACACTCCTAGTTAAGGATGAAGCGTGCTTAGTGACATTAACACCAAATATGTTATACAATGTAATGCTAAATATACCCAAGATTACAGATAATGTTAACCATAGATCGCTTCCTAATTAATAAAAAAATAAATCAGAGCTTTCAAAATAGCCTTTATCGTTTCTATATACACATCCATCTCTAAAATTGCAAGGAATAAAATTTAAAATTGGTATTATTATACCCAAAGTTAATATACCCCACATTCCTTCCATACCAACAACATAGAATACATGATAGTTGTATGACAAAAATAGCTTTTCTTCATAAATATACGAAGTAGCTTAAGTAAATAACGATAGAATTATTAACAAAATAGATATTAATTTGATTTCCCAGCTGAAATCACTTTTTGATTATTCTCTATATATAAAATTGGATAATCCAACAATGAATATACCTATAATAGCCCACAGAATTCCAATTGATTGCTGTAATGATAATTTTTTCTTAAGCACAAATTTAGAAAATGCTGCTGTTACAATCATAAGCTATTGTTTGTAATATTATTACTCCTCCTCTCATCATTTGAAAAATAGATGATGGAATAAAATTCAAAGCCACATTCTACAAAGAAGCTGTAATAACATCAAACAAAGCTGGAATTGCCAATCTTCTAAACCCTCCAATCTATTTATTTGGATCAACTTCAACTTTCATATTAAATACGAAATAAAAAACTAAGCAAATTGCTTCACCTATAAACATGCATAACCCCTAAGATTATATTTGTAAATTACTTGCATATAAGGGTGCATAAATGATACCCCATCAATTACAGTAGTGTTTTAATACTTATAGACTAAAGTGTTAAGTGTACCTATTATAACCATTCCAACCAATAATATATTGATAAAATGCTTGCTTTTCTCTGAATTTTTCACCATTTCTAATTCGAATAATTTATTAATTAAAAGTAAATATTACCAAGTTCTATATTCATTAAAATAAATTCTGTGAGTATAAAAATAGGTTGAGATACTTATTTATTTAAATTGAATAATTTCTTGTCATAGGAAATTGTATGATCAATTTTTATATAGAGTTTTATTTATGCTTTAAACAAAAAATTTCGATGATAGTTGGTGGTATTTTTGGAATACATTCGTAACTCAATNTACTTCCACTAAAACTTAATTCTTTGATTAAAGATATTTAATAATAAAAATCTCTTTATAAATTAGATTTCCAAGCACTAAAATGCAAAATCCAATTAATTCTATCAAATTAGCCAGATAAGAAGTGTTTTCCCATACCCGAGATGTAGTAGTGGTGACTACAAGTCCAATAGCCCAAATAAAAATTGTTCTCAGTGTGTCTACAACACTCCTAGTTAAGGATGAAGCGTGCTTAGTGACATTAACACCAAATATGTTATACAATGTAATGCTAAATATACCCAAGATTACAGATAATGTTAACCATAGATCGCTTCCTAATTAATAAAAAAATAAATCAGAGCTTTCAAAATAGCCTTTATCGTTTCTATATACACATCCATCTCTAAAATTGCAAGGAATAAAATTTAAAATTGGTATTATTATACCCAAAGTTAATATACCCCACATTCCTTCCATACCAACAACATAGAATACATGATAGTTGTATGACAAAAATAGCTTTTCTTCATAAATATACGAAGTAGCTTAAGTAAATAACGATAGAATTATTAACAAAATAGATATTAATTTGATTTCCCAGCTGAAATCACTTTTTGATTATTCTCTATATATAAAATTGGATAATCCAACAATGAATATACCTATAATAGCCCACAGAATTCCAATTGATTGCTGTAATGATAATTTTTTCTTAAGCACAAATTTAGAAAATGCTGCTGTTACAATCATAAGCTATTGTTTGTAATATTATTACTCCTCCTCTCATCATTTGAAAAATAGATGATGGAATAAAATTCAAAGCCACATTCTACAAAGAAGCTGTAATAACATCAAACAAAGCTGGAATTGCCAATCTTCTAAACCCTCCAATCTATTTATTTGGATCAACTTCAACTTTCATATTAAATACGAAATAAAAAACTAAGCAAATTGCTTCACCTATAAACATGCATAACCCCTAAGATTATATTTGTAAATTACTTGCATATAAGGGTGCATAAATGATACCCCATCAATTACAGTAGTGTTTTAATACTTATAGACTAAAGTGTTAAGTGTACCTATTATAACCATTCCAACCAATAATATATTGATAAAATGCTTGCTTTTCTCTGAATTTTTCACCATTTCTAATTCGAATAATTTATTAATTAAAAGTAAATATTACCAAGTTCTATATTCATTAAAATAAATTCTGTGAGTATAAAAATAGGTTGAGATACTTATTTATTTAAATTGAATAATTTCTTGTCATAGGAAATTGTATGATCAATTTTTATATAGAGTTTTATTTATGCTTTAAACAAAAAATTTCGATGATAGTTGGTGGTATTTTTGGAATACATTCGTAACTCAATTTTTTCTACTAAATAACTCTTTTCAATCTTTAATATTAATAAATTAATATATTCTACAATATTAAAATAAATTATGAGAGATTATATCAATAATGAATTAAACTTATTTAATAAATCGATTAATTGAAAAATCAAAGGGAATTTTGAGAATGTTTAGTCTACAATATACAGAATGAGTCTAATTTTTTAGATATAATAATCTACGATGAATCATATTTGATCTTTTTTGTTAATTAAAAAATAAAAATATAATTTTGATAAAACTTCCTATTCTGAATTCTCGTTTTAAGTTCAGAAACTAACAATAAGATAATCATTTTTGTATAATCGAAGCGTAAACCTTTGTGCTAATTTGCAAAATTAAATCGACAAACTATTCTTAAAATCTGTATGAAATATTCTATGCAGTTTTAAGATTTACTGATAAAGAGATACAAGGTAGATTTGCAAGTATCTTTAATTATTAATTAATCTTTTTGAACAAAAAATTCTAATCAGAAAAATAAATATGAAATAATTAGTCTTTTTATTAATAAGTTTCATTTTTGCCTAAGATGATTTAGTATATGTGCAAGCAGTTTGGAGGCATGGAGCCAGAAATTATTATCATTGTAATTGGAATTGCATCAAAGATTAGCCTAGAGGAGATGAAGCCATCTTAACCCCAACTGGCATGAGATAATAATATATATTAGGGAAGTGGATTCGATAGAGATACATTATTGAATATCAATTTTTATCAAGTAAGTTTAATGAAAATGAAATCTATATTGAAAGTTCCGATGAAAATAGGTAAGGGAAATGAATATTTTAGAACTTTGACAAGTGCATATTGCAATTTATAAGGTATGTATCCAGAGGGTCCTTCAATACCTCATTTTAAGAAAGAAAATGAATCATTGTTGTTACCACCAAATTAGGGTGCATAGATTCCTAGAGATATTGGTGATGATGCATTACCCCACAAGATTTAACTAATCCCGATTCATACACAATAAAAGGCACTTCACTATCCCATTGTTATACAATGCCCAAAAATGAATGCAGATAATAAAAATACTTAACTTTACAAAGAAGTTAATATTGCAACTGCACAACTATATCATGATTTTAATACAGAATTAAATTTACAGGGAGATGAAAAAGTTAATGATATCATAGAGTTATCGCATTGGAGAGATACCTTTATCTGTAATAGATACAATGGAGATCCATTACCTCCAAATCTAAAACCAAAGACTCTTTAATAACTAGATGATTTAGCCAACTTAGCATAATCTCTAGAAAAGTTCTAAACCCCAAAGTAGAAATAATATATGTTTATTAGTTAAGTAAAAATCTAATCAACTCCTTATTTTTAAAGGTTAATTGAAAATTTTGACTCTGCTTTAGCTGAGGGTTAAAATGTAAAATATTTTGGATCATCTGCCCATGATACTACACTTGGATGCTTATTATCGGCCCTAAATTTAACCAGTGCTCAATGTTAAGCCGATATTTATTTAAATCAGACTGTCAAATACAATAACTGTATGACTAAAGTATTTTTAGGACTATTTAAATAGTATATCGATTTTGCTGCAAATTTGATATTTGAACTCTACAATAACATAAATACTGGGCCGTTTGTTAAAGTTCTTTATAACGGAGAGTATGTTCCAATATGTTCAGACTTTGCAAAGACTTGTGAATACACAAGGTTTCGTTCTATAATCTCTGCTCAATTAGTAAATTACTCTAAAGAATGCATAGAATCGAATTAGGAAATTAATTTTGTATCCATCATTCATTTATTTCATTAGACATATTATCAAACTCCAAAATGGGCTTACCTTGGATTCGGTATAGTAATTTTACTACTTATTTTGGTCTTTAGAGCAATACTAAAATTAAGACAAACATTGGTTTAAAGAGAAAAGGAATGAATATTATAATAATCAAATTAATATAAGATTATACAGATTTTCCATTAATGGTGATAAAGTTGAAACAAAATATATCGTAGATAATTAAATTTTATAATTTGAATGATTATCTATTAATATAATATAGGATTTCATTCTTTTTTTTAGAATACTGTCTCAAAAATTCTTCTAGTCAATATTGTTTTTACTCTCTTCGATTCTATACATAATTTCCTTAAATCCAAGATAATCTCCTTTATAGTTTTTACTCACTTCACTTTGAAAATTAATCTAAAATAATTAACACAACAATTAATATCCTTTGTCATGAAATGAGCTCATCTAAAAGGAAAGAAATTTCTCCATCTAGAAAATTAGGAATAATGTTGCGTAACATATTGCAATATTGTTAGAAATTTATAAAATAGAAAAAAAAATAAAAGGGAAATCTAAAAAAAACAAAATACTTTTAAAAAGTAAATTATATGTCAATGATCAAAATACTAGAACAAAAATAGCATTATTTGCTTACGTAAGTCTACTCTTGAATCTAACAATATTTATATTTCTTTCATAAATTAAATAAAATTAAAAGATTGTTTCTTTGTATTATTTTTATCAATTGTTTCAATATTGTTCATTTTTGATAGATCTTCCGAATGAACAATGATATTTTCGTTAAAGTATTGTATATTTAAAATATACTAATAAGAATTTAATTTTTTAAACAGAGGCAATTTCTATTAGTATTTAAAATAGAATGTATTGCACCTATCATCCCTAAAATCAAATATAATAAATCTGTTTAGCACCTCATATTTGTTAAAGGAAACTTTGTGGAGACTGCCAATATGAACATAATGTGGATTAAAAATTAACAGTCCCAATCTCAAAATTTAGATAATTAGTGACTGAGAAATTCAAATAGTGTAATTTTGGTGGGAAACATGATTTAAAAGATATGAAAGATAGCTTAAAATAAAGACAATTCAAGTCTGAGATTGAATTTAAGAAAATATTGGAATAAATTAGATTATCTTATGAGATATTAGAAAAGTAAGAAGAATCGTACATGGATCTCATAAATGAAAATGAGAACTTTGCAGAATCATCTACAACTAGTTTACAATTTCTAGTCTAAATATTAAATGGCAGCATTTTGGATGAATGGAAAGATAAAAAACAAAGCTATTTATCTAAAATACAAGAAGCTTTGGATTAATTTGATGCCTAAATGTAGGCTTATTGTGAAAAACTTAAAGGAGAAATCAAAGTGATTTAGTAGATAGTTTAGTAACTATTTAATTATTTTATTATAGAATAGAAAAAGATGAGATATTTAAATGGAAAGAAGCTGTTTAAGAATGCAAATGTCGCCAATGGGATTATTATGGTCAGAAGTTTATTAACACAAAATTTCTAATTAAGTTTACTAAAGAAAAAGAAATCCAATATATCAGAGACGGTTCCATCATTAAAATGTAAATACTTTTGATAATAAATCTTAATAGCCAAAGAGTCAAAAATATTTCTATGTAACCTGAAGTCCTACAAAATTTAGAGTAAATTTAATACCTAAGGTGGTTTGGAAATTATGATTAAAATCATTAAAAAGTTGGTAAATGGATAGCTACTTGGAGAGGAGAAGGTTTAAAAGATGTTGGTGGATAGTACTCTAATGATGGGAAAAAAAAAGGTTTATGGAAAGAACTATTAGCTGATTTTTGGAGGTATATTAAATTATAATAAATTAATAGCAAAACAAATGCATATGAATTTGGAGAATATATTGATGGTTAAAGAAGATAAACCTGGAAATATATTTACAAAGATCAAGAACTGTATAAAGAGATAAAATTATTATAGCTGCGGGGGAGAATATAATGATCATGGATAGAAAAATGGAATTTGGAAAGAGTTTTGGGAAGGATTTTGGGAGAAATCGTTCGTGATAAATAAGGGAGAGTATAAAAATGGAAAGAAAATTGGTAAATGGGAAATATTATATAAGCCGGAAGATGATAATTAATATAAAAAAATGTAAGAGATATATATAAAGTTTTAATTAGTGGAGGTGGCTAATATGATTTAGAAGGTTCTGAGATTAAGATTGGAGAGTGGAATGAACTCAGAGAGGGATTTTGGGATAAATCCTAAGTAACCTATTGTGGGGAATACGAGAATGGTAAGAAAATTGGTAAATGGGAAACTTTTTACAAGTAGTAAAATATGTAAAAATCAATATTATATCTTTCGTTAGAGGTGGTGGTGAATATGATAAAGGAAATGAAATTTAGATTGGGTAGTGGATAGAATTAAGCGAAGGATTTTGGGATAAATCTTAGGTCACTTATTGTGGGAGTTACTAAAATGGTAAAAAGGTCGGTAGGTGGCTCACTAAGTATTAAAATAAAGAAATGTAAATAGTTTGATAATTATTTAGTGGTGGTGGATCATATCAAGAAGGAGGATCTGGAATTAAGGTTGGATAGTGGACTGAAATAAGACCAGGCTTTTGGGAAAGATCATAAGTAACTGATCATGGTGAATATAAAGTTGGCAATAAGATTGGTTAATGGGATACTCTTTATGAAAATAAAAAAATGTATTACATTACTTATATGTAGTGCTGGTGGAAAATATGATGAAAAAGAAAATGAATATAAGATTGGATAATGGGTTGATCTGAGTGATGGATTTTTTGAAGATTAATAAGTAACCTATAGTGGAGAATATAAAAACAATAAAAAGGTTGGTGCATGGTAGACTTTTTTTCAAAATAAGAAAATGTAAACAAACTTAAATGAATTTAGCGGTGGCGGATAATATGATCTACAAGGAGAGGGATTTAAAGTTGGACAATGGATTGATTTGAATGATGCATTTTAGTATTACTCATAAGTAACATATAACGGGGAATATTAAAATGGAAAAAAAATTGGTAGATGGGATATCAATTATTAAGGAACAAAAATGTAAGCATAAGAAAAAATATTTTAGTGGAGGAGGATCCTATGATGAAAAAGGGGATGGAACATAAATAGGGTAGTGGATTGAATTAGACGATGGGTTTTGGGAGAAATCATAAATAACCTATGTGGGATAGTATAAAAATGGTAAAAAAATTAGTAAATGGGAAATTTTACATAAGGGATCTAAAATGTAAATATGATTTGAAAATATTTTATTTTAGTGGTGGTGGATATTACGATGGAGATAATGGACTTAAGTTAGGCAAATGGATTGAGTTGAGGGATGGGTTTTATTATATGAGTTAAATCGCTTATATCGGTGAATATGAATCTGGCAAAAAATTTGGTACTTGGGTGGAAATGGATTTAACTAGGAATTAGAAATTAAACGAATGCAAATATTATCGTTGAAAAATAATTAGAGTTATAAAAAATATAGATAAACATAAAATAAAAATATTTCATTTAATAAAGTTATGAGAAAGTAGGATGAATACAATCTTTCCATGGTTGAATAAATTCTATTGAAGCATATCTAAAATTGTTAGAATAAATAAAATTGATTATTTAGAATTACATTAGATTATTTTTCATTTTCCTCTATTCTTCTGAGAAAATAATTGAATTATGATTGTTTGATTTTGAATGACAATTCAAAAGATAAAAGTTAAACTATATGCTTTAATAAATCGATGATGAATTATAAAAAAAGCTATCTCCAAAAACATTTTGTTTTTTAATATGGAGAAAAAATAATTTCATAAATATTGATTAGAATAGGAATAAGAATCAATTTGAATAGACTGCGATGCAAAATAGAGATTAAATATTAAAGTAGAAATACTATCTCTCAAATAATTTATTTAGAAAAAGAATAATATTACTCCTCCTTTTGTGAATAGAATAGTTTTACTTTTCTTTATGATTATGATAGATTTTCGTTTTTATCATTTTCTAAGCAAGTGTGTATATTAATTTAGTGGATAAAAATGAAACCATTAAATCTTTTTTAAGATAAATATGATTCTGTTTAAAGTCTGTCAAATGTTCTTGAGGATTTAATGTTATAACAGCAGAATTTAATCTGGAAAGTTCCCAGAATGTCATCTGTAGCCGGGAAAATACAGTAATTTTGATTTTCTCTTATGGATATTGTTAATTAATTTGGTCAAATTAGATAATTTATGCTATTGATCAAATGTACCTTTCTACCTTAAATAAGTTAAATAGTTTAAAAATGTTTTCCTAGAAGTGTCTCTTGCGGATTATCAGACTTCTCTTCTAGATATCTCTCAAAATCTTTAATAAAGAAAAGAGTTTAGGATCTGATAATTGTTTGAAAGTGACTGCTACTTCATTTTTTGATAATTATTGATTTCTAATTATATTGAATAAATGATTAGATAGAAAATAAACCTGGTTTTTGGTAAAAAATATTAGGTGATCAATTTAAGTTGTAAAAAGATTAAAATAAATAATCATAATCTACTTTTATGGTAATGGATTAAAATGGCTGTTAATTATTTATCACTGTCTTATGTTAGTAAGGATTAGAGTATACGTTTTTCCTTTATAACTAGGGTAATGAAGTTGAATTGTTATTAATAGAAAATAAAGGAGATAAAATTATCTTGCATAACAAAAATTTCTCTTTGTAATGTAATTTAAAGTAAATAAGTAACAGTCAACGAAACTAGATTTTCGATTTAAGTAAATTAATTATTGGAAATGTGAAATTCATTTTTTGAAAGACATATTTAATATTTCAGAAGAAATAATAGAATTTAAATAATAGCAAAGAACCAAGCTATTTTAATTTCTTCAAGATATCTTTTTCTAAAAAGCTATATTAGACAAAAAATAATTTAGAAGTGCTTAATTAAATATAAACAACAGGTTCATATAAATTCATATCAAAGATGGATTTATAAAAATTATACCAAAACAGAAATAAGTTAACAGTTATAAAATCCAAACTTTGCTCTCATAGATTCAGTTAAGAGGTGATGGATGCTATGGGAAACAAAGACCCATTTGATATATTTATGGATCTCAATACCTTGATAGGAATTAAGCCTCCAACCCATAGAGATTTACAAATATCACTTCAGAGTCTCTCTGACTTGGTTCAGATGATGGAAGTCCTGTCTTGCCTATTTAAATTGAAGGGTTTGGTTGTAGGATGCAGCCCTAACAAAAGGATCCCCTCTAGGATAATGAGTGGAGCCTTCTGGAACTTTTTTATAGTGGACCTGATACAGGTGGGTTCTGGATGACCTGACGTTCTTTGTGTTACCTAAAACATTGGGTCTGTGTTGGAGAACAATTAATAGGGTCACCTTTGGACTTACCATTACCTTTCTTCATCCCCTAATTATTCCCAAGATTGCGTTGAGGCACTTGTGCGTTACTGTACTTGGGTTTTATCTGCCAATTTTCTAACTTCGGCTTGGACTCTGGCCTATATCTAAAGGCATCACTTTATCTCTTTTTCTTATTTGTGTACTGATTTATCCTATATATTTATGTGATTATCAAATTTAATAAAAATATTCTATTTGCTGTTAATTCTGAGATTAGAAACTAATTTTTCTTTTTGAATAATATAGAATTGCATTTTTATAGTTTATTTCTAACTGACCTATTTGTGGTTTTTAAAAGAAACATATTCAATCCATTTCATAATTCGTCTTCCAAATCAAGGTTTTAAAAGCCAATATTTATTGATATCAAGTGATTTTGACAAATTTTTCACTTCTCAAATGTTCTAGATTACTACTTAAAATTAGCCATCTCGATTTTAATATTCCAAGCATATAAAATAGAGATAAATTTTAAACTTTCACTTATGAAAATATTATTTAATAAAGGCTAGTATTTTTTTTAATCAAATAGAATATTTAGAATTTTTTTTAATCTCAATCTATTTTACATAATAATTAACTGCCCATTTTTGATTTTCCTATTTTTATATCCCTATCTAAGCTACCTAAAGTAGATCAGGCTTTAAACTGTTCTGTCTTGTAATTGCAAGCGCTAATTTTATATTTATTGATATAACATCATGCTTTAAATTTTCCATTTATTATTATTAATAACAAAATGAAAGAAATTGGCTTAATATTTTTTTGATTTTAGAAGAGATAATTGAGAAAAATAAATTCAGGCCTACCACTATTAACTTAGATCAATTTTACAAAACATACTTACTGTATCTCTTACAGCAAACTCAGGTTGCTATTCTACCTTCATAGTAGAAATAATTTTCCAGAATTTCTTGGAATTTAGTAAAAGAACATTTAATTTCTTGAGAAAATATTATTCCCTATTCTAATTTTTTTGAAGATTGGAAGCATAAAATATGTGAAAGATGCATTTTATGTGATAATGCAAGTTAGCTTGATATTATACTTATAATTAATATACATAAATATTTCAGATAAGCTTTTATAATAGGATTCATTAATACAGCAATGATTCATCTGGTTTGTCTCGAAACAATTACTAAATTAAGCTAAGGATGAAATTGATATGAAGTAGGTCAAACTTAATAAATAATATCATTCCAAGGAAAACCTCATTTTATGTTGAGTCATGAAAATGCTTCGTAACTCTATCTTTCTAAATTGTTTAGAATTTACCTATCTTAAAGGGTAGAGCCTAACACAATTCATTCTATCTAAAATTTTCATCCAGTTAAGAAAAGGTAAATATCTCTTTCTAATACCGATGTTGGTGTTCTTGATATTGATTCTTATCCTCCTCTTAAAAATTATTTAACTAAAGAGTTTATACTAATTTCAATCCCTTAGCTATGATAAAGAGAGGAGTATCTTAGATTAGTATCTTTAAATATTGTTAATTTAAGATATAAAATAATGAAATGGGTTTATTCTCAATAAGACAGCATCGAATGGCTGAGAGGCAATAGAGGAAATCCAAACCGAAGAGATGTTCTGATAACTAGAGTAAGAATGATACCACTTAGTAAAACAATGGAGAATTTTAAGGTGGATTGGATTAATCTTTAGCGCTAATTCAAATAGTCTAAAGAGATTGATTTCCTGAATGAGTAAGGGATCATCATACTTCACCTGATGTCTCGAGCAATCTTTAACTTGTAACAAATTATGTAATTTCACAAACTTCTTTTTAACCCTTAGACTAAATATAACATGATGAGGCATTTATAGCCAATATAAAAGGGGCAAGTAAAGTGAAAATAAAGCAATAGAGAGAGGAAAGAATAGCAGTCCTCAATTTCAAAAGGAAAGGTGAATTGAGTTCGATCAATCTACCTTTAGAGAATAGAAGAAGTGAAAGTGCTTAAAGAAAATAGCAGGCTACTAGTGGAAAATACTATGTCAGGAATAAGAATCGAGGTATTTTAGATATTTTACCATAATGAATCTAACTGGAATGGTTATTAAAGAATGTGAGGATAAAAATCATGTATGTATAATTTTTTAGGTTCCTTCTTCTTATCAGCCTCTATAGGTTCTTGGGACAATATTATTATATTTTTAATAAATTTATGTTATCATTCCTATTCTCAATTTTAATTGGCTCCATAGATCATTAACTATAATCATAATATCTTACAATTAGAAATTTTAACAACTACTTCATTCAGAAATTAATTTCAAAATATGATTTGTAGATATACAATATTGTGAATAGTAATTTCTTGTATCAAAATATAATCTAAAAAATTACAATAAAGCCAAAAGATCTTGAAGAATGAGTTGCCTTTATTATACTCATTAAGTAGCGAAATAATCAAAAGATTAAGTTATTTCAATTGGAATCTTGTGTTTTTTCTGATTGATTCAATTTATAGAGGCTTGAGTAAATTTTAATAACCTAAACTTACTTGAAATTAAAAATTCTCTTGGGGCGCATCCCCCACCACAATATTACTATCAAAGGCATTTAAACTAGCCAGAATTAATGCTACAAGTGTATCTTTTTTAAACATCTTTGAGATGTTAACCTTGAACTTGTTGATAGCATTATTGGCTCTTCTAAAGCTTGTATTACTTTTCCAATCTATTTCTGAGACTCTACGTTTGATTATCGATTCAAACTATTTAGAAATCATTGTAACGCATAGCTATTTAGATATAGATTTTGAGATAGTATGCCTTTTTTTGAGGCTATTCATTGAACATATAATTGTAAATTAAAAAAAACTCAAATTTTAATACAAGGAGTAGCTGGATCATGTATATTTTATGTATTTGCAGATGAACTCTATGTTTACCTACAATAACACCATTTTATAATGCATTATATGAATCTCAACCATTAAAACATTACCCGCTGATTATAATATTGGAGGCTCCTGTTCATCAGTATCTCATAATATATGAGTTATACCTGTTATGATACTGTCTTACTGTTATTAATATTTTATTTACATATATTAGTCTAACAAAATGGTTCCTAATACATTCGATTTGCAGCCTAATGAGAGTTAGCATGTGTTTCTTTTAATACAATTCTAAATAAATTGCCATTTCTTTATGTAAAAATTGTAAGAATTGTACTTGTATATCAGATTCTTATTAAAATAAAAATGGATGTGTTTTAAGAATATACTAAATCTCATAACAACATTGGCTGCATGAATGTAGAGGATTTCGCTTATAATCATATGGGTATTTGAAATGCTCTGCTCAGGTGGAAGAATAGAACACTTGACTTACAATATATAGATTTTCCATCGGTAAAACTGGAACGACTCAAGTTAACTAATGCATACTTTTACTAGCAAACCTAGTTATGATTGTTGCCCTTTTAATGATATTCTAAGGGCTATACATTAATTGTTCCCTATTTTTAAGAAAGTATTCTGATAAGCGTGCAAACTGCTGGCAGCGCTTGATTGCTCCATCATGCGCCATTTGCAAATCGAGATGGGTACTCTGCAAATTGGATTTCGGAGCTAGACTACAAAGGATTTTATGATATCAAGTGTTCATGCATTTGAAATAGTGTATTGGAATTTACGCGTAAATTATATCATGAAGTTATTGCATAGTGGATTTCACAATTCATAATAACTGAATCTTAAACTTTATAAATTTTTTATCTGCATCAGCCATTCATTAAATATTTCTGGATATCCTAACCTCCCCCCCCCAAAATGTTGATCACTTCATTAGAGTCTTTAGCACCTTCTCTGAATGTAGTCATAATGTTGCTGATTCTATCTTACCGCAATGTCACACACATATTAAGCTTGCTGTAAGTTGTGTTACTGGTTGCAATTCTAGGCAAATCTATCTAGATGCTTGTTCCGCTTGATATAATAATGAGAAGTTAAGGTTTTAAATTTATCGTCAAAGCATGTCTGATTTTCAACTTATGCATCTTGTGTCGAATTCTAGCTACAATCAAAAATAAAGGCAACTAATCATATATTATTTTTCAAAATGATGTTTATTATCCCCTCAAGCTTATGATATGCCCCACTTCTTAAAACTATTTGGAGCACTTCAATAATAAGTTGCCTTTATGCTTGTATCATTGCTCAATTTTTGATTACTTTGTTTTTGATAACTCATTTGAGTCCTGTTAACTGGATTATTAGGAATATACATTTATATGAGTACTTAATGTGTCATAGAACACCAATATTAAATTTTAATGTTTCTTATAAGTGTATATATATATATATATATTAAGACTTTACACATGTGTCGTCAAGATGGTTACTCTAATTAATCAGGGTGAATGGGAAGTTTGGCTTGAAAACTCAAAATGCCGAAGGAGTAAGGTTATTTTTTCTGAATTAATAGCCATAGCTTTTAGAAGAAGTAATCTAACCTAATAATAGGAGATATTATCATCAGAAGATGCTTTTATATTGGACAATCTTCCATTAAACCAAATGATGTTTGGCTGCATATTGCAGCAATCTCGTTTTCCTCAGTCCAGTGATCCAGTTAATAACTAATTCAATAGTCTGGAGCCTGATATAAAGGAAGTTTGAGATAGAGCATCCTACCAGCCTTACTTATCTCTTTGTATTTCTATCCTACTAATCAAGTACTTCATGTGCTAACTGTAAATATATATATACATTGGTATTTTATGAACAAAATGCATATTTAAATTTTTAAGGTGTACATTTCGAATGCATTCCTCTAAATGAATGTGTATATATATATTATGCGCTAATTCATACCAGGTTGGTATCTGAATGATGCAAAAAGCTCTACTATAATTGTACTTCTGGATAAAAATAATCCATTTTATTTGGATGATTGGAAAGCTTGCTATTTATTTATTGATTAGTAGAGATTGCAATCTTGTGATTCAATCTCATTCTTTGTAGATAATCTCGAGACAAACAAATTAAACTTATAGAATGACTTGATAAATAAGTTGACTCTGTTAACCTGCCCTAAATGATAACACATTAAATATAACCTGTCAATATTTTAGGTCATAATTGATGTATTTAATGCAAAACTCTATATTTCAATTATGAATATATACTGCTGTATCTGGCATAGCTTTAAATCCTTTTTGATATTATAATGACGCCTCGCTAAATTATATTTTATGGACAACTTCTAAAGGCATTAAACAAGACTTGTAGAGAAGAATTACTTTATCTTAACAACAGCAGCAATCGACAGGTAGTATTAATCTAAACATTCAGTCTGTTTAAGCATTTGACCTAACTTAACCGATACTTTATTGATTGGGTTTCCATGAGAGTACTCGAATCCGGCGAATTCAGAGTCCTCATCAACTTTAATACATGTCGTAATTGTATTGCTGATTCTGCTTTAATAACATACTATATTTTTGATAATACCTTCAATCGTATAACTTATTGGGAAGTACGTAAATATATAAATTAATGGTAAAAAAATTAAATGCTCTAAAGCCTACTTTTAAATTATGCTACATGAATCGAGAAAATGCTTCTTTTGTTTAATGTTACCTTTAATGTTGAGTAAACTTAAAGATTTGTATTATTTTTTTTCATCGTTTGATTTTAAATTCCACTTGTAAGGAGTTTTACTGCATTTTCTCTATGTTTAAAACCTGTTTCTCTTATTATTGCCATTGTATTTTCTTATAAGAGATTTATTTGACTATTAGATTTCATTGTAGTAGCTAGATGGTGCTCACTTAAATCATCTAAAGATGAATACAAGGCAAAATGTAATGAAATTATTCCGAGGCTACTTTGATGTTCCTACTGATATTGATAATAACATTTAGATCTACTAGAGCATTATATTCAAAGTATTATTTAATATAGTCTAATAGGTATACTTATTTCTCTTGCATTGAAGGTTTATATTTATCATCTTCCTGATAAATCTGTTGCTCATATTGCAATACCTTAAATAGCTTCGAATATTCGATAAGAGGATAGCGATATCAAATAAGCCATATTGATATGTGCAAATTGTATCAAAACATATAACATAAACTCAGCATCAAACCGTTTTTTTATTATTCTTAATAAGATATCATTCTAGTTTAGATAAATGTGATGTAATTCCATTTTTAAGTTGTAAACATCTCCAAATTTCTGCTGGTTGTTTGACAATTAGCTCTATTATAGTCTTCTTCATCATGTCCTTCTTGTTTGGCTACAGCTGCTGAATATTTACATTTATTAGCTTTTCCATTTATTGAAGCTTATCGAAAATCTAACAAAATTATTATAATTAATATTTAACTGGATTCATCATTAAATGCTTGGAGTTCATCCTCCTAATCAAGATTTCGATTTCTCCACCAAATATCTCATTTTCCAAATTTTTAACCTCATTTATAGTCTCCACTTTAAGTAATTTACTAATTATCTTAAAACTCTTCACTAATGTCAATCCATTTCCCAACTTTAATCGAATCTCCTTCTATTTAATCTTCATAAAATCCTCCACCACTTGGATTGTTTTTTTAACTATTTATTTATTAATGTAATAATACATCTATAAAAAGATTCACCATCGTTACTCTTGTCAAAAATATCCCATCTACTAATTTATTTTACCATTTTTATATTCTCCATTATAAGTTACCTAACATTAACTAATAATTTAATAATTAATCAAAAAATTCTTCCAAAAATAATCGCTCAAATCAATCTATTGACCTTCCTTTTTTATTTTTCATTTACCATTTATTTTTATTCATGTTGCAAATTTTACACTCATATTCTTCTTAATTTGTATCTTCTAGGATATTTAGCATTTTAGTGGCTCAATATTGATTATATTTAAATAACATGATATACCTATCTATCTTATCTATTTCCTTTATCACACTCTAATTATTTGAACAAGTAATTCCCATTTCTATTAATTTATTTATGAATAAAAATAATTTTTTATTCCTCCAGAAAATCAATAACTTATGAAGAAAGTGATTTGATAATAGTATTTTTGATGTCAAATTTAGTGTTATAGATAAAAGCTCTGTTTACAATTAACAATAATTTATAGAATTTATAATATACACCTATAACCGGATGATCTGAGAATTTTAATTTTGTGTAAGTATGATTCCTCCTAAAAAGATAAATATTTTAATAAAACTTGCTACTATAATATTTTTAATTTATATTATTTCTCATTTAAATAAATCATTATTATTTGCATTATATTCAAAATAGTCTTAAAAACCTTATATTTAATTTTAAAATAAAGATAGAAAAATGAGAAATAAAGTAAATTTAAAGTTATTAACAAAAGTGAAAATTATAAATATTAAAGAATTTGCCCGATATTAATACTAAGCAAAACATATCATTTACAATATAATTAGTAGTTTTAAATTTTCAATCTATTCAGTAGCCAACTATGTAAATGAATAAAATTGTAATCTAAAAAGATGATGAATTAATTAATAATTTAAAAGATTAAGAAGAAAATTGAAATTGAGAAACTTTTGCTCAAACGATACTAATTCTAAGATGGGTTTTTGAATAATCAGTAATTCTAATCTATTTATTCAAGTTAAATGAAAAAGTTTTGAAAAATTTGATTAGAATTGAAAAGCAGCTATTTATACTGTCTTACCTAAGTTTTCCTATGCTACAGATTCATTATTGATGTAAACCCAAAAAAAAAAGGAAATATTATGCTTTTTTTGTGTTCATTTTTTCAAGATTCAATTTTAGGAGAGTATATCTTCAAAATTTAACTTCAGCCATAATTATTAGGAAAAAACATTTATTAACACATGAATAATCAATCATTTATATTCTTGTTTCGTCTATCTTGTGCATTATAATATGGCAAATTTAATAATCATCCTCTCATCACATGTAAAATACCACAAGAAGAAAGAAGTAAGAAATGATTTGATTTAAAACTTCAAAAAGATTACCATATTCTATAATTGTGAAGTTAGAGTTGACATTCCATTCTTGAAATTTTTAAAATACTTGTAGAATAATTACTGAAACTTTTGTTGTTCTTGAGTTCTTAGCAATTCTAGCAGCAGATTTTACTATAATTTCCTTCATATGGAATGTCTTAATCTTTTAAAATTCATTTGCAACATTACTTTGATACCTAGTCATAATGGTACAATAATCATGGTTCTTTTACAATATTTAACTTGCCTTAACATAAGGTTCTAACTCAATTTTATAAGTTATAGAATTAAGGTAATTTGTATATAAATCAACCTATATTAATTTGATCTTTGTTAAATAGTTTAAAGATTTTATTTTCCCAAATTTTAGTCCAAGGTACTAGAAGTGTAATTTCTAAACTTTCAATACTTTCAATACATAAATTAATATTAAATAGCAAATCATTATTTTAGTAAATTTGAAAGTTAAAATTTATCCATCTTAAATTTATGATAGTTTATAAATTTCAAGGGTATTTCTGAACAATGTTTTGTTATATGGAAGTAATTATTTAACATGCAAAACATATGTTAATTTAAGATAATACTAAGATTTTTTTCATATTTCTAAATAAATAAAACATACAACAATTAGAAGAAATACATAAATAATATTACAATACAAAATAATTCATATATTTAATAATTCATATGTTGAATAAGCTTTACTATTGTAATCCCAATACACCAAATATTATCCATTATAAGTGATATTTCCATAAATACTGAATGTATCACAATTCAATTAATCATCAATTTTATACATACCATCATCATTCTCTCTAATTATATATATATATGTCTTATGTCTTACCACTATTAAATTCCTCTCCTTAATATATATAATTGAAAATCGATATTCATCAAAATTTTGATTATTTTTATTTAATTGGATAGTCTTTTCTTAATTTTCTTAATAGACACCTTGTTTTAATTCAAATACAAAGAGTTTATCAGTTTGTTTTTCACCAGTTATCCAAATAAATTAATTGTCTTTAATAAACTTAACTTTTAGTCCATAATCTGAAATTGAATATTTAACAAAATATTTGAATTCAAACTCTTCCTTACCTTTTCTTTCCCAAATAATTATTTAATTCTAACCTTCTGCACATGATACTAATTAATCTTCTTATTAATTTAAACTCAAAGAAATAACTTAATTATGATGTTTATCCAATGAATATATAAATACTAGTTTATTTTTATTTAAATCAACCTTCCAAACTTTGATTGATTTATCCAAACTCCCAGAAAATAGCAAATCCTCATTTGAATCCAATATCATACATTTTATAATATCTGTATGCTATTAATAAGGTTCTGAACAAATCCACTCATTTTAGTTCAATTATTGCCAACACCTTATTGTTTTGACTGAAGAAATAAAGGAATTTTATTTTTTGCTATAAACTAAACATTAGACCCAACTAGTATGTTCTTATAATGTTTTTACTAATTTGATTTTTCCATTAAGAAAACTCCATATTTTAATATTAGATTCTTCAGTTGATACCATAATTGACCCAGAAGAATCAAAAACTATTGCATTACATTATCCGTTTTATTTAACTGATTAATCAATTAATTTTAATTTGATTTCAGATTATGATTGTAATTATTATTTATCAGAACTCTAAAAAAAGAATTCTAAATGTGACAATAGTTCTTTACATTTTTTATAATCTTCGAATGTATTAAATATTTCTAATTTAGGATATAATTTAGAAGTCCAACAGTAATTTGTTTGTTAAATTTCACGGATTAATAATTAAAAGTTATCCTCAGCTTTATTTTATTTCAATACCATAATTTCTAATTCCTCATAAAAGCTATAATGAGATTATTATAATCCTTTCTATTATAAATTCTATATCCATTCATTTATTAAAGTAATCTATTAGTCAAACAATTAGATTGCAAGTGACTTCATTTGATCGACAATGCTGTGCAATTATTCAATTAATTTAATTTAGTTGACTATTACATCTTCTACTTATTCTAACTTTTTTATTTAGCCTTCTTCAATTAATGAAATAATTTTCTTGAATCCAATTACTTTACCATCTAAATCTGTATTCTCTAAACATTCTGTGCATAGGAGTCTTTAATGCTTTGATAATTATGGATCAAGTGCAATCGTAACGACAGGTAACCTATGTTCTTAACAACAAGATAAATCTTTCTCGTTTTCAATCATTTTTGGTTTAAACATTTAATTTAAATAATATATTTTTTATTGATTGAGTTTCAAAAGAATGTAAACCTAAAGATGACAGTAAATGTAGTTCATTCTCATAAAAGTTTGTAAAAGAATTTATTTAACAGCCACTTGGTTCAACCTAAAAATTAATTCTGATTACTGCTTATTGCTAATTGTAAAATGTGAATAATTTCTATAACATAAGTGCTTATTTAATTTTGAAATTATTTATCAAACCAAAAAACAACAAAGATATCATTTATTTACCTTAGAGCAAATGTTATCGGCTAAGATCTTAATCTTTTAGTTGCTAAAAGGGCATTTGAATATCAATTCTTCTAACTCTATGAGAATCAGGCATATCCCTGGATATGCAGACCTCAATCTTTTGAAATATGGATGGATGAATTGTAGAGATTATCAACGCTATTTCAAAATTAACTATATAAAGTAATATCTTGGAGAGGACCTCCCAGACAATAAGATTAAAAAGATTGATAAGATCTTGCAATATTTGGAGGACACAGCTAAATTTTGCAAGAATATCCAGAAGTGCTTTACAGATCACAATGAAACTGATCTCCAAAAGTATAATTTTCTTATTTTGTGATACACACCCTCTGAATAGACATAAGTGGATCAATAAATATTCACATTAATTGATTATTATTATTTAGTCGACTTAACCTTTAAAAGGAATGTTTTTTTAGAATCCTTAATTAAACTAGATACATATGTTTAAATCAAGTGATAATATTTTATTAAAGCAACCTAATTGAGAAATCTCTTCCACTTCAAAGTACAGTTTATTAGCTAATTCAAGTGTTCTTTGTATAGAAAATCCTTTAATAAACTAATAAGACTTTATTTTACTTACTCTTCATTAATTGATTAATAATTTCTTAAATAAGGAAATGCTTGTTCTCTCCCCATTAGACCATTAGATCCTCGACTCCGCTGCAATTTTCATTTGAACATTGGGTATTACATGAAATTAAACGATTTGATCTTTTTTTCTATCATCAAGATATTTATTAATCTTCAAGTTTTGAATCTTTATACAAATTAAAAACCCTTTTAACAAGATTAAATTCAATGGTAGGCCTTAAGAATGCATAACATGATTCGACTTTTAATTCTAAACATCATTATGGAGTTATGGAATTTCATGTTATCCTACATCCTAATACTAGCATTTTCAAAGACTGTGACATTTTTCAAAGCATATTATCTTAAACCTGAGTTCCATTAAAGTTGATTAGAGAGATGATTTTTGCTCATATAACTCATTTTATGTTAATTTTTCTAATAACTGAATTTGAAAGCCAAAATGAATTTGTATTGATTTACTGAAGAAATGTTAAATGATTAATTCACACTTCAACCAGAGATTAGCATGAAATATTAAAGAAAGATTATTTTTCAAAATAGAATATTACTTCAAATTAATTTAAAATGTTAAAAGCTGGATTGTATTCTTTAAAGGATCGACAGGGATGTACAGGGAAATATCATTAATGAGGATCAAGATGAAAAGCTAAGTATGGTTTTGTTAAGAAAATGAGTCTGCTTTAGACCTTTAATTTATAGCTTGCCTAAATAATAATCCAACTCAAATATTTTTACTTTATAAAATTTTAGCAATCAAAGTCTTAACTAATTCAAAAATTGTTAACAGAATGCCTCATTAAAACTAATCAATGGAAATTCAAATGGGTAAATTTCAATTAACTAATAAGCATATAGTCTAACATTATAACTTTGATAATTAATTATTCCCATTTACTCTAGACTTTACTTAAAAGCAAGTGCTCTTTTCTGCACAATCAAGAGGTAAGGGCATTATTTTTCAAAGTATTTGAAATCATGATTTTGATTAAATTATAATAAAAATTAAGTTGCAATTGTTTGCTTAAGTAATTTTTTGAAAATTCCAAAGAGCAAATAATTTTAAGATTTGGTTACATAAGTATCGCCTTGGATTTGGTGATCAGTGTAAATAGTTCTAAATAATCCTATTCATTTTAAAGATGGAAGTGCATGAGACAACATACATGTTATCCAATCTCTTATCTAAAATTATGGGGATATCTTTTCATTTCTTAATTGAAGAGGAACTATCAGTTAAATTGAAAAAAAAATATAGAGGAATGAAATAAATTATAAATTTTATAATGAAATATGACTGAATTTATAATTATTTTTGTTACTATTTCTATAACTTATCTGTTCAAGAGATAATTGATGAATATTTTCAGAAATTTTACTATTGTCAAATTTATTGCAAATCTCTATGTAAAAAACTAACTAATTTTTGCATAAAAATTAGATTACTCAGTTTACCTTAGTTTCTAAAAATAGTAGAATATTTTAAACCCAAGAAACATATAAGTAGTAATTGGTAGCTAAATAATTGCTTTGTATAAGAGAGATCTGTTTATTAGTTTTTCTTTTTGCAAATTTGATCTAATAAATGATAATTAATAAATGATAATTAATAAATTTGTCACAGAAAGGAGTATGATTTAATGAAGAAAAAAAATCAAATCTAATATGAAAAGGCTTACGAATAATTTAAATATCTGTTATAAGTCATGCAATGCAAGTAATGATTGAGCGCTAANATAAAATTTTAGCAATCAAAGTCTTAACTAATTCAAAAATTGTTAACAGAATGCCTCATTAAAACTAATCAATGGAAATTCAAATGGGTAAATTTCAATTAACTAATAAGCATATAGTCTAACATTATAACTTTGATAATTAATTATTCCCATTTACTCTAGACTTTACTTAAAAGCAAGTGCTCTTTTCTGCACAATCAAGAGGTAAGGGCATTATTTTTCAAAGTATTTGAAATCATGATTTTGATTAAATTATAATAAAAATTAAGTTGCAATTGTTTGCTTAAGTAATTTTTTGAAAATTCCAAAGAGCAAATAATTTTAAGATTTGGTTACATAAGTATTGTTTATTTTATTCTATTTTACAAGTATCGCCTTGGATTTGGTGATCAGTGTAAATAGTTCTAAATAATCCTATTCATTTTAAAGATGGAAGTGCATGAGACAACATACATGTTATCCAATCTCTTATCTAAAATTATGGGGATATCTTTTCATTTCTTAATTGAAGAGGAACTATCAGTTAAATTGAAAAAAAAATATAGAGGAATGAAATAAATTATAAATTTTATAATGAAATATGACTGAATTTATAATTATTTTTGTTACTATTTCTATAACTTATCTGTTCAAGAGATAATTGATGAATATTTTCAGAAATTTTACTATTGTCAAATTTATTGCAAATCTCTATGTAAAAAACTAACTAATTTTTGCATAAAAATTAGATTACTCAGTTTACCTTAGTTTCTAAAAATAGTAGAATATTTTAAACCCAAGAAACATATAAGTAGTAATTGGTAGCTAAATAATTGCTTTGTATAAGAGAGATCTGTTTATTAGTTTTTCTTTTTGCAAATTTGATCTAATAAATGATAATTAATAAATGATAATTAATAAATTTGTCACAGAAAGGAGTATGATTTAATGAAGAAAAAAAATCAAATCTAATATGAAAAGGCTTACGAATAATTTAAATATCTGTTATAAGTCATGCAATGCAAGTAATGATTGAGCGCTAAATTCAAAAGTTTTAATTTCCACAAACCTTCATTTTTAAAGGAACGTTGATTATGAATCTACTTAACTTTTATTAAATTAATTAACAATTTACCCTTTTTAGATTTTCAATTATATTTTTATTGATTTTATTGATTGCTTCTCTAGTCAAGCGCTTTTACTAAAGTTCCAGATACACAACATGCTGTATAAAGAGACTCAATAAAGAGAAAGATGTTGACAATTAATATGTTTTTAGAGTGTAGAATTAAATTCTGAAAAAGAATGTTTAATCTCCAGAAAAATGACTAAACAATTAGTCAGGAAAGCCTCTTGGACAATTGCATGTTATTAGAACATCTAATAAATTTAAAGATCTGATTCAAATAAATATTACAGCTTAAAAACATAAAAATCTATAAACACCATCTCAAAAAATGAAAAGGATAGCCTGCATAATTGATTTAATCAATAAATAATAATTGCACACTCTGACATAATTACTATCTGCATTATCTGAACAAATCGCTGGAATCCCCTTGGTAAAATCAAAAAGAGAACAATTATGCAAACCAATTGCCCATTAATAACATAGAATATTTACTTAATATCCTTTATGAAGCAATGCGGATAAAAAATACTATACCAAAAAATGGAGAAGATTTTGATCTGGAATACCAAATACTTTTGGAGTGAAAGGGATTAAAAAGTTTTGATGTCATTTATGTATTAAAAGTTCCTAAATTAAGGGTTGCTAAGCTCCAAAATCGAAAACACACTAACTAGTGGTGGTGAATATTGATCTTACAAATGGCTTGATTTGCTGGAAATGTAAACTCAATTTTAAATGTAACAAGCATTAATATGATCTGCTTCCTCAATAGCATTCAAAGGAAAAAGTGGGATAAAATAAGAGGAAATTATATTTAATTATGATGTAAAAAAGTACTAATTATTTTTCCAGATAAATTAATGGATTTTAACGACATGTCAGACCATCTGTCATTTCCTCTTTGAGCATCCATTTAGAATGATCTATTTAGTTAAGGCTAATTTACTGCAAATTAATTCATAATCACACTCAATGGCTCCAAGTTCATTGAATATGCAATCATTCAATAAAGGAAGCCATCGTGGCTAAGTATTCATAGCAACAATGAGCAATCTTTTTCTCACCAGAACATATAAAAGTAATTACTCAAGCCCTCTTGAAATTTAAACTTTCAAAAAATGAAAAATCAATCAGGGATACTTTCTTCACAAAGGTAATTTCATTTTGAAGCAAAGAAATCCCTGCATTTATTCATTGAAGACATTATTAGAATACAAGGATAACTTTCAGGATTCGTCAAGCTAGTTCCTAAATCTTTTCTTAATATATGACAAAGAGCAATTTAAAAGCTTCAAGAAATAAGAAAGCTGTATCATATGACTCACAAAGCTTTATTTCTTGACAGTTTATTTAGCTAAAATTGAAGATTATAATTACAATAAGACGAGATTTAAATAGTAAAATACTTGTTCTCTTTGAGTACGGTTCTGTTAAACAAAATGTGCCCAAAACGTCTGTTGAAACCATTAATGGTTTAGAACCATAGCTTCACACTTATGAAAGCTCACTATGTCGTATGATTTCAAAGGAATCAAATCTGATTTAATTTATGCTTCCAACTGGGATGCCTAACCAACTTTTGAGATTGAAACTAAGAAGGCCAATAAAAGGCTAGTGTTTCTATATCTATCAAGGAGCCTATAAACTTGGTAAAAAGATGGAATTTTGAAACACCTGAAAGAGAATACAAGATATTTTGGCACTTTTACTGCGGATGAGCTTACAATTCTCGAAAGGATTTATGAATAGATGTTAAATCCTTTGTATCTGATGACTTCTGGAAGACTAGCTTTGTAGTTTGAAATTTGAGCACTGTTTGTCAAATATCAGCATAAGTAAGTCGATTAGAATATTTTTACAGTAATCACTTATTCCAGCTCTATTTAGAATATGTTGGATTATATTAATTGATATTAGCCTATTAATAAGAATACTATTTATTCTTGAACACTGAATATGGATCAAAATCCTCTTATTAGCAAAGAATGATCTTATTGAATAATTGATTTAATTCTATTGTTTTAATTGACAATACTATTAATTCAAAAAGATTTGTAGGTTTCAGCCTATTGTAAATTGATTTGGCATATGAATTATGATTAGTAAAATGCTATAACTTTTGAATCCTTCAAAATCATAAAATATTAACATTTTAATCAGACATTCATTATAGGACATTGGTAACATCAGATTACAACAATTCGTCAGATGATACGAAGTCCAAAAGAAGGGTTACACAAAAATAATTTTAGAATTTAGATTTTTGATGGTTCTTATTAGAGAAACGCTATAATTATGGAGAGTGCTATTGTATTTTAAAGCAGTGATGCGTTGCATCTCATTAATTGGCATCCTGATGCTTTGGTTGGATAGAGATTTGACGGTGTTTAAGCTTTGGAAAGTGTATACAGACAGATAATGATATTGCAGAATATTAGTGCAACCTGGATTGTTATATCTCAAATGATAGTAATGGGATTAGAGTGATATTTAAGAAGCAATAAACAAATTTTGGGTCAATATTTAAATCCGTGCACTAATACATTATGGAAGGAGGAATGTAAAGTGAAAATGTTAATATATTGATTCTGAAAAAAGTATTGAAAGTAAATATGTAAAAATTAATATAAGTCTGTCTGTCTGTAATATTGTAAATATTTAATTAAATACTGACTAGAGTATTGGGATAAATGGGGAGTCTAGAATTATGCAGAAATAGGGAGTCTTGATATATAGTTAATAATTGTGGAGGAGATGCAAAGTTGAGAAAATTATATTTCATATAGATGATATAAAATTGGATTTACTATTCTTTAAATTTAATGAAAGCATACATCCTAGTAGCTGTTCTAATAACTTGAGATGGAATGACGCGATACTTGTTTGTACATATTAACCAATAAAATGACTGTTCTAAATTGTTAGATTGTTATGAGTAAATAATTAGTACTTGTAAATGAATTGCTCTACTTTAACTCAATAAGATCGGTTAATGGCTTATTATTACTGAAGATGAAACACTAATGCAACTGTATGTTCGACATTTACATCCTGTGAAAATTTGAAACAGATAAATTCATAAAAGAGTGTCTTATAAAAGATATGGTATTAGTTAAAGTTCAAATAAATGCGATTTATTCTAATCGCATTGCAGTGTTTACAATTTGCACATCTGTAACTTCAATTTAAAAATATGGGATAAACTGTGTCATTCTCAAGCTAGTAAGGATCGCAAATATTAATAACTTAATTTATTAAATGTTATTCCATCAGGTTTTGAGTGTATGTAGAATGCTACCTCAGTCTCTAGTCAAGCAATAAAAAGTTGTTGCCTTTTTGCAACTTTATAAACAAATAAACTTATTCACAAACTTTAATTTGATCAATTTGTAAGTTATTGTTTGTAATTTACCGATAATGATTCAGTACCTGCAAAAGAATTGAATTGATTTGAACTAATAGAATAGCTTAGAGAATACTATCTTTTCTCTGTTAGATTGTTGTGATACGGGAGTTTGCGCTTCAACTTCAAATACTAAGTAGAAATAAATCTTCTTGCTCCGATAATCTCTCAGCATCTAATTGCAATACATAAACAATTTATGCCATTACGATGCTGTAAAAGTGAACTTGTTCTTAGTCTACTTTAGGGGTATTTCTATCAAAACACCAGCATCACAACCCCCTATTGTTTTTGGAATTTCATCAATAGCAGTTGCTAAACTTTGACTCATTGCGAAGACCTGAAACTTAATGTTAGTTCTATTAGATGTTCAGTATAAAATTTTCAATGTAGCACATTTTAAGAGGCTTTGTGCTAACAGAAGCACCTTAGCTAACATGTAAAAAATTTTGCTTTGTGTTCTTTGTGTTTTAGCATTCATTGAGAGATATCTCTCCTATAATAATCGTATATCTAAATTACTTATGCTGTTATTTATGGAACTTTTAAAACGAAACGAGTTTTGAATGCTGCAAGATCAACAACGTCTGTATTTCACATGTTCTATGATTACACCTACTCTCTCTCTGAATTCAACTAACTAATACTAATTTTGTAGATAGACCATAGCAGGCAATTGTGAAATAGACATTCAGCTATTTTTGCTAACTTCATAGACTAGAGCAACACAAGAAATACTTACAGATGAACTCCAGTAACACAAGCATAGTAATTTTTATTTCAAGCAGTAATAATTAATACATCATTGTAAACATCATCCTTCTTCTAAAGCTCTTATTTGTACCCTCAATTCAACCTGCGCTTAATAAAATAACTAAATAATTTATGGCTCATCAAGCGCTTGCTATTGGAATAGAAAGAATATAAACTTAAAATCAACAAGCTACACTTAATTGCCACCTTTGAATAATTGGATTGAGTGTGTCAGCATTAATTCATCATATAGAGAAATCTAAAAATGGAGTTCGTAAATAGTATCCTCCTTCAATATCAGCAGCTCTCCACAACGTAATCAAAGATGTTACAACTACCTAAGAAATATTTTAATTTCTAGGTTTTATGGTCTTAAGGAAAAATTTGAAGGAATTTAAATTAATCATTGACATTTGTACTTAGATCTAATTATTGAGATGCAAGTACTCATAATGCTTAAGCCTAGTCCAAAATTTCTATAAACCCTAACAAGTAATCCTGTAGGAAGAAATGATTTAATCCAATAAATATGCTAAGTCACTTATGAGTAAAACTGCACTTAAGCCTTGTAATGCTAAATGAATAATGAGTCTTGATAGCCTTTAGCTACAGTCAAATAATCCAGCAACTAGTTTGTGTTTCACAAGTGTAGTCTACTGTAAGTTGCTTTATTAGGTAAACCCTAGGCTCAATGCACCTATCAAAATATGTTCTTTGTGGGAAGCTACGAAGTACTTGCAGTAAAACATCCAGTGAATGAATCACAATGTGTTGCAACAAAAGAAAAAGCTTCCTATTTGAATAATTAATAATATATGTGCATCGCTATTACGTCATGCAATTAATACCTGAGTCAGCCTGCAAATTGAGATTAAACTTTAGCTTAGGGAACTGTTTTTTGCAAACCATAACAAGTGTAACCCTCTTTGAATATTTTTCCGTCAGCTTGATGTCAATCAACTACAATCATGTTTGTTAACTGGCTATTAAATGCTTTTTGTTAGCACTCTATCTTTGAATTTGCCCCAAGCTAATGATTCGCCAAATATTTATTGAAAAGGTAAATTTTCTCCCAACTAAGAACTGGACTTGTGGAATTTGTTATCCTTGTTTGATCAATCTAATTCCAGTCTACTCGGGTTGTGCTAATGTTATCAAAAATTACTCAGGCTGACTGGTTAATCTTTTGTTTTAGTGAAGTATAATAGACCAAATTATCCAAGATCCAAAACAACATTTTCTTAAGAGTAATTTGAAAATATGACCTTAAAGGAAACATATCTAAGTGACACATCTTGAATTTAATTTAATGATTCTTCATGCTTTGTAGTAACTGTGTTTTACCAGTTAAAATATTTGAATTCAAACTTTATCTTAAATCTCTAAGATATTTATAACAATTAGTAATAATTGGGAAAAATTGTAAAAGCGTTTTTGAGCTAAACAAATTCAACTCTACGAAAATGTTTAACCATATCTCCAAAATAGAAATGAAAAACTTTGAGTATTTAATTAATGTAGTTAATAAAAATAGATTTTTATCGAACATTCAAAAAAATTCCTTGTCTTAGTACTTCTTATTCTACATCACAAGAATATTAGTTAATGTTACTTCCTGAAGTCTCAGAGTAAGGTTATATATGAATAGTCTGCTTGCATATACCTTTGTGTTGCTTGTATAACAGCTGCACAATTTATTATGATTATTGGACTTCTAATGTTATTCAAAGAGCAACAATAAATTAATTAAAAATATTACATGTATGACACAATAAATAACCAGATAAGTGCACAATAAAACTGTCGGTATTATGATATGATGCATTCCTCAATTTATAATTAGTTGATGCACTTTGAATTAATGTACTTCATTATTCTAGGTGTGTCGTTCTGAGTATATAGCATGCTCTAGTTTTCATTAAAGAATAGCTTCTTCTTTTAAATCTAATAAGTTTAAGCACTTTCTTGCTGAAGAAATCTGAATCTGCCTATAAACATATGTTATAGCTGCTGAATATACAGGAATATCTTTTATTAGTGTCTAATCAAATAGAAATGACTAATTATTTAATCTATATCGTATTATAGTAAAAGAAGATTTTGTAAGAATCCTTGGATTGACTTCATTATATTTTACTTTGATGAGCTCATTCTTGTAATTCTAGTATTTTTACTTTAATAATTAAATTACCAATATTATTTAATCATCATACTTTAGTGTTACATAATCTAATTTATGACTGTAAAATAAACTGTCTTATATAATTATCTTAGTAAAAAAGTAACTTAGACAAGAATTAATTAATGATATAGTGATAAACTGAATAGATCCTCTGATACCAGTTTTTCAAATATTTCTGCACAGACTAATAATACTAAAGTGACTGGCAAAGAATGGTATGTGGAAAAAGCACTTGTTTAGAAAAGAAATTGAGAATACCTGAACCTGCCTAATCTCATTTAAAGTGTATACGAGTCTTTTCCACCTGTTACTACAGAGGAGTGCATTGAGAACTTTATTTTACAAACTTAAACATGAGCTTCTATATTTGTAGAAATGAGGGGAGCCACTAATAGATAGTGTTTAATTTAAGAAATATTCATGAAAGTGTAATATTGTAAATTGCTGTAAATTTGATAGTTCCAATTTTTATTTATTCTTGGCCATGGTTCTCATGATTCGAAATATAATACTGCTAACTCTAGAAACTGAACCACCAGCAAAGTTTTCATCAATAGCTTCAGATAGAAGGTCAAGAAATTGCAAGAATATGATCAATTTCTTTGTTGATCAAGTGGCAGTTCTCTAAAAAGAGTTTGTTGCTCATCTTTAAGCTTTCTTTGGTCTAAGCCTATTTCTACCTCAATAATCTTCTAATTAATTTGATTAACTATTTGCTTTAATTCATTGGATATTAAATATATCAACTTTTTCATGTCCTTCATATAGTAAAATACATTAACCAAATCTGTTGTCAATAATTCCCATATAATTTGCTGTTTTATCGCTGGAAGTTCTGATAATGTTAGCAGAATCAGTAGAATTCAGCAACACCTCCCATTTCTGATAAGCAACAATTCGCTCTCATATTTGGTTTCTTTTGCCGGTTTCTATGCGAAGTAATCTGCTGATATTCCTGACTTGCTATTTTTAATATATATATAATGTGTTTTCTTTGAAGAAATTAAATCGAAACAAGATTGATACATAGAAAAATTGTATAAATAGGCTAACTACGATTTTCCTGTTTTCCTCTAGGTTCTATTTAACTATTGCTATTTTTGTTAATACAATTACAAATGGGAAGATCTCCTAATAGCTCCTTAATTGTTCATTAAATTTGATAATAATTTTGTAATTAGGATTCGTTTTATTAGGTTCAGTAAAAATAACCACTGGTTCTGAAAGAAAAAGAACAGTTGACTAAAAGAAAACTGCGCCTTCATTTAATTTAAAAGGAAATTAAATTAGCTAAATAAGCATTGCAACAGAATGTGCAGAGAACGAGCAAAATACACTTAACTGATTTATAGAGAAGTAAATTATAGGATATTGGAAGTTACACTGCTCATATTCAATGACAGGACAACAATAAAACCTGTTAAGTATTATAATATTAAACCCTTCACAAAAAGTGCCTATTAACAGAGACTAACTTAGATGATATGGAATTGTTTTTGTATCAGAAGATGAAGAAACATATTGTGATAAGTGTGGATCAGATCAACATGCACCAACTTAATTTTACCAGGGTCAGTTAAAACTCAAACATCATGGGGAAACACCATTAATCAAAAAAATTACATAAAATCTTCAATTTAATAGATTTAATGGGAAATGAAGCTAATAGGTAATTGAAATCCCTATTAAAATATGAGAATAATTTGTAATGACAAAATAAAAATACAAGAGAGAACATTTTATAAGCCTTTAAGAGCTGAGGAATAAGATTAGATTATTAAAGATATTGTGAAATCTAAGACCTATCATAAATAAATTAATGAGCTCCACTATTGGTGTGCATATATAATTAAATGTAGATATATAGCTTCGTTTATTTTGAGGAATCTGATCTAATATAAATTCTCCATGGTGCATCAACAATTCATATAATTAACCTATTTTTAATATTTTTGACCAATACTTACTTTTAAAGACTTAGCAAGTTTAAAAAAACTATATTTTTTGAATAAAGTGCTAGATATTCTATTTAATTAAGTCATTAAATCAATAGCTAATTCTCTATGGGTATTTTAATTGTGAGAATATATGAGTGAACTTTATGATTGATGCTTGATGCTTGCAAAGATATGACTATTTATTAAGTTGAGAGTATTATCATCCGTAACTGATCATATCCTAATTTTGAAGAAAGTTAAGTATAATAGAAGTCAGATATGGATAGGTTTTTTGATCACTCCGACATATCATAGGAATTCAAAGCCAATAAAAAAAGCTACAAGAAACAATAAGGGAAATAAGTTCTTAGCTATATCAAATTTAAAGCTATAAACAATCATTCTAAAACTTTTGTTACAAATAACAAAAATGCTGAAGTGGTTTGCTTTATTTTGAGATCTAAAATTTTATATATATATATTTTATTCATTCCAGAAGTTTTTGTTTTTATTTTTACAATCAATCTCAGAAAGCTAAATTCTCTAAATAATAATGAAATTCATAAAAATTTCATAATTGATATAAAGTATTGTTTTATTGTATTTTTCCTTCTTCTGGCAATTTCATACCCCATTCTGCTGTTAAAAAATAACACAATTCTTATTCTCTCATTTCTATTCTTTTTCCTGACTACCTAATATTTAAAATATAAATTTCTATAATTATATATTAGTCTCGTACTCAATGTCCAATTTCATTTATTCATTTCTTTAAGGATTATTGTCGTTTGGCAAAAAAATTGGATTAACTTAATCAATAGTCAATGATAAAGCTTTCATATTTTCAACCTTCCAATGTGTTGCATCAATAAGAACTGTTAGAATTGAATCATTTCTAGTTTTTGTTTCATGATGAAGACTCGTCATAGAAACAATTAATGTCTTGAATTTGGAGGCAAAGTCAGCTATGAAATTAATTTTTACATTAATAATATACATTAATTTAATTTAACATTTTCAAGTCCAACAATTTACTATTAAAATTCTGTTTCATCATAATATTTTAATATTTTAATTTAAGAACAAAATTTATGATGTAAATGAGTGTTGTTAAGACAGCTAAATTTTTTGATAACTTTAATCTTTTCGTGAGATTAAATAGTAGTTATGGATTAAATTATAGAAATTAAGGAATTTTTTTTTTGTGTACTATTTATGAAATTCAATGATTTTTTATTAGCGCAATTCCAGATTCCTCATATTTGATATTAAATTATGGTAAAAATTCAATATCTTTAGAATTTAAATAATTACTGTAATACATTACTATGCTACTTTTAATCTATAAAATTGTGGAAATTTTTGTTTCTAATTAAAGAATATATACAATTTACCATTTTTTAAATAATAAATACAAATTTCATACTAACAGCCTAATCATGAAATTCTAATGCTTCATGAAATATACTTAAATTGTGTAAAATTGATAAACTAGTTCTAATAATTAAGCAAGAGTTAAAATAATAGAAAAATGTATCATAACTATTAAAATAATGAGAATGTTTTAAGAGAAATTTGGAGTGCAATATATATATATATATTATTCCAATACTTCCAGAATTGATTCATTATATGTAATTTCTAATACAATTTTATGTAAAATAAAATATGAGCTAAAAAATCTACTTATTTATACCTTTGCCATTATAATGCCTTGAACCTTCTGGGTTTTTCTGAATTGCTAAATCATAGTTATCCAAAGTTTTTTCAACTCTATTTATTCTATCTAAAATTGTGTTAATATTTTCACGTTAAGAAATATCTCTTTTAAAATAATAATCTGAATCTTCTGGTATTTTCAAAAATGCTGGATCATTATAATCTAAGTTTCTTCAAATCTCTTCATTTTATGTAAAAGTCTTTTCTTTAATTCATGTATGTATTTGTGACTTTTATCTTGTAAACTATTTAAAAGTGTTCCACAATTTTTCTATTGGATTCAACTGCGGCGTGTATGGTGGTAACAAAATGTAAAACACTGCATTCAATAATTTTGCCACTCTTTTTGACTTGTGGATAGGACTATTATGAAAAACAAGTTCAAAAGGTTTGCCATCATGGAGTTGCTTTAACACCCTAATTAATTAAATAAGGTAATAATACTTTGTTTTATAATATTTTCAATATTTTTACCAACATATATCTATGATTTCTACTATTATTTTATCATTATTATTCATTATTTCAACATTAATATTTTTCAATTATAGTAATCATAATTAGTGTCAATTTACATTTTTTTATGAAACCACAAGTATATTAAATACATACTCTATGTTTTATGCAATAATTTTTTTAAAATATACATTAATCATTATTTTATTGAATATTAAAACATCAAAAACTTGTTATTATTAATAGGGCTAGTTAATGAATTTTTTGGTTTTATGTATTTATTCTTTATTCTATTTTTTTTTTTCAGACTTCTCTCGCTTTTTTAAATTTTTGATTTTTTACATTTAATAATTTTTATTATACTAATCATGTTTCTTTTCATTTTTCATGTTATTAAGTTCTTTTAAAAAATTTCAAGCTTTTACCAAGTTACAATGTATTTAATAGGCCAAGAAACACAAGCATACAATTGATTACTTAAATCTCAACTCCTTCGTCAACCTTGAAAGGCAAGTTTAACATCTCATTTTGGAAATAAAGCAAATTGGTACGTATTAATTAAAACAGAGCAAGTCCCTTAAAGTCAATCTTTCGTCATAGTGTGTCTCCAATGGCTCTGAACAGTAATTGATCTAAATTATTCTCTCAAAGAAGAACGGGTGCATCTTGTTTAATAGAACCAGACTACTAGAGAGCAAGTATTTTTATATAAAAAAGATCTTCCATAAAAGAAACCCTTCAAAGAAAAAAAATCCATCATGTGATACAGTATTATTATTTTTAGATAACTTTTTGGCCTGCACTATTTCACACCATAAAAAATTTAGAGGCTAGAGAGGTAGTTATATAAGAAAGAGGATTAGGAGTAACATCATTGTGTCACGAGGGTTGTTTAAGGAAATATATTAAAAATGGTTTAAGCACTAGACACAGGATGTCCAAAAATAAAAAAAGTTGCTGACAAATAGTGCAAGGGGAACTAAAAATGATTTGAGCCTGGTTGGTTAATAAAGGTGAAACACTTGATTTGCTTTTATATTCCATAAGGGTGATATCTCGAAATTAAGCATCCATTGAGGCATTAAATTGTAATAAATCTTAGTTATACTACAATATCAATATCAATTTAATTACTATTATTTTTATGCTTTATATTTTTATATATGGGAAAGAACTTTGTTTCATTCAATTATAGNTTTCTTTAATTCATGTATGTATTTGTGACTTTTATCTTGTAAACTATTTAAAAGTGTTCCACAATTTTTCTATTGGATTCAACTGCGGCGTGTATGGTGGTAACAAAATGTAAAACACTGCATTCAATAATTTTGCCACTCTTTTTGACTTGTGGATAGGACTATTATGAAAAACAAGTTCAAAAGGTTTGCCATCATGGAGTTGCTTTAACACCCTAATTAATTAAATAAGGTAATAATACTTTGTTTTATAATATTTTCAATATTTTTACCAACATATATCTATGATTTCTACTATTATTTTATCATTATTATTCATTATTTCAACATTAATATTTTTCAATTATAGTAATCATAATTAGTGTCAATTTACATTTTTTTATGAAACCACAAGTATATTAAATACATACTCTATGTTTTATGCAATAATTTTTTTAAAATATACATTAATCATTATTTTATTGAATATTAAAACATCAAAAACTTGTTATTATTAATAGGGCTAGTTAATGAATTTTTTGGTTTTATGTATTTATTCTTTATTCTATTTTTTTTTTTCAGACTTCTCTCGCTTTTTTAAATTTTTGATTTTTTACATTTAATAATTTTTATTATACTAATCATGTTTCTTTTCATTTTTCATGTTATTAAGTTCTTTTAAAAAATTTCAAGCTTTTACCAAGTTACAATGTATTTAATAGGCCAAGAAACACAAGCATACAATTGATTACTTAAATCTCAACTCCTTCGTCAACCTTGAAAGGCAAGTTTAACATCTCATTTTGGAAATAAAGCAAATTGGTACGTATTAATTAAAACAGAGCAAGTCCCTTAAAGTCAATCTTTCGTCATAGTGTGTCTCCAATGGCTCTGAACAGTAATTGATCTAAATTATTCTCTCAAAGAAGAACGGGTGCATCTTGTTTAATAGAACCAGACTACTAGAGAGCAAGTATTTTTATATAAAAAAGATCTTCCATAAAAGAAACCCTTCAAAGAAAAAAAATCCATCATGTGATACAGTATTATTATTTTTAGATAACTTTTTGGCCTGCACTATTTCACACCATAAAAAATTTAGAGGCTAGAGAGGTAGTTATATAAGAAAGAGGATTAGGAGTAACATCATTGTGTCACGAGGGTTGTTTAAGGAAATATATTAAAAATGGTTTAAGCACTAGACACAGGATGTCCAAAAATAAAAAAAGTTGCTGACAAATAGTGCAAGGGGAACTAAAAATGATTTGAGCCTGGTTGGTTAATAAAGGTGAAACACTTGATTTGCTTTTATATTCCATAAGGGTGATATCTCGAAATTAAGCATCCATTGAGGCATTAAATTGTAATAAATCTTAGTTATACTACAATATCAATATCAATTTAATTACTATTATTTTTATGCTTTATATATAATGGTATTTCTAGCTATGCCAAAAGTATATTGGTTGAATTGATTTATCCATTACATTACATTGTTTCATTATCTTAAACAACTAAATTATTGTGTAATAGATCATGTAAGAATCTTCTTGCTTAATCGCTAAAGAGATCAAATCCTTTTTCTAAGCGACAAATAGTTCGATAAAATTTTAATATTTAAATTATCTTTTTAAGGTCTAATTCTTCTACCCTCATTTTTTTAATAATATAATAGAAGATTGCAGGTGTCTTGGATTCAATAATTCTTTCAGGTAAATCGGGAACTGCTTAGTTAAACAAGAATTAAAGTATTAAGCTTATTACGCTGTATTTATAAGTTAGACTTGTTAACTTAATTTGACAGCGAAACACTTTAAAATATTTGAGCTTAAAATTTTATTAGTTAGCAAAGTTTCAATATGTAATATTTAATTAGTATATAAAATATTGTCTCGCTCAATTTACATAAATTCAAAATTGTAAGATAGGATTCTAATACATCTTTTCATTATAGAATCTGCTTCTTTATCACTAATTTCAACATAACCCTGTTGACTTGGCTTTTGCAAGTTTATCCTTAATTTACGTAATGTCCAATTATGGATAATAGATCATCGAAATTCTGATTTAGTTTTTCTTGATTTTTAGGCAATACCGGTTGAAGAGTAACAATGCATCTCCAAATTATTGAGGAGGAAACATTAACTTGTAATTTTTTGACTATATCTGAAGAGAAAATTCATTTCTATTATTAGGATGTAGGAAGTTAGTTGACTATCCATCGCTAATTATTAACTCAGGATTGTTGAATTATACTTAAAGGGATAACCTTAAATTTATTCATTCTGTTCAATATGATTCATAGATAATACATTGGATACCAATTTTAATAATAATTCTTGACAAAATATTAAAATGGTATTCTGGAATTATAATTACTTACACTAATGACATTGGTTCTATGGTTTTAGTCGGAATAAGTTATCATTATCAGTTTATTCTAACTTTCCAATTATTTAATTGTAACAACTCTTATAAATGCTTTTTAGAAGTCTTTATTCCAAAAATTTTATTTATTCTAAATTTAATCCTAATATAATTCCTAGTCTTTATTGGATCTGTTTACGTACCTCGTTAAATTACGATTCGATATTTTACTATTTCTATTAATGCAGAAAGAGGCTAATTTTGTAGATTTTATAGATTTCTAGACAATGTAAGAGCTGAAGTTGAATTATCGTCTGCTATTGATATTTTCTATAAAATCAATTAATAATTACCCTTTCAACTTTTCCTAATGAAGAAATTTTTTTACAATTCTTCATAAATTTAATCTAATTAGGTAGGTTCATAATATTCAATATCAAACTGCAGAGATTCAATTGGTTCCTGGCAGAGTTCTCGATCTTAGGATCCTATTAATAATAGTCTAGTAAATTGATTTTTGAGAGCCAAGAAAATTAATATGATTATAGAGGATTTTCCAAAAATATCAAATTTTTGGAAGATTTTCATTTTTTCTTCTTATCGTATCATTAGAACCTGTCAATAGAATCAAAGAAACCAAATCATAACTATGTAAGTCTTCAGTATATTCGCTTATCTTGAGTAAATTGTCTGAACCAGGAATTAATTTACTAAAAATAGATGAATAATTCCTTATGCCTAAGGGATGGGTATCTTGGTATTCTCTTAAAGAAATTCCAACATTGGGAACAGTCATACTTAGGATTCTTTTATTGTTTTATTACAACCCTGGCTAGGTGTTATTCGTTCACCTCTAATAAATAATTACCGTGCCTGCCTATGTTTCTCTGAATAAGGATCTCCACGTTAGAAATTTAATATCATTATTAAAGATTAAGCATGTTGTCATTCAATGTTTATAGCGAATTTTACTTAATAATGTGCAAAAATCTTTTCTTCTAAGAATTGCCTTGAAGTATTTATATTAATTATGTGTATTATTAATCTATACAATCATCAACAAGGTTAAATTAGAATGAAAAATATGATTTCTTAAAAGAGAACTCATTTTAAATAAAAAATAAACCAATCCACAAATAAAAACTAGTGTTAACAATAATCGAATAATAAATCGATATTTTTCTTTGATATTTCAAGCAATAATTCAGCACAGAAAATCATTGAAATATTGAATTGATCTCATGTAGATTCTTATTGAGATGTAATTGAACAATCAATAAATTCTATATTATTGATTAGGAATTTTTTTCATTATTGCAATCCGATGGCAGGACTACAAAGATTGACAATTGATTATAATTAAATATTTGTTCAATAATGATTATTTATGGAATGACGAATGTCATTATAACTGACTATTTTTAAGTTTATTTAAATTTTGTTCCAAAGAGCAACATTGATTTGTAATTGTATCAACTATAATATTATTTAATTTTTATATAATTAAAAATATTTACATAATTCTTAATATTTCCAACATAAAATTTTCATCATCATAAAAATACATAATTGGAGAACTTTTTTGAATTTCTAAGGGTAATTATGAAATCATTTGAAGATGATTTATTTATATCCGTATTACCAAAGTAAGACATCTGTATATATACTTATAACAGCGTTCTGATATTTTTGGATGTCATAGGTATTTTGCTATGTTTATTAATATCATATGTTGATAGCTTTCAATGAATACATTCAAGAATTCTCTAAATTTAATATAAAGATCTCAAATCCTGAAGTAAGAACGTAAAATAGAAAATAAGAGAATGCAAAAAAAAAGTTTTCAAAAAGTACCCAATCATAAAATACCTTCAAAATGAAGACTTAATAAGCAATTTTTAGGTTGACATATTCCTTTTGGAAGCGAGAGGGTTTTCTTGAAGAAAAAATAAATGACTTCTATTAAGAATTTAAATTTCAACCTTCTAAAAGTATTGTACTAAAGTTTTCATTTCAAATTTTTTTTACAGCACTTAATTCGTTTTCTTAATCAGTTCAAACTCTTTACTAAAATGTTGTTCAATCTATTAACTATAAATAGCATTTCTTTAAAGCACAAATTTTCCTCTTCTAAATTTAAATAGTTCATTATTATTGTGCATTTCACAATCAGTATAGGATCCAAACCATTACATGTAACNTCAATATTGAAGGTATTTATAATCCTTCTTATCTAAGAATATATAAATAGATTACTTCTTCATCATCTACTTATATTTCCTCTGAAAAAGGATCTTCAAGTTGTAAAGGTTACATCATTATTAAAGATTAAACATGTTGTCATTCAATTTTTATAGCAAATTTTGCTTAAAAATTGTACAAATTCTTTTTTTCTAAAGTATTGCCTTGAAATTTTTACATTAATTAAGTATGATATTAAGCTATAAAATCATCAACAATGTTAAATTAGCATGAAAAATATGATGACTTAGAAGAGAACTCATTTTAGTTCAAATTAAAAATAACCCAATAAAAATTAATGAGAACAATAAGCCAATAGTAAATGGATATTTTTATTTGATATTTCAACAATACTTCTACAATGAAATATATAGAAATATTGAATTGATCTCATGTAGATTCTTATTGAGATGTAATTGAACAATCAATAAATTCTATATTATTGATTAGGAATTTTTTTCATTATTGCAATCCGATGGCAGGACTACAAAGATTGACAATTGATTATAATTAAATATTTGTTCAATAATGATTATTTATGGAATGACGAATGTCATTATAACTGACTATTTTTAAGTTTATTTAAATTTTGTTCCAAAGAGCAACATTGATTTGTAATTGTATCAACTATAATATTATTTAATTTTTATATAATTAAAAATATTTACATAATTCTTAATATTTCCAACATAAAATTTTCATCATCATAAAAATACATAATTGGAGAACTTTTTTGAATTTCTAAGGGTAATTATGAAATCATTTGAAGATGATTTATTTATATCCGTATTACCAAAGTAAGACATCTGTATATATACTTATAACAGCGTTCTGATATTTTTGGATGTCATAGGTATTTTGCTATGTTTATTAATATCATATGTTGATAGCTTTCAATGAATACATTCAAGAATTCTCTAAATTTAATATAAAGATCTCAAATCCTGAAGTAAGAACGTAAAATAGAAAATAAGAGAATGCAAAAAAAAAGTTTTCAAAAAGTACCCAATCATAAAATACCTTCAAAATGAAGACTTAATAAGCAATTTTTAGGTTGACATATTCCTTTTGGAAGCGAGAGGGTTTTCTTGAAGAAAAAATAAATGACTTCTATTAAGAATTTAAATTTCAACCTTCTAAAAGTATTGTACTAAAGTTTTCATTTCAAATTTTTTTTACAGCACTTAATTCGTTTTCTTAATCAGTTCAAACTCTTTACTAAAATGTTGTTCAATCTATTAACTATAAATAGCATTTCTTTAAAGCACAAATTTTCCTCTTCTAAATTTAAATAGTTCATTATTATTGTGCATTTCACAATCAGTATAGGATCCAAACCATTACATGTAACAGATAATATCTATTTGAAAAATGCTCAAATTTACTATGGTTCTAAAATTTCCAACTAAACTGTATGTTTGATTCTCTTTTATCGGTGTACTGAAATTTTTTTTTAATATTAAATGTTTTGTTCTCCCATCTATTGAAAAGCGTAGCCTGGAATTTTAAATTTTGAAGACACTTGAATGCAGTTAAATTTATCCTTTTCTTCATTTCAAAACAATATATAATAACGAAATATATCTCATTGTTGAATAAAAGATTATCCATTCTGGCAATATAAATTTACTTCGCTATATGATTACGATTTACCTATAGACATTGCATACTAGCTATATTGGCAAATTCTCTTTCTGGGACTCTCTTCTCTGTTGCAACATTATTATTGATTCAATATAATGTAAACTGTAATAATCTTTAATTTTTATCTATTCTCTTTACCAAAAATTTAAATTATTCTATATATAACTTTATTAATTTCTTTTTTTGTACTTACGAATAGAAGATAATTACTATGCAAGTATAAGACAATAATTTAGAAATTTACTAATCAAATTTAGATAACCTACCATGCTTTATTCAATTCTTTTTTTTTTGATTAAAAATGTGTTATGGATGTACTCTAAAATTCAAAAGAAAATGCAAACTATGATATTGTCCTAGATTTCATTTATTATTATAAACTAATTGTTCTATTAATATTGCTCAATTAGATGCTCTCTCTTTTAGGTATTTGTTGCTAACAATATTACATTTATTATGATTCCTTAAATATTTATTTTCATATGTCAAATCAATCTTGGCAAAAACAGAGATGGTACATTATAAGAAATAATTATATAATATGATAAACTTTTTATCATGGTTGGCTACCTCAAGCCCATCTAATGCGGGCATGTATAGTTGTATTAGATTTAAGGCCTAATTGAAGAAGTGATTTTAGATATTTAGGGTAGTAGTTGCAAGGTTAATCAAAAATATATAAATTACAAGCTGCTGCATTTCTTAATAAATTACAAAAAAATACTTTGCAATTCCATAATAGGAATACACAGCATTTGCTACATCTTCAAGCAAATCATTTTCAGAAAAAATACCTTAGAATTGTCTTTATATTATCCCATCAGTTATAATTATTTGAAGAGTTACTAAATATGTCTTACCTTAAAATTAACCAGAATTTTGATTTTAAACTGAATTAGGATTAGATTTTTGAGTTTACGATTGATTTTATTATTATTATGGAAGAGAATTTTGGAGTTGTAAATGTTAAGGTTACCCTTATTATTGGACTGGAGCTGACAATTATTAGACAGGTGAGTTTACAAGATTATTATTTGGAGTAATCATTTGAATTCTTGCATTAGGCGAGGTATTGATGATTAGAGTTTCATTTAATACATCTTCTATGCGACGGAAACGATCTAAATTTATGCATTTTACCTGAGAATAGCATGTCCAATTTTATACATCTGAATTAAGTCTAGTTCTAAGAATAAAATAAACAATACCCAAAATAACCCTAAATGAAATCAAATAAGTCAGTGATTAAGGCATCCTTATCCAAATCCAAATCTAAAGTTAGAACTTCATTTAATGGAAGTATTTTGAGAGACACCCTTTGCATAATAAAATTAATAATATTTATTTTTTAATAGAAATTTAAGCTTTAACTTTATAAGAAATATCTTTAAAAACTTGACCTGATAATTTTATTTGATCAATGAAACTGAGATCATGAAAATCTATGAACTAAAAATCTTTGTTGATTGTCACATGATTTTGTAATACAAGCCGTTCTTGTCCAATAACATGAATCTGAGACTGTACATTTATTAGTAATAAAAGCTATCGTTATCATAATCAGCAGTTGCAGGAGCAGTAATACAAGTCTTGTCAGCACATTTTTTACCATTCCATCCAAATTAATCACCTTAGGAGTTAATTAATATTATTATTTATTAATATAAGTTGAAAGTGCAGCATTTTATTAACATCCCCCTAAAGTTGAAACATCACCTTTATTGCTAGGAGTAGCAACAAAGGTACATTTTATGGTACTATATTATAGTTAGCATATCAATTATTATGGGTTGTAGAGAAAGTAGGAGCACTAGAACAGTATTTATTTTGGCAAGAGGTTTCAGGTAAAACACCAACGCATTAAGTATGAGTTCCTTCCAAAGCGGAGGCTTCAATATTATGTCAATTCAAATCAAATCAAAATAAGACAATTTGTTTGGATTACAAAAGCATTTTCTACCTTTTGCATTATTAGAGTTAAGTTTTGTAAGAAACGCAAACTATTCTAGGCTGGTAAGCTCCTAATTTAGCTACAGAACATGATTATTGGTATGTTGAACATATTGTGTCATCATTTCGAGTTGAATCCGCGTATTTAGGTGTCATAGTTTAGCATCTATTGCCTCCATAATTTACAGTACACGTATGAAATATTGCGATTTCAATGAGTGTATGAAATTACTATAGAATTTGCAAAGATTCTTGTAACATAAGAAGTTGTTCCATTATTGTACATTTCGATTTCATTCCCTTACAATTTGTTTTGCTGTAATTCCTGTTCCTAATTATGCTGCATCACAAGTGGAAGTGGCTGAAGAGGCTATATAGGCAAAGTTGTTATTTTTTTTGCAATTCATATACCAGCCGCTGGTTAATAACAATTGGCTAGCACTGTGTATCTTGAACAATGACCTTACTATTAGACAAAAGCACTTTATGCTCGATAGGCACTGCATCCTGTATTGTGAGACTAGCAAAAATCATGAGTTATGGTTCCCAGTTATTGTAGCACAATCAGGTGCAATATTTAAAATTGTGATGCAAGTGAGATCTTATAAATAACATTTTGAAGTATCAGATTATGTAAAATTAAAGGGTTTACATTCATATTATTCGCAAGTTGATTTCAGGTCATAGCATTTAGATCAATCAGAAACCGATTTACAATTGTTGCAATCGTCTTAACGTTGAGCGTGATTCCTGTTAAGACCTGATAATGTTAGGGCAATTGGTTTATGGACTAATCGTAGCCACATTCCTAAGCATTTTATCGGTAGAGCAGCATCAGTGATCAATTAAGCTGCAGCTGTTACATAGCCTGCACAAGTAGCAACTTTAAATAACAAGCAGTTCCTGTTAAATTAAGTAAACATGCAATATTATCTAATCTAATCGAGTCCCTTTGATAGAAATGCAACCAGGAAATCGGTTGCAACTAGTTCCATTCCAAAAAAATTTTCCTTTTCCAGATCTAGCACAACTATTCCTAGCTGCATAACTTGAACAAGTTACTTTATTCTCTTAACTTTCTGTGCTATCTTTTAAGGTTGTGCAAGAATAGCGATATAGTTAACATTTTTAATGACCGAAACTTGAGAACCCAGTTACAAATACACATTCAGTGCCCGCTATCACTGCTTGGCAATAAGAAGAACCATTTAATACACAATATCTTGCATTCCGTTTGCGCTTGACCTGAATTAGTTTAGATAACAATTCAACCATAGATGAATTACTTGTGAAACCCTAATATTAAATTCAAGCATTGTAATCTTAGATCTGTAAATTTTCCAAAAATTTAACTAAAATATTAAATCAGTTTTTATATTATTAAATTTATAATAGAATCTAATGTTGAGCAATCTTAACGTTTTTATACTTGATCCAGTTTTAAAGAGCAATCTATAGCGCAAGCTGTTGAGGATGTTGCCTTAACTTTGCTTGTACATCCTGTTCTATACCCTTAAAAAATTACTTAATTACCCTTAAAAGAAGTGCAGGCTCAATTAGCAAAAGTGGGTATCGCCAAGCATCTTCCTCGATCCACTTGTAATCTTCATTGGCTGTTAAATTTTTATTAGTTTTATGGCATTAAACATTGTCATATAATCTTGAACAATTTTTAGATTTAATACACATCCTTAGGTTTCAACTTTATAGAAAGCTGTAAAGGTTTCCGTTTGTGTTAAGTATCCAAAACCTTCTGAACCAGTATTAAAATTGGTTTATCTGGAGCCTTACCACAAAGAACACTTCTACAAGGCAATCCAGTCCACACACAATTCTTGTTTTTTTTTTAAATTTACAATTATCTTAGGTTTAATAAGATGTGCAAACATTTGCTAGTGGTTAAAAAGCAGTTCCTCCACTATTCACTGAACACTATTTAAATAGACCAAAACAATTTCATACAGAGTTTGGATAATATTTGTACAACAATTATAAACACATCTACTGTCATTCCAACACCAACTCCACTTGATTTTGATCCATTTTTACAATTACTTCAAATAAATTGTGAACAACTAGAAACCATGCATTTATCAGCTGAATTGTTTGAAATACAAGCAATGAGATAAGCTGAAAAGTAAATCATCCTACTGATAATGCTCCAGTCGGTCCTGCACTGTTAGATGTTAAACAAGACTTTTCAACACATAAAGTAGTGGATGAGAAGGAAAGACAAGTTGAAAATCCAGGTCTTGAAATCTCACAATTTTCATTTGATTTTCTAGCTACAAATGCTATTTGTAAGTCTTAGCATCCTTGAATTGTCAGCGAACCATTAACACTTATCGGATTATTAGCAAAACAAATTGATATGTGTCCTTAGCATTATGTAGCAGTTGTGAAGGCAGTTAAACAAACTTCATAAATGCATTAAGATCCATTTCACTCGCATGGCTAACAATTAGCTTTTATTATGCAAGCAGCTTCATATTTAAATGGAAGTGAGACACATCCTAAGCCTGAATTACATAATCTACAGAAGAGTGATTAAAATTAAGGCACTTTACTTCTTAAAGCATTTTCCTTCCTAATGAATGATCTATTACTTTATCCTTATCACAAATAGTTATAACTAATGAAATTTCACAGGCTTTAAAAAGGCTTAACATAAATTGCGATTAGTGTTATCGTTAATCTATTTGAATAAATAATTTATAAATCAATAAAATAAGAACTATTTTTGCTGGAGCATTCAGATAAATTTAATCCTTATAGGTTGAATTGCACTATCCCTGAAACAAATTTATCCTCTAAATTTTAATGCAAGCAGCTTCAAAATTATTGCAGAACAGATAGTATTTGTAACACATCCGACTCCTGTTTTTGTGATGCAATTATTTTTATTAAATAAGTTTCACTTTCACCCTTTTTTGATATTGTACCATTTGCACATTTCTATTTTAACATCCATCCACAGACATAACAGTAGAAGTAGATGAATAAGAATTACATAAATCATGGGTGTTATTGAATTTGGAATTGTTGTCATTGTAACTGGAGCTTTGTACAATCATAATCATTAATGTATTAATTTATTATATAAAATATAAATACTGATATACTTCAAAATAATATCCTATATGCGAATATTTTTCATTTCTTTCATCCAAAAATATTAAATATTACTCATTTTTGGTCATAGTTCCATAAGTGCATATAGTTTAAGAATTTAACGTTGCAACAATATTAAATGTTCCATTTTTAATTGTGTAATCAAATAGATTTGATGTTTATGTCTTACCAATATCACATTTCTATCTTAATTATTAATTGTTGGAAATAAAAAAGAATCTTCGCATTCATCATTTTCAAATAAAAAATAGTTTTATTTGAATTCTATTTAAAAAGTCCATTTTATAATTCAAATACCAAAATATCATTAATATACCTTCCATAAGTTACCCAAAGAAATTGTTAATAATTAATGAAACGGATTTTATATCCATATGATAAAACATATTAATATATTTAAATTCCCATTTTCCTTATATTCCTTTTTCCCATATTATAAATTTAGAATAACCACATGATGCTAATACAGTTTCAGATTAATTAAAACTTAGTGACAAACAAGATTGATATGATTATCAAAGAAATACAGAAAAGTTAGATCATTCTTTATAACTTCTACTTTCCATACTATTATTTTACGATCATCTCCTGAAAGTAGTTGATCCTCCTACTTAATCAACAATAAAAAATTAACACTATATGTATGTTACTTGAATGGTATGAGCACTTCCACTCATTTTGATTAATTTATTGCCAACATATAATTTAGTGATCGGAAGAACCAGAAATAAAGTTATTTATTTTTTGCTATACACTAAACAAGTTATATCATTGTTATGTTCATTATAAGAATTAGTTAATTGAAATGTTCCTTATTCAAATTTCCACATTTTAATCTACTTTTACTCACATGAAACCATAATTGAATCATCTTTATTAAACACTATGTCATAACAAAAATCCTCTCTATTTATTTGAATCATCAATGAAATTAAATTAAACTTATTTATAAATCAATTACTATTCTAATTACTTCTATTCATACTCAACTTAAATCATTTTGTTTTTTGTCTACATAATTTCATAGTTTACTTAGATTAATTCTTGCTCTTTTATATTCTCATTTGTTTCATTGACATTTCTCAACTTTTGTAAAATTTCATCACATTTTTAACTTTCTTAAAATGATTTAAATAAATTTAGATTCTTTTCAATTTTTTGATTACGCGCGATAATTGCATTAAATTAATTTGATCAATTAATGATTTTTGACTGAATTCTTCCAATCTATTCTTGTTAATTAGATTATCCAATTCGTTAAATAAATAATACGTAACATTTTATTGTCCAATTATTACTATATGTTTAATCCATTCCTCTACATTTCCTATTAATTAATCTAATACTTAAATAAATGAGATTTTAATAAAAAAAGACTTTTTTAGAATTCTTCAATTAGTTTGATATTGATCATTATCACATTCTCAACGTTTTCCTTCTTTTATTTTGATTTTACTATATATTCTCTAGAAGCTCATTATTTAGACTTTTGATTCAAAATTTTCCATGCATTCAGAACATAAAGGTCTTTCGTTCCTCTTTATTTACAATCGCAAAAAACCATAAGGACAGGAAGTTTATGTTGTAAAGAATAATGGAGGTCCTCTTCTTTTTCTATCATTTTGGATTAAATCATTTTTTAGAAAAATTATTTTTAATTAAAAAAATAAATAAACCATAGTTAAATATCTTAATTTATGCTCTAAATTCGTTATTAGTCTCAAAAAATATAAATGGTATTTGTGATATCATATTAGAAAATATGTCTAAGTTTAAATTCAATCAAATGATGCCTCTCCAAATAATCTTGTAAAGAATCTTTAAAATATTACTATCAATAGATTTTAAAAACAAAAGGTAATAAAAAAGCGAATTATTATGTTTATTCAGATTCATTTAGATCCTCAAATAATGTTTCACTAGAGAATCCCATCAACAATAAAGGGAGTTGTAAGATTGGAATAAAGTAAACCTTTAATCGCAATATTGATATGGGATCGATTGAAATCAAGAGAATCCTCAATAAATAATTTCTCATTCGATTTTGTTCCTGTTCCTTCTTACTCTATTGATTCATGCATGCTTGCTAAATCTCGAATTGAGTAAATTAATTTCAATTTACTCTAGGGATGTCTGAATTGATAAAAACCATATGAAAATATTTTCATATTGATGTTTGAGACTTAATGCACAGCCACACTTTATCAATTTTAAAACAACAGTATCTTAAGACTATAGATACATTATCTTGCTAATAGAAAATCATAAGCACAGCAAGTGCTTTGAAGAATTTTAAATTAGTGGATGTTGTTCACAGGAACCCAGAAGTAACTCACAATTTATAAACTATTAAATTGGAATACCTCATTATCTATTTCTAAAAACAATCACTATTGGTATTAGAATGTTTTTCGGGCAGAAGTTAAGCACAGAAAATAGGATATTTTGTCTAATTAAATAACATATTAAATGAAAAAGGAATGATACATAGGCATTTTATCAAAAATTCAAATAAGAATAGGCCTAATCAAAAATAATAATGAGATTATAAAGATGACATTATTCCAATCTTATTTTGATATTAGATTATAGAATGAATATAATTGGAATAATAAGTAAGCTAAAGAAAAAATGTTCGACATAGGACCTTAAGTTTCCTTAGGAGAAGAATTTTAAATACCGCTCAAATAAATATATCAAAATATCAATTACCTATAATATATAATTAAAATTACATTCATTAATTCCTATTTGCTAGATTAAGGAATACCTATTGAGAAGTAACTTAAAATCTTCGTGACACATAGCCTACTACAACCTTATAGATAGCTGAAGAATGAAGGATAAACAACTTATCCATAGCTTTGTTTTAAAATTAATTTTGTTTATTACAGTTACACAAGAAGGTATGGAACTAAAGGTTTGATGAGAATCTAACTTAATTGAAATTCAGAGATAGGACGCAATATCAAAAAAGGAGTTAATGTGAATATATAACAAAATGTATCAATGATTTATTGAAACGTCATTTACTTATTAATATCTAAGATTATGACTTGAAACTGATAAATAATTTCTTAAATTACGGACCATCTACTGTTATTAATCATATCCAGAAATGGCATATTTCTTATGAGCTAAATTAATCTTATTATTTATATATATTTGATTATCTATTGATCAAGTCCTATTTTCAAGATTAAGGCAAGAATATGCATAAAAGAAATACCAATAGGATTTTTCAAATTAAATAAAGATTAGTGCAATTTGTGTAAACTATTTCTCACTAATTATACATGTATCTAATTAATCATTGATAAATCATCTTTAAGATTTCTCTTTTTTCTTGATCTATAATCATCTAAATTAATCAAATTGATTCCCTTTATGTTCTTCTGTTCTCCTATATCCCTACCTAGCAGTATATAAATTCACATCCTATTAAGAAAGTACCTTTAAATTTAACACTCTATTCACTCAATAGATTTAATCTGTTTCAAATTAGATTAGGTTTCTCCATTCCAAGCATCCTAGTTTCCCCAAAATTTATAAATATACCAGCTTTTACAAATTTTTTACTTTAATCTCAATAGAGGGAAGTATTAAAGTATACTGATTTCTTCTAATACTTTCTTTTTAACATCAAAATAATCGCCTAGTATTCTCTTGTGGGTTTCAAACGAAAATTCATTATTCGATGTAAACAATGTTGAATTCTATTCTTTATTATATTTCTCATATTCCTTGCAATATTCCTCCGTCCTGCCTCCTAATTTACTTTACTCGCTGAATGATTATATAGATATACTCATTTCCACATATTTATAAAGTTTGTCATTATCTAATCCACTTCATAGTATATGATTCAGATATTCAATATCTTGTATAAACTTATTATATGATAAATCCTTTGATTGTCTAGAATAGTATGTTCCTTAACTAGAATTACATCTTATTTATCAAGACTAGAATAATTCATTTTTAAATATATAGTTTATCTATTTAAAATATTAATTAATTCCAAATCCTTTAATTATCTTTCTCTTAATCCTATTCAATGTACTGCTAAAATATTTTATTTAGCTGTTTCTATGGAACTGAATATTGAATTTGTCTTTTGTTATTTAAATGTGAATTCTAACTTCAAAATCTTTGTCTTTCTTAAGACGGCCATACTACTCTTCATTAAATCTTCCTCTTCTCTCTTTGATTTTCTTTCTTTGTACAACTCTTAAGACTTTTTCATCCAATGACCTTTTCTCAGAAACCATCATTATTATATATTCAACTACGATATTAATTATCATAGGCTCAAGCTCAGATAAATCAACTACTGATTACTTCAAGTCAACCATTTCTTCTAGTGGACATGTAGATATTCTAACCATGTCTTAAGATTTTTAATTAACAATAATAATTATTATTTTCAAATTAAAGGAAACTATTGAAATTCTCATCCATTCAAAACAAATATATTCATCTAATCCAAGTAGAATATACTTACAATATTCTTTTCATAAATTATTATCTTTAAAAGTCAAATGAAATTTATACCATATATTATATCAACCATTAATATAAAGCTTTAAATTTTCAACTCTATGTTAATTAACCTCATATCATATAAAGAGCATCTTGATTGTCATCGAATATAAATGAAGCATGGATAATTGATCATTTTTTGTTCAAGACATGTGACAACATAAAGTTCTTTATTTTCCATTTTGATTATTTATAAGGGTATTATTCTATTTGCTTTATACTTCATTAGGAAGTCATGTTTTATAATTTTCATCTGAATACTTTCCTTTCTTGTATCATCTTAAGTTTAGAACTCATATTATTCTGATTCCCAATAAGCCCTAGAAGAATCCTTACCATTCATGCTTATTTCACTATAATATGCATCCTCTTTACTAAATTTTAAGCCTTATTTAATTTGCAAAAACCAGAAAAAATAAAGACCTAAAATAGTTAAAACATAAGATTAATAATAACATAATTTTATTCAAACATTATAAATAATTATCATAAGCTATAGATCTCTTTTTTCAAGGGGAATTCACAATGGTTCGCTTTATCATCAAAAGAATCATGATCATTCCAAAATCTTATTACATTATTATATAAATGCTGTAATTACTTTGATATTGATATTATTCAATAATTGTATATAAAAAAATATCATTATGTTTCCTAGAAATACTACCTTCCTTTGTTTAACAAATAATTTCTTAAGCTTAAACCTGCTAGAAAGAAATAATGGATAAAAATGATTTTTTATTTCAAGTTATGCAGGTAGTCTTCTTATAAACACTGACGAAGCAGATTTTTCAAAAATTAATGATATAGGATATGATATTGTATTATCTGAGTATTCTGAACATTATGAAATGGAAGGAATTAAAAAATCTGCTACTTTATTAGAATCCATTTAAAAGAAAGGTGAATTACGAATATGCAATCTTATTAATTAGGGGAATTCATATTTTATTTAATGTATAATCGGACTTAACTTTATTTAAGAAGAAATAGATCTTAAGTATTCAAATAAGACTGAAATTATTACTTTACCTAATGGAGCATGCTAATCAATATTTTATGATGAAAAATAAATTGTTACCATATTTTGCTACTCTTTAGAAAATTTTTAATTAATATCTATTTAATTAGATGAATACGCTTAATTTTATTCTTTATTCAATTATCCTTAAGACTCTGAACTTATGCTTTGCACACCTAATTCCATTTAAATTAAGCCTTTTGGTTACTTAATAGGTTATATTAATTGTTCAGATTGGCGAATTTTTTAAGTGTTGGATAATAACATTACTCTTATTTTAGATGAAATGATATTAAGTAGCTATTAGAAGCATGTTAATCTAACAAATTTAGTGAATTTACAAATTTGCTAGGCGAAAGACTACGAAAAACATTTGTTTATGCATTATTCGATACAGGGTACGTGAAGATGGATACTTATAGGATTTTCTTGTTTCTATTACTAACTTAAGAACATCAAATAACTTAATTGGTATTTGATTATCAATGTGATGTTATTATTTTTGTTGGGTAAGAAGAATCACTCACACAATTCTAATATTATTCTTAATACTCCACTATAACATTTAGTAATTCCATCTCCTCCTCCTATAGCACATCAACATGAATAATTTAAAAGATTCTAACATGAAAAAAACCTAGAGTTATTCGTAAATTAGAAATTCATATAATATTATGATATTTCAGGTTTGCTTTTATTTGATAGAACTTTTACAACAGAAATAAATACAATATAGATAATTACAATTAATTATTTGATATTCACGGATGGAATCCCAATAATTTTTAAGGTGCCTCCAGAATACAAGCATTTATTATGTACATAATTTTGATTTAACTCTAAAAATTGTCACTATCAATTAGAATGAAGTATATAGAAATTCTAATTTTACAATAATATTTTTATAAAATCTTGAACTATTTGATTTTTTCATTTATTAACCTCAAACATATTCTCATTCTCACTCTAGTTTATTCAAATAGGTAAACCAAACTTTTATTTTTAAAATTAATATATTTATTTTTATGATGAGAACAATAACTTAGTATATATGAATGTATTCCATTAAGTAATTACTTATTAAATTTAAGATTTTAATAAAATTTTCTAAGCTACTAATATTCATATAAATCTATTATCCCAATTAAATTTCAAACAATATAATCGGTATAATTTAAGTTTGAGAATTGTAATTTAGAATTTTTAGATTATTCCGAAATCTAATTTATTAATTCAATCAATGTCAAACATTTAACACCAAATTCTGCTATTTAATCATTTTTTAGGACAAATAAACGATGTTTATTTAAATGAAAAATGCCCTATTAATTTAAGTGGGCCATTTCTAGTAAGAGAAGAGGTTATTTCATGCAATCAAAGTGTCTCTAAATATTGTCTTTAAAAATAGACCATTAAAAATTATTCGATCAGTTAATTTCCATGAGTATTTCTTAAAATAACTGAGGATGAGAATTCAACCAATAACACAAAATTGATTATTCTATCTCCTAACTACAAATGGTACTAATTAAGAAATGGAGATCTAATTTAAATTTAGGATTTCCAAAATGGAAAGAGCTAATTAATCGTGAATACCTATGATTTTATCTTCGATCAATTTATTGAGTATAAATCATTTAATTATTCCAACGTTTTTATGATTTAAATACTAAAAATCGGTGATATTATTTTTTATTAAACAAACACTTAATTTGTATTGCTATATGTGAATAGAGACTTTATCAAGATAATTTATGAGAATCAATATCATTTTGATATGGTCTATATAGAGAATTCTAACGAAGAATATATAATATTAAATTCTAGAGGTTAAATTACTCATTATAATTTTTCTTAAGGTAATGTAATTCAAATACATGCCTACACTGTAGAAAAAAAGAAACTGTTACTATTGTGTATGGATGGTAATGACTACCCCTTCTAAAAAATGATGGATTCAATTGTAGTAAATCTTGTTGATGCTATAAAATAAGAATTCGAAATTCGATTAAATATCCTATTAAATTATGAATATTATAAATTTTATTTAACTATTACTATTAATACATTGAATTCAACTATTGAAGCCAAGTTCATAAGAACTTTTAGAAATTAACTTTTTTTAGATAAGATAATATTTATCGATGAAAAATTCGCCATATTCAGAGGCATAAATCTATATCAAATTTTTATTTATGATTTAAGATAATAATAAGCATTTTACGATCCAATATCTGAAATAAAAATGCTTTATGATCTGACAATATAAAGTTATAATAGTACACATTATGTGGTCTTTCATTTTTCATAAAATGAAGCATTTTTAATAGAGATTGGATATGAGATTAGTGTTAT